>OZ025244.1:56451860-56804360 GCA_964019155.1 Osedax fenrisi
ATATCGACCCTAATGTGGTCTCTCGGCTGGCTTAAGTTTAGGTATCTCTGCAGGTAGGTATCAACTGTATTAGGTAGTAGGTATCAGCTAGGTATAATCTAGGTATCCCTACAGACTACTATGCATCACCCATAAGGTGATATATCTTAGATCTCCCGAATACCTAGCAGACTTGATCAGTATTCAGACCCTTAGTCGAGCTAGCAGGAAATGTCACACGATGAAAATTGTTTAACGCTCGACTATCTCTGCTCACTCTGAATCTGCTTTCTCAGTGGTAGCTCCAAAATACTGGAATGCTCTTCCATATGAAATTAGGTGTTTAAAATCCCTGTCACTATTTAAATGTAAACTCTCCATGCACCTATTAACATTGTAACCTACCCTCCCTTTTCCTTTATTTTGATTGTACTTTATTTATTTTATTTTTGTTTCCATCTCATGACGCCCATAACCACCACAGTATTTTGTCAATAAAATATTTTAAAATAATAATATATATATATATATTTATAAGTAAATAATATCCAAATCCCCTTTCCAAAGGCTTTTCTATATATGTTATTATATATAACCTGTATATATATATATATATATATATATAAATTATATATGTCTAATTTGTAATATAGTACAACAAAATAGAAATCATTAATTAATTTATATTTTATAAACTTCACTTATTCATTTATAACAATATACATTATAATATAATAATTAATTACAATTAAATTATAACAATAATTTAAATTTATTTTTTGAAATCATTAATTAATCAATACAATTATTTTTTAGTTTATAAAGTGCATTGTTTTTATTATTGTTTAATTATTATATCATTTTAAATATTGTATACAAAATTAGCCCAAAGTATATACATAGTAAAAAAGAAATTTAATATATATTATATATATAATATATATTCTAAAAAATAATTAATTAATTGATATTTTATATACACTATTTATATACACATATTTATGTACTATCATTTATAATGATATAAATTATAATATAATAATTAATTAAATTGTAACAATAATGTGAATTGTTTTTTATGAAAATGATTGAATTCATTAACAATACAATTAACATTTAGTTTATAAAGTGAATTGTTTTTATTATTTTGTAATGAATATATTATATATATATATATATAATATATATATTATATATATAATATATATATATATATTTATATACACTAAATAAATATATTACTCTTTTATTAAATAATTGTTATTAAATTATTTATGTATATAATATATATATATATAGTTTGCAATATATGTATATGAAATCCTACTGGTATTAAATTATATAGTAGAAAATATATATATAATATACTCCAATTACTAGTAATAGCTATTATTACTATAATTATTCTAAATAATAATTAAAAGATATATAATGATTGTTTTATTTTCAGAGGGGCTTATTTATCCATCAAAATTGATGACTGGAAATATAATTATATTATTAAAAAATTTGCAGACAAAATATTAAAAAAAAAAATTGAAAATTGCAAATTAAATTTACGAATTTCAATATTATTTACTAATATCAGATTATATTTTCTTTTAAAAAAGGAGAGTGAAATTAAAGTCGGCAAAAGTGTATTAAGTAGAAATAGAAAAATATTAAAGTTTCAAAATTTATAATAAAATTATATAAATTATATTTATTATTTATTCAATATTTTATATAAATAATGAATAGGTACCTAAACTAATATTATTAACAATTCTCATTTATTAAAATGTAAGTATTTTTATATGTAGTTTAAAAATATAAATTGTAATGGGGACACATTATTTGTATATATTTGATATTAGTCAAATTAAAAATAAATTATATAAATAAAGTAACCCATATTTAAGTAATAATATATTTGAGGAGTGCCAGATGTTTCATTTAAGGATTCCATACACACTTCTTATAGGGAAATTAAAGAAAATATATCTGATATAAACGTTGTATATTTACAGAAGAGGGGCTGAAGTACATATATTAGATAAATATTCATGACATACATAGAAAGTGATAAATGATAGGATGATAAGAGATGATATAGTAGATAAATATCTGGTCTGTGTCAAATTTTACTCCCCACTTGTTTTGGTTACTATTCATATGGTCAAATTTAATATAATCATTTCTGTAGATGACATAGGCTACTATTGTACATGATACACCAATATAGTAAATTCACATGTAGTATATATTGTAAGATATAATTAAATTAGTTGGTATTATAATTTTTAATTACATAATGATACATCTAAAATATCTAAAATTTGAACTCGACAAATGTAATTAAAATAAATGAGGACCATATTCGATATTCTCCAATTATCCATTCTAAATTATTTATTACCATACTATAGTATACTTATTTGTAAACAATATTATATATATTAAATAATATAGTTTGTGATAAGGTATATAACAAAGATTTTCCGAAGGAAAGATATAACACTTACGCGAAATCGTGTAATTCGAATTTGTATACAAAATACCCTGGTGCCACCTATAGCGGGTTACTTTTAGGAACTATGCGTTGTTTATAATTTAAATTCGTATCAAACTATACACTTTTAAAATGTTAAATAATATGCTTTAAATTAATATTTATATGATGAAAACTAAGTGTTCATTACTAATATATAACAAACAAATATAATATTTATGTTTTAAATGCTATAAGTATATATTTAGTAAGTAAAAGTTAATTTATATTGCATGTAATTTAATAGAGCAATGAAAACATTGTTGTATGCAAACAGAGCCGAACCTAAATCTATTTCAGTGATTTCGATACTACTGCTAGCAGCGGTTGGGGTATATTTTACTAAATTACGTTGCATGCATAGGGAGTGTTAAATCTTTGCTTCGCAAAATCTTTGTATATAAGGTATAATTTTATTTTGTAAATAAGGTATATAATTTTTAAATTAGTCATATATAAAATGTATTCCTATAATATAGGCTATATTATTTTTGAAAAAGTTATATTATATATAAAATAAAATGTAAATCTTGTGAATATACCATATATCAATATATATATATATATATATATATATATATATATCAATAGTATTTGACTAAATATAAAAATATAATTATTATAATAAAACAAATAGAAACTATTCATAATATTTAATTTGCCTATTTAAAAATAATTTTGAAAGATGGGTATGTATAAAATATGGCGAATTTAAAATCTGATAAGTTGTGGTGGTTGTATATAATAGTTATATTTTTGTAAACTCAGTACACATATTTAAGACTTGTAAAATATATGTACATACTTAGTTAATAACTACAGATAATATATCAAGGGTTCAACTAATTATATAATATTATATATTAAATATATTATATTCCATAAAATATTTTTATTTTAAATAATTTGTATCTTTTAATGCAAATATAAATTATAATCATTATATAAACATTATAATAATGTAAAATATGGCATGTAATATAATTATTATAATAATATATACTAATATATTACATATATTATAAATATATATATAACATTATCATGATATTCAATTAATAATTAATTTAATTATTTATAAATTGTTTTAGAATATTTAAAATCAGTACGTATTTTGATATACATAAAATTTATGAAAATCAATTTTATAGTTATATATATATAGTATACACATATTTTAATTATAATATTATATTAAATATATATATATATATAAATATAAATTAATTTATTTATTAAATATTAACGGTGATTAATACAAATTGTAAGTATATACATTAATATAAGCTAGATAATTATATTATAATTATAATTCACAATAATTATTTAAAATTAAAAGTGATGATTAAATATGAATCATGACTAGGAGCGCCATCTTTTCGAAGGCATTATGGTTAAAAAACGATTTCACGTAGAGATAGAGAGTGGTATATCTTTCCTTCGGAAAATCTTTGTCTACGTGTTTTGCGTACGCAAATCAAAATCTTTGTTTATAAACAAAAAATGTAAACAAACCCTATTGATGGTTAACTTTAACTTTTCAGTTTATTTTTAATTTATTCACATTAAATTCACTATTTATCATATTATTGTAGACTTATTATATATAATTTATATACTTATACATTATTTAATTACTTATTTATTTGTATATAACATACATATATTTAATAAGTTCGATTAGTACTATAATATGGAAGAAACTCAAAAAATAGAACATAAATACGATTTAAATTTATTTACATTAAATTCACTATTTATCATATTATTGTAACCTCATTATATTTAATTTATATACTTATAAATTATGTAAGTCATTATTTATTTGTATATATTATATATATATATTTAATAAGTTTGATTAGTACTATAATATGGAATAAACTCGAAAAAAAATGAGCATTTATACGATCGGAGTGACAGATTATTAAGCTAGATATAGTGAGGCAGGCGGTTGCTCGCGGCGCCCGCGCAAGCCATTTGAATTAGTGAACACACATGTATTAATAGATAAGGGAGTAGCTAATTGCGTATCCTAAATTATTATTATATAATACTCATGAATCGATTTTATATGATACATTGAATGTCATATGCCAATGTATATACAGTGTATGATACACTCTAAATGCATAACTCTATGTAGAGATATAGTTACACTTATTAACTGTTTTAGTGTTTGTATATTATATATGTGTGTATATATGTCTACAGCTGTATGGATGTAGGTTGGTAGGTGGGTTGGTGGGTATGTAGGTAGGTAGGTATATGTAGGTGGATATATCTATAGATATAGATATGTAGGCAGGTTATAGGTGGGGAGGTAGGGAGTCAAGTATGTAGGACCTACATATATATACATTGTATATGAGTGGGAAAGTAGGTAGGTTGTAGGGTAGGTAGATAGTTTGGTATTCAGGCAGGTATGTATGTAGGTAGGCCAATAGATGGGTAGGTGGATAGGTAGATAGGGGGTATACCCACCTACCTATAGGTAGGTGGGTGATAGGGTAGATATATATGCAAGTAGGTTGGTGGGTATTCATGAAGGTAGATAGGTATATTGATGGGTTAGTTGTGTGGGTGGATATGTATATATGTGAGTAGGTGTATAGATAGTTATGTAGGTGGTGTGGTAGGATATGTATATAAGCAAGTAGGTGGGTGGGTAGGTAGTCAGGAATATAGTTAGGTATATGGGTGGGTAGGTAGATAGGTAGTCAGGAAGGTGGGTGGGTATTAAAAATGGTGGGTGGGTGGTAGGGTATGTATATAGGCAAGTATGTGGGTGGGTAGGTAGTCAGGAAGATAGTTAGGTATATGGGTGGGTGGGTAGGTAAAATAGTAGGTAAGCGGGTGGTAGGGTATGTTAATAGTCAGTAGGTGGGTGGGTAGGTATACCTGACTATAGTCAGGTAGATATATTGATGGATGGTTATACCTTACTATAGTTAGGTGGGTGGATGGATAGTTAGATATGTGAGTAGGTAGATATGTAGGTGGTTGGTAGGGTAGGGTATGTATATAGGCAAGTAGGTAGGTGGGTAAGTAGGTAGGTATATACTATATAGGTGGGTAAGTAGATATGCATGTAGATATTTAGTATAGGTAGCTATTTATTTGGGTGGGTGGATATGCAGGTAAGTAGGTAGGAAATCTTCGATGGAATTTATTTCGCTCTACTGTGCTCTCTCATTAGACTGTTTGTAGAAATAAAGGGGAGAAACTGTATATTAGATGATGGGAAGTTTTTACTAACAATAAATTCATTTAAAATTCAGCTATTGCATACAATCCCAATTACTAGTGCGAATAATATATTAATTTCAGATCATAATTTACCTATACTTATATCTCCATCTTCTACTTTTGTGTTAGTTTTATTGTTATTATGCTTGATGTCAATATGGTTAATTATATTCATTCCGATTTATTTTATAATAATATAGGTAAATTGTTTAAATGTATTCGTAAAAATATTATGAATATATTGTATGATAAAATTCTATCTGAAAATAATATATTAGTTGTATATTTTAATGAATGTAATGAGTGTTTACTAACAATAAATTCATTTAAAATTCAGCTATTGCATACAATCCCAATTACTAGTGCGAATAATATATTAATTTCAGATCATAATTTACCTATACTTATATCTCCATCTTCTACTTTTGTGTTAGTTTTATTGTTATTATGCTTGATGTCAATATGGTTAATTATATTCATTCCGATTTATTTTATAATAATATAGGTAAATTGTTTAAATGTATTCGTAAAAATATTATGAATATATTGTATGATAAAATTATAATTTTTGTAAAATTCTATCTGAAAATAATATATTAGTTGTATATTTTAATGAATGTAATGAGTGTAGTGTATTATACTATACAGTGTATAGTATACACTGTTTATATAGTATTTCTGATTATGGTATACATTTATTATTTATGAATCAAATTAAATAATTTCTAAAAAAAAGATAATGTTGAATTTACATAAATATGGAAGGACAACGGATAAGAAAATACTTGAAAATTTGTCATATATAGTAATTTAATAATCAAATTTATCAATCTAATATTTATAATTATTATATATACATCATAAAATATATGTTATATTACTATAGAATATATTATCTAATGTTATCTAATGACATTTCTTTTATATTTTAATTTACATCTCATAAATAATATAAAATTAGATTAATAAATGCTATATGAAATTATATATGAACAAATTATGATATTATATATATGTGTGAGTGTGTGTTGTGTGTGTGTATGTGTGTGTTTGTGTATTTGTATGCATTATTATGAGGAACCAGAAAATAGTTTTACAAAATATACATTTATTAAACAATATTCATTATAATATCACTATGTATTATTAAACAATATTTAGATAAATTAAGATATATATATATAATATATTATATATATTATATATATATTATTATATTATTAATTATTAATTTATTAATATTATATATGTTAAATTTAGTATAAACATAGATTATATATATATTGAATAAATAAATAAAAAATGCATATATAACATTTAAATTATGTTTATATATATATATATATATATATGTATAATACAAATGTAATTTATAATTATAATATATATATATATATATATATATATATATATATATATATATATATATATATATATATATATATATATATATATATATATATTTTAACTATATTTAAATAATGTATAATAAACAAATAATAATAGTATAATTCAATCCAATATATAAATATTTATTATAAATATGTAAATTGAATAATTCACCATCAATAGAATAATTTGTTATTATATGGGTCAAATATCAGTAAAAATGTAAACACAAAATCCGTATGCACAGTAGATAGGGAGCTGCACCCCTTGGTTATAAATCATTTTAATTAAAAATAAATAAATATCTCTATATCTTTGATACAAAGATTGAAATCATTGAAATATAATACATAGATTATCCATAGGATAGATTATATACACATTATTTATATATACATAGCTTTATAGTTTATAAAATACAAATCCATAGAGCTATAGAGAAATTTCTCTCTAGCTCTATAATGTATACACTGATATATATATATATAGTACATAAACTTACTATTGTAGATATATATATATAATATATATTTATATAATATATATGTATAGATGAATATATTGAATATATTCATATATAATATATGAATAGGAGTAGAATAGCTAGCCTAGAGTAAAATAGCTAGAGCAAAATAGCTAGAGCTTCTTCTAGTTATATGGATACATAAAAGTATACACTCTCAGAGTCTGAGAGTGACTCTGTTCTTGGCATTACAAATATGCACAGATATTTAATTAGGATATATATTATAACCTAATTATAATTAGGTTATTTATATATATATCTGTGCATTGGTAATATTAGGTAAAGTAATACATGTAAAGTACATACTGTAATTGTAATTATAATGTAATTGGTTAAATTCAATTAAAATATATATGTTAAACATAATTATTTCATCTTTATATAATTAATCTATTTTCCCAAAAGTTAGGAATATTAACTTAGGATATCCTATATATATCATATAGTTATTTAACTATAGTTATTTAGACTACATTGTAGATACCATCCCAGCTAACAGTAATATCATCATAATAGCATACATAATAGCGTAAAATGTTTAATATGTGTTATTATGCTGCTATTACTGTTAGCTGGGATCATACCATCTAGATAATATCCTACCATTTAGCTAAAACATAAAAAATATATTTACACTTAATATAGCATTACAATATATTGAATATAGGTATATATATTTATTATATATATATTAATGTATAATAATAAAATAATTATATATTAAAATTTTAATATATTACAAATTATATGTTATGATACATCATCAAGACTATAGTCTTTATATATCGTGATACATTACCTACATCATAAATGAATACATAATGTAGACATCCCTCAATAAGTGAACCAATAACCTCGAGTAGGTGTCCTTGTTGCGTGTCCATGGATAGAGATTCTTTGGGCGACATGTTAAAGAATCCACAATCGAATCCGTGCACGTTGTCAAGTTGACCTCCGATCTTGGTGCAAGTTTTTCCGGGTGTTGCCTTTTTAAGGCGGACGACGCGTGAGAAGTGGTGTTACGTGTAATGGTCGCAACACATTAATAGTGATGTAATAATACTATCTATGATGATGATGATGATGATGATGATGAGTATGATGATGTGGGTTAACCCTATAATTAACCCTATAATTATTAGCAAGTAAGTATCATAGGTGTGTCCCACCCTCTTGGGGGGAACATCTTATGAAAGTAATAATATAATATAATAATAAGGAATGAGAAAAATAAATTAATATATATATATAAAAGAAAACAAATATATATATATATATAATAGTACACTATTTTATATATAATAACACATACGAACTTTATATATAACGGTGTAAATAGGTCGTATTTGAATATATACATTATAATTCAATCAAAGCGCTATAGGCAGGGCCGGCTTAAGCATACTATGGGCCCCGGGCAAAAAAAAACGCATGGGCCCCATAATAATTTAATAACATATTAAATGGGCCATTTTGGCAAAAACTAATATTTATAACTCTTCAATTTTATCATATGTTATCATTATACTAATTATTTTGTAATTTGTTTGTATACTTTAATCAACTCCTCATAATAATTTCTTTTCTCGCATATATATTTAAAGCAGTGGTTCCCAACCTTTTTTCACCGTGACCCTTTTTTTTATAATTCTTATTTAAAAAATATACCATGACCCAATGACAAATTTTATTTTGTTATTATTATACTTTAATCATAAAATAATCATATAAAAATTAATATACATATATTTAAATATATATTTCCATCTTAAATTTTTCTCGACCATAAATCCAATTTGCATATAAAAGCATGTATATTATTTTTTAGAAATTGGATCAGGACCTACACAAAATACTCAATGACCCAAGTATGGGTCATGACTCATGTGTCATGACCCATATGTTGGGAACCACTGATTTATAGAGTGCATCAATATGTTGTATCACCGCTATTATCTCAATGTAACCTAATTGCAATACTTTTCTGATCGACTTTATTCTACAAAGTAATTAGCTCCACGGTTTTCATTATATCGAAGTCTCAAATTCTAAAATTGCATTTTATTGAATAAATACGTTGATTCTCTAGTAATGTAATTTAATTTATATTTTAACATATATAATATCAGATATAAATTATGTAATTATAAGAAGTCCTCAAGAGACTGCACTAACAGAATATGCTTGCGATCACCATTTTATATTCGATAATGCTTTTAATAAAAAATATTATATTCTTCTTTAATCTAGATGATAATATATTCTTTATATAATTTGGCTAAATAAATTATATTGATTTGGGATGAAGGCCAAGAATATTGCTACACTTGTCGAAGATTTAACGGCATTTTGCCCAATCAGATTTAAGGAATACACAGTGTATATATGTGAATCCATATTGACAATGGACTATGGTTATTATAATATATTTCATGTCATTGAATCTTCCAGACATATGCTGGCATTTTCATAACTTTGAGCTCTATAATCTATTATAATTATATTATTATTGAAAAAATTCTAATAGATCGGTAGCTAAATATTGACCAATGTGATAAATTATAACTGATAAATTATCAGTGATAATGAATCTCAACGTACAAACGTACGTCGTAAATCAATAAATACCTATATAATAATAGTAGGCTATAATACCTACCTAACTTGATATAAATAACGATAATATATATCGATGTGATATATATGGAATTGAGTACACTGATATATAATATAATATTTTGAATTTTATATTTCTTCAATTATGTAGTTATCAGTGATAACTTATCACCTATTCTCCAATAAGAATATCGCCATTGTGTGTATTTATTGGTAAATAGATAGATGAGGGTTATGTCAATCTAAACATTCATTTGCAAGTAATAGGTGGATAATTGAAAAAATGCCTTTAGTATTATATGTATGTTATATATATATATTTATAAATAATATCTGTTTCAATAAATATAATATCTTTCTGTAATGATAGTATGTTGAAAAAGATAATCATTTTATGTACATAATTACCTTTCATCAATAGACATTATTAACAATACTATAGGAATAACCTAAAGCAGAATAATCCTATTTAAATTAAAACTATTATATATATATATATATTATGTGTACTAAATTAGTACTACTAATACAACTATAATAATATATACACTATGAGAATATACACATTTGATTAATACGAGCATAAGATAGAGACATTTAATTATTTTGAGAAAAATTATTTTGAAAATATATATTTTTTTAATTTCTATAACAATTATAATTCTATATAGAATATCGTTTTTTTTCGTAATTTATAATCAATATAATCCTTTACAAATATCAGAAATCATAGTTAAAATATATCTTATAAAATATATTTAATTTTAATAAAAAAAAGTATACTTTTTGTTTTGTAAACTAATTATAGAATTATAAATTGTTAAGATTTAACTATGGTTAATAATACCTTAATACGTTTATCATTTATCACCTTCTAGTTTATCAAACAATTATTTATCAATCGGTTTCATACTATTTTATCTAACAATCAGAGATGTGTGAGAAGATCTATGTTATCACTATTAGCATGCATGCACATGTGCTCCAAAATCTTCATGTAGCTGTTTCCACCATATCTTCGTGTCAATTTAGAAATTTTTGTAAAATTCACTCTTCAAATCGGCCTAAATGACTCATATTTAATTAATTAATTATATTATTTTTATTTTTTTAATTATAATTAATAATATATAAGAAAAATAGTTAAGAACATTTTTTTTTTCATATAAATAGTAAAAAAAAAATGTCTCAAATAATTCATGGGCCCCCAAAATTTGGGGCCCCGGGCAATTGCCCGATTTGCCCCCCCTTAAGCCGGCCCTGGCTATAGGATATATGTACATAACGCGTAAGGCAATGATGTCACATATAGTTTACAGACACTAGTACTGAATAGTGCCCGCATATTGTGTACTGTTATGTAATAGGCAGACATTACATCGTGAACACGCGAACTGAATCATAATGGATAATCTCAGACATCATAATATTAAATATTTATATATAAATTATATAATATAATACATATGTAATTTATTGGAATAGGAGATATTATTAATTTAACTTTTTTATAAATTAATACCCGTAATTAAATATATGGATTCAATACTATTAAATACTCTCACTGATCATTATATAATATGTATAACATTATATAATTATATAATATATTACGTACATTGTTCCACTTGAGATCATCATTCACCGAAAGTAATACTGCGATAGTTAATTACGCTATTAATTACACACCAAACATCCACTACTAGTGCAAATACTTCGCCCCTTTTAATGCACTTAATAATTCACAAATTCATAACCTTAAGGTTAATGAGAATTATCCTTACTACTCTATATAGTGAATATAATCATCCTTAAAGGTATTCCTAAATACACTCGTTAATATGATTAAGAATGATTCATATAGGGTATTCTATACACTTCTTAAGGTATTATTATATATAAATTAACATTAATAACACGTAGGCCCTATGTCGTAGGGGCGCTGGAATGGGGCCTACGTCGTAGGGGCGCTGGAATGGGGCCTACGTCGTAGGGGCGCTGGAATGGGGCCTACGTCGTAGGGGCGCTGGAATGGGGCCTACGTCGTAGGGGCGCTGGAATGGGGCATACGTCGTAGGGGCGTTGGAATGGGGCCTACGTCGTAGGGGCGCTGGAATGGGGCCTACGTCGTAGGGGCCTACGTCGTAGGGGCTCTGGAATGGGGCCTACGTCGTAGGGGCGCTGGCATGATGTTGTATGTAGTGGGGTTGGAATGGGGCCTACGTCGTAGGGGCGCTGGAATGATGTTGTATGTAGGGGCGCTGGAATGGGGCCTACGTCGTAGGGGCGCTGGAATGATGTTGTATGTAGGGGGGACAAACCAATCGAATTAAATGTTGTTGTAAAAGTGGGGGGGGGCCCCCCCACCCCACTTTTACACACTATGGGGGGACAAATACATAGGAAGTCCCCCTAGCTATTAAAGTGGGGGGCATATCCCCCCACCCCCCTGTTGCAGCTCGCCGAATTACACGTGTTCATTAATAAAGTACGATAAATAAAAGACGTATTACGTATTCATACGTTACTAAATACACTCATTGATATATCGAATGCACTCATCGTAACACGTTATTAGTAGCTACTATAGTAGATCCATTATAGTATCCACTATAGTGATTAAGCTAGATGACTCACCTTCTTAGCGTTATACCACTCTTCGGCTTGCCACCTTTCCTTCGGATATTCGGCGTACGTCACTGCCTTGTCGATCAAAACTTGTCGGTATTCTTCCAAAGAATTCGCTCCCGGAAAACGACATCCTGCCGTTATGTCACGTTATTACGTAATTATTGCGAATTATTCGGAGTTAGCATTGTTATATAATTCATCTATAAATAGTTAAATGTAAATTCTTAAGTTAGTTAACATAAACAAACGTATGTGGATATCTATAGGTATACGTCATAATCAACTATGTTGCGGTCGGCTTACCTATTCCTATTATAGCGATAGGGAACTGGTCGGTATTGGAGGCAATGCTCTTGGTCATTTCGGACAGTAGGAAAGTAAGACACTGATTGTATTATTGAGAAGGTCGAGCTGCTAGGTGGAGTGTGGGTGTGGGTATTAGGTATGTGGTAGGGGTGATGAATTCAATATAAGCTTACGAACTTATCTAAAGTAGGTAATATGTCAAATAAAATGTTCTCATACATTTTAATACATTACAATCGTGATCGGGTATTAATTAGGTATACACTGGTGTTAATTAGGTCTAGAATATATACCTACTAGAAGTATACTTTTATAGATATATATATATATATATATATATTATGCTATAAAGTAACCCAGTAATAATATAACCTGTGTTATATTGAATACACGCGTGTATCATACATGATGCGACATTTCATCTTAAGTTATGTGGTCAGATGTCAGTGTATGCTGATATGTTGTGATTACCGGAACAGTAAAGTTATATTGCAACGATAGTATATCGTATATGTTCCGATAGAAGGGTGTATTACTCCAAAGATATGGATATAATTTCAATAATATAAAATTTACATTTCATACCAACCTATATATATATATATATATATTATACACATACATCAACATATTTAATATCATGATTTATTATTAGTTTAAATTATCAAAGCTCTGACGTTTAATTTAGTCCATATATACATACTAATAACAATATATGTATAACATAATTCAAGCAATGCAATAGTTGTTCTACAACCTATGTTTACTAGAATACTTGTGACCACATACGTGAACTCTTTATTTACTAAACACGCCCTTTCAAGAGTAGTTGTTGTAGCATAGAAAGGAGTGAGAGCTGAAAAGATGATAGACTACACACGGCGTATCCATTCACTGTCTACTTTAACAACTTTGAGGCTACAAAAACGACACCCTAAAGACATTCTACTATGTATTAACCTCGTTTATCTATACCTACAGTGTATATATGTATATATATATATATATATATATATATATATATATAAATATCATGTAACACGAACCTGTAGAGTCGAACGTGACTTCTTCCGGCGATAATGTGGCACTTCCGGTCACGCTGGGCGTATTTATAGCGGACACGGCACCGGCTACCACCGGCATACCGGTGGATTACGTAACATCATGGGTAGGGATTACGTCACGTCGTCGTCGTCGCGTAACGGTGGGCGGGGCGTGGCGGGCGGGGGGAGTGACAGACGAGTGACAGACGGGGTTTAACCCACAGGTAGGACCGGCTCGCATGCGTATACCGCGTGCCACTGTGAACGGCCTAGTTAGCAGCGATTATGTGAATGCGATGCGACTCGTGTGCGTTATATAATCCTTTTATACGTATACTTATATGTATATATTATAATATATGACAAGTGTATATTTATACGTGTGGGTGTTTATATGTGTGTGTATATTTATAATAATAGTAACTTATTATATAACGTAATATACTACAGTGTGTACCTACACTGTATATTACTTGGATTTAATTATAAAAAATCTAGCTCGAGTTGATCAACCGCTAGAAGTATTTTTCTTACGTTTGCTTAACGTATTAAATATACTCATACAGTCATATCAGTCACAATGTACTATTAACCCTATTAACATTAATATTGTTAGTTTACTATTGGTGGTACTATTTATATCATAGACATATACTTGGGTAGATGGCGATTTGTATTAATCTGCATTGTATTTTTTTTTCTTCACTTTTTGAATAATCTGTATAGGATGAGAATTCATTGAATTAAATATATGATTCAAATATAATTCAGTGATATTCTTTATAATTTGTCAATTTATATTATAGAGCTAGAGAGAAATTTCTCTCTAGCTCTGTGATTTATATGAACAAATGTAAATAGTAGTTGTAATTTACAACTTGTAAATATATAATTATAATATACATTTAATGATAATTTTTCATATACGAAATTACTTGTATATTATTGTTTGTATTTGGAATTAGGATATAACAAGGCCTCCTATAACCGAGGTTATAAGGATATAATATAGTAAATTAAAGTAACCCAGCTAACAGTAATAGCCTCATACTAGCAACACAATAGAATATTGAATAGCCTCAAAAGTTTACATTGTGATATTATGCTGCTATTATGTTGCCATTAAATGTCTATTATACTGCTATAAATTTGTCATGCTATTATGATACTGTTATAACATATATGTTTCTATTTAATGTCTATTATGCTTTTATCATGCTGCTATTAATTTTAAAAGTAAATTATTCTGTTATTATGCTGCTATTCTAATAATAGCAACATAACATCAGAATAATATCATGACAAATTAAAAACAGCATAATATACATAATTGCAACATAATGGCAACATAATAACAGCATAATAATATAATGTAAACATTTGAGGCTATTAAATATGATGTTATGTTGCTATTATGAGGCTATTACTGTTTGCTGGGAACATACAAGATTCTGCAACGCAGACCTCCTTCGATAACCTCCTTGTTAACATTGTAATATTATTTTAAAATGTATTTACGATTTGGTATTAGTCCATTGTATAAAATAAACCATCAATACAAATTATGCAAACTTCTGTAATTGACTGTATAATAGTATTTTTTTTAAATTGTCAAAGATTATTAATTATTTGAAACCTATTTAAAATTTCTATTTAATATCAAAATTAAAAGTAATAACTTATTATCTAGTAACAAACGTAATATCAATTATACCATTTTGAACATTATTACATTATATGTAACATACAATTGATATATAATATTTTATAAAGTATATGGATGCTAAAAAAGAAGAACTTATTGACGGTACTATTATAATAATTAAAAAATTAAGGATTCTTTTAAAGAGTCTTTATCTTTATTCATGTAAAAAATGAAAAATAAGCAAAAATAGAAAATACAATTATTATTAATATTATAATAATAAATATGATATCATCATAATACATTATACACTTATAATACCATGATTACATAGTAGTATCATTATAATATTAGTATATATAATATTTAATATATTATATTATCAGTGATGGACAGGATCGCAATCATTGATCTGCGATCCGCTCCGGATCGGGATAGGGATCGGCAAAGGATCGGATAACGAATGGAGGATCGTGATCCATAAAAAAGGATCGGTGCCTATCATTTCATATACGATACATTAATATTATTATATTAATTTATAAGAAAATTAACAACATTTTAGTATTGTTACAATAATTGTATTATAATAATAATTATTACATTGATATGATATTGTATTGATCATTATTTTGTAATGTTTTCCAAGTTATTGCTAGAATAGGTTAAACCTACGTAGTATTTAAATAATAATTGTTATTTTTACCATAATATGATTTAATCAATTGATATTATATAAGTAAACCACTGAATTTCACTCAACGTACATTGTACGTCGTACAATGATTAGATATTTGTATCCAATTCAATGCATTTATATAAATAAATTATAATCTATATCATATAATTTATATGATATACATTCAATATATGCATTTAATTCAATTGAATTATTATTGAAATATAATACAATATATTAATAATAAATATTATTTACTATTATTAATAATTTATATTACATAGGTATTATACTACATATATTGTTTCGGTTTATGAAATAAAATCGTATTTATTAAATATATAATTATTATCGTGATCGGGATCCTGATCAGGATGGGGAGAAACTTACGATCGGGATCGGAAAAAGATCGGGTAATGAAGTGAGTATCAGAATCGGGAAAAGGATCGCATAAGAGAATAAAAAGAGTATCGGCGATCCAGGAAAAAAGGATCGGTGCCCACCACTGAATATTATTATCATTAAAATTTAATTTAAATATTATTTAAATAACATTAAATATTTCCTCAGTATAAAAATAATTAAATTTGATTGGATAACAAATAAAATACTTGAAATTGTATATATTCAATACGTATATATTTATATATATATAAACTTTTTAGGTAACTGTGCTTTTTTAAATGTAATTATAATATTATAATAATAATAATAAATAATTATAAACTAAATTAATAATCGATATCAATATTAATTATTATAATTATTATATACCTAAATATCGTAATTAATGTTCTATATCAAATATGGCTCGCTTGTTATAATTACGATTTATGAAATCAAATTTAGAATACTCGTTTCTGAAGTTGAAACACAAGTGTACGATATAAACTAATATGAATATTTAAAATGTAATATATATTATATGGTGTGATTGGTCACTGATAAATGGTCAGACATTTTGTAATGTACGAATGATAATATACTTATTTACGATGTGTCTAGTAATTTGACATAATTTAATAATATAATGTTGTACCCATCTTAATGATATGTAAATTACATTATTCATAGTTGTAATATTATCAATAAATGTGTATAGGTATTTACTATATAATTATTTATAAATATACTAATTTTAACATAGCCACATTTAATGTTTACAACGCCCCCACTTGGTAGAGAGTTGCGATGCACTGATGGACTTTCTGAAGTGTTCCGTTCATCACATCCTGTACCGGAGACAGCTTTACCCCACCTCAGCATTCCATAATAAAACCGTCCTCAACATTCCTAACAGGGTTTGCGCGTTCGTTTCATTGTGTATATCGTGTTTAGTCAGTTCATATATACATTGTTGAAGTTTTCACTTATAACCATATATGGCTCTAATGTCTGTTCGAAGCCACTCTCATGTTAAGGCATCTATGGTTTTAACGAGAGCCGATCATTTATTTATACACAATTATATAAGATCACTTCTAAATAATATTTTAAGACCATTTTATAAAATTAATTAATGGTCCGGACGAGGGTCGAGCCCGTGTCCTACTGCTTGTGTGTCTGACGCCTTAGCCACTGAGCTACACAGGCAGTTGTATATAGTATATATATATATATATATATATATATATATATATATATAGATAAATATCTATTCTATGCCATGTTCGCATATTATATACTGAGTTGCTTAATTAACGAGATAGGTACGCTAGCGCCATCTACAGGGCGTGTTATCATTAGATTCATGGTAAAGCGACGCGCAGTATTATAAGGAAAGAGTGAGGCTTTCATTATTCATATCGATACCAATATCTTACGCATAAGTTGAGGTTTCCATATCTCGTCGTTCATCGTCACCATCGCTATAGTAAATGTTATAGTATATTAAACAGTTATGTCATCCACTCGGTCATCTAACTTGAGGTATATTATAATGTTATTTTCACGATAAACACTAACTAATTATTAATATTTCACAGGTCGTTATTATAGGTTGTTACAGTCGATACAATGAGTATAAAACTCTACTAGTTTCCTTATATATAGCACAACTCTGTTACATATATATGATTAAAATAAAAACACTAGGAATATTTAATACACATACTATAATGAATTCAATACAAAATTTAAAAAAAAAATGTAATATAATTATTCTAAACTTTTAAATATATATTAAACCAGACTAATTTATTAAAGAAAAATAAATATTAAATGTATAAATTCATTTATTCATAATAATTGCTTTATAATTTTATTCAACATATTTTTAATAATATATTTATATTATTATGTTATATTATTAGAATGCTGCTGATTTAACAAACTAAATCATGTAAAAGTATAAATATAAATTATATAAAAAAATGCAAATAATTTAATTAAAAAAGTATGGACGTTATTGTATGGCCAACAATATATCGGCGATATTGTAATACCATTACTATATATATATATGGAACTTGCTTTCAATAGCTGATGTAAAATGTGTGGTCGCTACTCCATACACGAGTAACAGTTCTCTATACCAGAGTTAATATGCCTCACCGAAAACTTTTTAATCATAGATATTAAGGTATCGCCTCACCATTTCCAACACCCTGCTCCCGATGTTTTCACGTTACCCTGCTCGGGTGGCTGACAGGTACTATGCCTTGCCAAAGGGCATCCTGAATTTTGTCCGGAACTGCTTATTAGATATTCACAGTTAACCACCATATCTAGTGGCCGTTCCCCTATCCGCAACCCGGGGATCCGGTGGATGGGAGTTTTCATCACCACACCACAAAGTATCTCGTTAATTAAGCAACTCAGTATATAATATGTGCATGGCATAGAATAGATATTTATATCTAAATATATATATATATATATATATATATATATATATATATATATATATATAATTTATATAGAATTATGAATACATTAATTAAGATTTATGAGATATTAATATAATAATATATATATAATAATAAATCACCATCATTATATTGGTTTAGAAAAACACCAATAAAAACGAAAAAAAAAGTTTTAAGTTCGTTTTTTACATAATTTCTTACACTAATTATACCCATCCTTTCACCTCTACCAGATGTGTAGGGATAAGGATGTAAACGCCTACGTGGACGACGTACTACTATCTCTGCGACGGCTGATAGACATGCATACCCCGCTTCCCAGAGATCATTTCCACGAACTCGTGCTGCGTATATTTCGCCGAAATCTACGAGAATTCAACCGCTACACTTTCGAAGTGTTTCTACCGGCGGTTCGGCGTGGGTAAGTATGGCGACCTAGTTAACACTGACCTAGATAACGCTGACCTAGTTAATGCTGAACTAGTTAACGCTGACCTAGTTAACGCTGACCTAGCTAACCCTGACCTAGTTATTGCTTTCTTAGCATTAACTAATGCAAACCTAGTTAATGCTGAATTATTTATTGATTGCCTAGTTAAATATGGCCTAGTTAATTCTGGCTTAGTTAATATTTTTTTTAGAATGAACTAAGTATATATTACTAAAATAGTGTTTACAGTCATATTAGTAGTCAGATTAGTTATTTAACAATTATATAATTAATTATATATTAGTGATTAATTAATTATTAAAAATATTATAATCTATTAAAAAGTAACAACTATAATTAATTCTTTAAAATAAAATAGTTATATTTCAAAATTAAATTAATGTATATAATACTAATATTTACCAATTGGCGTATGCGTATGAAATATACTAATTGATATATTAAGTAACGTTAATTAACAATATGTATTTAAAATGTGAATTAATGAAGTGTTTATTTCTTCATTCAACCTTTTGCATCCGAGGATTTTATAATTACATGTCGCTCAGTTCCGAACGTTTGTGCTTTTTTTTATAATATTTATGCACGCTTTTAACAGCCTGGCATTTTGTAACACGACAGAAAACAACAGCTCGGACGCAAAGGGTTAAAATAATTAATTAAAAACAGGTCTTGCTTATTTACAGTTTTTATATTTATAATATTTGTAAATATAAGAATGATCTTGATAAAAAGGATGTTCTCATTATTTTAAACATTTATAAAAATTAATTAAAATTAATAAAACTCTTATTTTAAGTTATAGTCTAAACAGGCTAGTAGTCTAATAGTCTAGTTATAGGTATAAAAATATTAAAACAATGAATTTATTTGTATATTTTAAATTAAAATATAATAATCATATATTTATATGTTTATCAATTCAATATATAAACTCACATATTTTTATTAAATTAGTGCATTAAAAAAATAGAATTCATGAAATTCGTGTAAATGTATGAATTTGCAGAGGCCTGATAATATGCAATATTATTTATTCTAATACCAACTATCTATTCACAGCGATATCGATATTGAATTAATACGCAAGGATTTCCGGGCATTACTATTGACTTTGTATAGATTGAACGACGTCCGACTAACTTCAAAGAACTGTGGTTATATTTATTAGTTATAGCTTGAAATGTCAGTTGATCATAGATTTCATATCATTCTATATATGTTTGTATATAACATAATAATACATATATTTATTTAATTATATTGCTTAGTTTTCTAATATTCATATAATCTTGTTTAATTATATGAAATATATACACATATCGTAATCATATTTATCATGTACTTCCCTAATTTTAATATTATAGTAAACATATAATTCCAATGTATAATCACTGTCATTTTACTATGTATATATATATATATATATATATATATATATATATATATATATTATATATGATATATGATATATAATATATAATATATATGATATATGATATATATAATTAAAATTAACTACATATCCATGTGTAGAATTCACATGGACAATAGAGATAGGAACACGTGAAGGAGCTCTAGAAGAATTCAGAAATAATAAACACACCAAGGTTTTCTATCGCATCATATGTACATTATATACATTTGTATGGTCCGATTTATAGATTTGATATCGTTATTAATATTAATTTTTTATTTATCTATACTAAATTTTCGAGAAATAATTTGTTATATAAATTATTCAATGCTTGATTTAATTAACTTAATCATATATTCAATTATATACTATTTAATCCATATTTAATGGTAATTAGTTTTCTCTGATTTTGTTCTATATTTTACATAGATTCGCTACTCATTTTCTATAGCTATACTGAGATGCCTTGTAAAATTTGTTTAAACATAACTTTGTCTCTACATATTTAAAAAATCACATTTCAATTTTAAAATTATTTTTGTATAACTATTTAATTTTTAGATAGCGCATTGTAACCACTAACTAAGCAATAAAGCGATATTTAAAATAAATAGTACATCTTCCGGATACAGTTTTTATCGCTACAATTACGATAATAGACAAGTTTTCACGTTATCATGCTATACAAATTCAAAAATAATATGGCTCATGGCACTCCAAAATCATGAACACCAGTTATAAAGCCATTCGTAATGCCTACCGTTCTCAAGTTTTCTCTACACACACACACGCGTATATATTTATATTTAATTATTGATTTTGTTATACAATTAAATAGATTATATATAGTAGATATAATTAGCCTACTAGCTAGATGTTTGTGGATGTGACATTAATACGCTCCCTCGCTAGACAGTTAACATATACAGATCTAATGTAAAAGTCTTCAACAAACGTGGTGCCTCGATGTAGGTATCTTAAGATGGCTGACCATCGCATGACACATGCATTTAATAACAAATATTCAAACATATAATATTGATTTTTAAATATATTTAATTTTTTTTCTATATACGATTATAAAGTACGGTTCAATTTTATAAAAATAAACATTATATTTATTTATATTATATATATATATGTACTGTAATATAATTTAACATTTAATTTGATTAAATAATACTTAATATATGATGATTGACCATCTTAAGATACATAAATCTAGGCACCATGTATGTTATAGAAAAATCATGTGTCTACCGATTTTTGGAAACTATAAATCTATGGTTGTAGTATATAGCTGAATTTAGAGCGCTAGTAAAAAAGTTGTATATATCAATAGATGTCATTTAGCCATACATTAATATAAGATGTGGCCTTATTTTAAAAATAACTAGACATTTTTATTTATCTATTACATAATCGTATTTCATAGTTTGTTAGGGATACTTTTAAAATTTCAAATCAATAAAAATACCTGTTTTATTTGTAATTCATCCATATTTAAAAGTATAATAAATTACTAAAATGTATATAATTCAGAGTATAAATTTGTTCTTATTATTAAATCAATAACATCTAAAATAAAATAGATAACATACATTATTGTATTTTATATTAAATTATTTTTAATAAGACTTAATTTTGTTTATTTTATAATAGTAATTTCCTACTAAATATAATTAATATCATCAACAATATTTAATAATATATATATTAATACATAATACAAAAATGATATAATATATAGTTATTTGTTATATTTGATAATAACAAATAAAATAAATAAAACATCAATCTATTCTACTTATATCATTATAGGGATAATCTATAGTTAAACTTGCCTTAGTCTAAGTTTTCGCATTAATTGTAAATTAGTGATTTATTATTAAATAAAAAATAATCAATATATACATAATTAATAAATTAAATAATGATATATATATATACACTTAGAAGGATTTATCTTTGAAATTGATATAACTAAAATAGATTTATGATATTATTGTCATGTTTTATATTTGTAATACATTGTTTGTATTTAGTTGGCAACTTATTTAGCAAATATCAACCAGTGAATGTAGTTAATTCTATAGAGTATTACTTAATAGCTTATTGTATTATTTAATTGTAAAGATTATTTAGTGATTTATATTATATGGAATAGGGCCTACAATGATATCACTGCAGTGACTACCCGAAAAACAATTTCTTAAATAAAGTCCGTTTTAATGTCATAATTTATCCTTATAACACACTGAACAGTATATATTTACTGTGATGCTACTTAAAAGGATGTTTACAGTAATTTTAAAAATATAGACCAATTAACTATGCAAAACTTTACTTAAATTGTCCTGTAGATACCCTGAGCAGTAGTATAATATGGTAATGTACAGGAAAGTATTAATAAGTATATATATACTTGTTTTAATATAGAAATAATAACATATTATATCTTTTAATTATTTTAATATATTGATTTAATTTTTATTTATGCAAATTAATTATTAATTATTATTTTACTTTTATATTTAAGTTAATATACTGCTTTTAATAAATAAAATATTATTTTAAAAACTAAGATTATTTAAGTAATCCTATGTATTTTTCTAAATTATCATAATCTCATTCAATTGACACATTGAACTACAATTTTAATCGTAATTATATTGATAATATAATTGGAAATCATGTAGAACTAATTAATTGCCCAATATTAAATATATAGCAATTGAATATTGATTAAAGTGTGTATTCAATATTAAAATATTATTATTATTGAATTTAGAATTTAGTTTAGAACTTAAGTTAATTAGTTACCATTGACTTAAGTTGAACTTAAATTTTGAACTTAAGTTTATGATGTAAGTTGAATTCTGGGTTATTCTAAATAGGAATAGAAAATACTTTATATGTCCCTTATTTGTCTATGCCAGGATTAAAAAATCCTTTATTTTGTCCTTAGCAGGATTAAGAAAGTTCGTTATTTAGTCCTTATTTATACTTAGCAGGATTCAGAAAGTTTGTTATTTTGTCCTTATTTATCCTTACACAGTGACTAATAAATCCCTGTAAATGTCCTGCACACATGTAAAATAGATAAACAGATTGTTATACTTTAGGACCTCTGCAGGAGTCCTTAGCAGGGTATCCTGCAGGACACATGTGCAGTAATAATTGTTTGTCGGGTAATTTACAAAGAATAATTTGCTTTTCATATTTTATCACACTTTTTTATAAATAAATTTATATGATAATAAAATATTGCTTTAATCTATGGATTTATTTACAAGGTATGTATATATATATATTTAGATACTATTACGGTGAAAAAGTAACATTATTATTTTCGTAATAATTTTTAAAGATAATAATATAACAAAAATTAGAAAATAATAGTGCATATATATTGATGATATAATAAAAAATGTTAATCAAATTATTCAATATTACTATATAGTTTATATATTTATTTTAAAATGCAATTAGAAAAAATATTTATTTGGATAAATCCAGTTTTAATAAATGTTCAATATTTTATTGAAACAATAAATAATTTCCTGAAATATATACAAAAGTTCATACATAGGTTAAAATAAAAACAAGTGAAATATATATAATTAAATTATAGAAATTAGGATATATATCGTGAGTATAAATAATAATACAAAATATATATACAAACAAATATAAATATTTATTTTTTAAATATATGACTAGAAATTTAAATTATATATATATATAAAATATATTTAGTTGAGTAGGACTTGGCGTCTCTTTACAGGAAACTTGGCTACTTGATTCTTATAGGCCTCTCAGTCTGCTACCATTCTTTCCAAGGTCAGAAGTGGACAGACGCTGTTCTTTTTGATACAATCTGACCATCTCTTTAGTGGACATTATCTCAGCCTTGGATTTTTTAAGTTCAGCTTGTAGCTAGCATTAATCATATCTCGGCTTCTTTCTACATGACCGAACCAATGAAGTTGTCTTTTTATTATTACCATCTTCTATAGTTTCAATTATGTTCAGTGACATTTACATCTTTATATTACTGAGTCTGTCATTCTTTTAAACTATATACAAGTTCTAGGAATAAATTGAATAGGCTTGACGACATGATGATTCCTTGTATTACGCCTATGTTAACGGGGAACCAATCTGTTAGTTGCCCACTAGCAATTATTGCACAGTTTATATCGCTATATAGCTTCTTTATTATCGCATTAAGTTGCCTATCCGGATCATCATTCTCCGAAGTAACTCTCCAAATTGTATCACATGCAGCCATAGAGTAAATAAAGTGGATATAGCGGAAATTTATATTTACGATGAATATTGCGTCTATCTATCTGGTCTGAAGCCAAATTTCTAGTCACTCATTGATTCTCCGATGTGAGTATCTGCACATCAGGATTTTACAGAATACTTTCCCTGGTATTGATAATAATGCAATAGCTCTGTAGTTTACCCACGTTTAACTTATCGCCTTTCTTATGAATTGGAGTTATAAACATTTTAGAAAAATATTCTGGTGATTTCTCCATCTTGATTATTTTATTGAACAAGATTGTCAATGTTCTAATCATCATATTACCCCCTGCTTTGATTAATTTGGATGTTATTCCATCAATGCCTGGCGAATTTCTGTTAGATAACTTTTGATGGAGTTTTCCACTTCTTATTTGTTTATTGGTGGAATACGTCAGTTCTGTTTTCCGCATATGGCTCAAACTCTCTTAAAGCATCTTCATCGTGTGTAAACTTTGTGTTGAGGTGTTTCTCAAAGTGCGATTTTCAGATATTTGAAATGTCATGTTTCTTCATTATTCTTACGCTTTCTCAAGGAAATTCCATGTGGGGGTAGACATATTCCAATCAAGTATTACTGATAACCGCCTAAGGGAACCCTCCGTTCCCTGTTTTGTTGTCATGGTTATCTCCATTAACTTTTATCAGTCCATTAAGTATCTACAAGGTAACAGAGGTTGTGTCGTTTTGTCCGCGACTGCTTATTTCAGTTCGCAGCTAACCTCTTTAAGAAGTCATTACCCGATCCAAAACTCGAGGACGAGTCCGGTTATTGTTGACTCCCACTACTCATCGGATATATATATATAAATATATATATATATATATTACAAATTAAATCTCATTTATTAAAATATTTACGCTTAATATTTTAATAATAGTATTAATGGTTTTTAAATTTTTCTTTAATAATTTTTAATCAACATATAATGTATCATTTTAAAGATAATACTTAATATTTTATTAATAAATTATAAAAAAACTAGAAAATGATTTTATTTTTTGGATATGATTTTATAATGTCAATTTTATGTAAATATTTATGATACGAATGCCCTTAAAGCTAATAATACAATTCAAAATATAAATTTGATATAGTATAGTAAAAATAATGCTTAAAAAAATATAATGATTAAAAAAAACAGTGGGAGACTCCAAATTTGAAAAAGTTTACCAATAATAGAATATGAATATTGAAAATATACTAACATTTCATCATTATTGATATAGTACCGGAGTTTAATTATTTTTCTGATTTCATTAATTATCTTATGTATATCGTATAACAAGATTGTAACAAATACAATGTATACATATAATATTACACTCTACTAAAATAACTAAGTTATTGAAATATCTATAAGGCCTAATGGGTAGTTAAACAAATTACCAATACACCAGAAAATTAATATAAGATTTAATAATTTGAATATTCATATATCATTAATATACCATATAGAAGAGTATTTTTATTACTAATAGTTTATAATTTCATAGATTAAATTACAACTTTGCCATGAAGACATACCTGAAAACAGTAAGGATATCATTCCAGTATTTGCCATCAACTGTCCCGTGTTTCAGGTTCAAGTTATCGCCGAAATTGTTTAACAAATATTATCGTTATTTAATGTGAGTCAGATATGTGTAACCACTAACATCATAATGAATAAAATATGTATGTAATGTTATTGTATTGATTTGATAAAATAGGCCTTCAGTTTAGGTATTAAGTGTAATTCTGTCATTCATAATAAGGATTTAAGATACATTTAATATTTAAAAATAAAATCAATTGTATATAAGCATAACTTATATCTCTTGATATAATATTAATAATATTACAAATTAAATGAATTATAAAAGTATCATATGTAATGTTTAAAATGTAATTATAATTAATTATCTATTCAATTACAAATTAATGAATATATTTAGAGGAATAACATATTTTTGTTATACATTCAGTTTATTTGCTGTTATTATATCCCACCTATAATATAATATAAATAATATTTTAATATTCTACACTGGTGGAAGTTATTATTATAGACACTACATTCGATTATATATCTAATTATATTATATAAGTTATTATTAATTATTTATTAATACACTTTATAATATTTATTTGACCTAATGTGTAAATATGATTATTGATTATATTTATAAATATATCTCTTTACATACATGAACTAATTAAATATAATTTATATAAATATAAATTATTCATATACATTAATTTACCCAAGAATGTAATAGAGGGTTAAGTGTTAGATTATTTAAATAGCATTTATTAAATAAAATACTCTATTTAGAATGGAGAGTAAATATTGTATAAATGTAATCATAAAATTATAGAGTTGTATAATAATTCGAATATCAATTAAATAATAAGTATTATAATGTATTCTAAGATAAATCTCATACATATGATATACTTCTCTAAATCAAATATAATATTTGTTAATTTGGTCTTAACTAAATAGTTATCTCTAATAGAGGTAAATGTATTCTAAATATATCCTACAATCGTAGTTTACCCTTCTAAAAGTAAGTTATCGATATCATAGAACGTGTACCTTAGTTAATATTATAATTTCTAATATTATCTCCACATGGTACTCTCCCCATATATAGTTATACTATAGTTGTTATGTTCTCTAATTAAGATAATACATGGCTCGGTAATCTCTTAAACTAGTTATTTATGTGACGTGTGATCGGTATAGTCATCTTATATATGCATTTTATTATATATTATCATTAAATACACTTAACTTAGTATACCCAGCTAGTGTTTAGAATATTCTACTCTGTATAAATTGAGTGTCTCCTTATGATGAACTCATTTGTGTTTATTTTAAAATTACACGACTTCAGTTTTAATCAACTTGTATTTGTTTAATGTATTATACTTTATAATAGAATACATAGGCTGATGATATTTTATATATCGAGTATACTTTTTATGGAAGAACATTCTATATTTAATTATTATAAATTTAAATTTTAAAGTAATCTAATAGTAGTACCATTTAATTTTATAATAATGCAGGATAGGAATTATATAATTTTAATTCACTACATTTTTTTTTTAAATTATCTTTAAAATACTACGAATTAATTAATATATATGTATATTTATTTATAACATTACATTTATTAATCAATTGATATATAAAATGAAAAAGTACATATATTATAGGATTGTTCCTATTAATACATTTTATTAAATAAGTTATTGATTATTAATATGATATCTTAATTCTACAACTTTTAATTGTTAGCCATCTATTATATTTCTATATGGTTGAATATTTTTGAATATTATCTACTGTATTAAAGTTATGTCATGGATACAATTAGCAGTAGTATATATTTTTTGTATATATTACTTCAATATATAATTTGATAAGAGGAATTTATTGAATGTTATGTGGGTTTAATCTTTAAATGCAGAGTCGAGCAAATAAACTCAAATATACAAAATTAATTAATTTCCTGATTACAGTGTATAATATATTTTATCCTATTATAATATCTCAAACATATGCAATATACCATGCATATTTATAATTATGTATAAAGTTTAACAATTATAATTAGTAAATATATTTATCTACTATTGTGTAATGAATAAATTAATGTATTTATAAACTAGTAGTTATGGTTGCAAATGAACATATTTTCCAAATATTGATACTCGTTGAATATTATACTCGTATATCATTCAGTTTATGATATTCAATTAGTTTTACTTTTTAATATTCTATAGATAAGTATTATATTAACATATGTTAATATTTTATAATTCTTTTATAGATATTTTTATATAAATAATCAATATTTAGTATTGATCCCATATTAATACATTTATCACATATCAGCTAATTAAGTATTACTATAATAAATATAAGTTACTTAATAATTATTTAATATATATTTGAAATATAATATTATTTGAAATACAATTTTGCGAAGTATTTAAATCAGAATATCTATAATAAAATTACTAATTAATAATAGATATATGATATAAATAGATTAATATAAATAAATACTAAAATATTGAATAAAGGAGGATACACATATAATAGCAATACTAACGTGATGATTAAGATCTTTAATGATTTCTAATATATTTTTTCGAACATAATTATTTTTATGTTTGTAAGATTTAATTGTTGAATTCTTAACTTTGATTTATATAGTAGGTTGTTGTAGTATTAAAGTAATTATGATTTGGGAAACACTGTAGAACTAGCAGTTGAAGTAGTAGTAGTAGTAGTAGTAGTAGTAGTAGTAGCAGGACCGTCGCCATTCATTTATACCAAGGGGGGGCCCTGGTAAAATGGCCCCACAAAATGTAATGAATATATACTAGTATATACTAGTAATAATATCACTACTAGTAATTTACTAGTATACTCTATTACTTATATTGACGCACAATGTGAATTACTCTGGGTATAAATAAATAATAAATAAAAATACACTGTGTGTATATTATACACTATATAAATATAACTTTATATGCATATAATAAAATAAAAAAATCAGTAAGATCAGGTTAACAAGTAACGTATACAATAATAACATCATTAGATATATCTAATATTAGACATATATGTTTAATCAATACTAGTAAATGAATTAAACATTTAATCATTTTAAATTTACCTTAAGGTAAGCTTATAACAAGACTTTCTAATATTATATAGAAAATAGTTAGCATTGCGTATCATATTATTAATGTGTGGAGAGTAATCTAGGTGAGAGGTTATAGTGAAACCAAGGCCTTGGTACCTGGGTAGTTATAGATTGAGAAGTTGGAAGAGATTAGATTTGTGATTGATAGAGGAGGAGAACTGGGTCTTGAGAATATGATAGTATTAGTTTTAGTCATATTTAAGGAAATGGAGTTATGAGAGAACCAATGAGTGAGATCAGTAATACATATACATTTTAATCTTACCATAATCACTAGAACTAAGCAATGGGGATATCTATATATCTGAAGATCATCAGCATAAATATGATAGTTAATATTATGATATTTGTGAACAATTTATTTTATAGAAATAATATAAATAAATAATAATATAGGGCCAAGAACAGAGCTGTTTTTTTTACAGATTGTGGAACACCATGTATGTTAACATACGGAGGAGACAACGATCATGGAGTTAATCTTCACCGAAGATGTTCTAGATGAAACAAAAGATATAAACCAACTATGGACTTAAGTCTCAATTGAGCGTGTATACCAATTTCATTAATTCAATAGCAATAATATTGTGATCAAAGCACTAGATAAGTATAGTAGTATGATATATCATGGGGCTTTATTATCAATATATATGAGAATATTATTAATGATCAAAGTAAGGGCAGTTTCGATACTACGATGAGGAAGATACGAAGATTGATATTTATCAACAATATTATTCGATATACAGTAATTAATAAGTTGAGTGAACACAGCTAGTTCTGAGGTCTTAGATATGGAGGATAACTCTGAAAGAAGATAAAATTCAAGTTTAGAGAATGCATATTTACGTTGTAGTCTATGAAGTAGTTTCCTCAGGTTAACAAGCTAAATATTAAACCAGGGAAACTTAGAATAAGTTCGGTTGATAAGAGTAATGGAGGGTACACAAATATCAAGCGAATGAGATAATTCCAAATTAAAATAATCAAAAATTGTAGACAAATCAGAAGATATACTGCTGTTAAGTTGATGGAAAATAGAGTTTGTAACATACATTGGTTTATCAATAGAGGAAATTTTCTGAACCGAAGGTCGATTAATTTGTATCACCGGCTAGTTCAAATCAAATAATATGGCAAAGTGATCAGATATTAGAGAATTTTGAGTGGGATATGAAATTAATTTAGAATCAGCTAAATATACAAAAAATTCAATATTATTACTATTTTAGTAGTAAAGAAAATATGTTGCGTCAGGGATTACTCAATATATGTTTATTCAGATATAAAGAAGCATTTTCATTATTAATTTTAATATTAAAATCACCAAGAACAACCGTGTTAACTGATGTGAAATATTCTAAAATAGAAGAGAGGTCAGCTAAGAAATAGCTAGATGAAGGTGGACGGTAGATAAGTTTAATTATAATGGTAAATAATGAAGGAAACTGAATATTACAGATCAGAATTTCATATGAAAAGAAACATGGGGTAGATGACGAAATAAGCTTAAGTTCTGATGAGAATAAGAGAGCTAGGCCGCCGCCACGATGATGTAATGTATACCTATGATACTATATTAATGATCCTATACCTATTAGCAATTAATACTGCCTGTGTGGCTCAGTGGCTAAGGCGTCAGACACACAAGCAGTAGGACACGGGTTCGACCCTCGTCCGGACCATTAATTAATTTTATAAAATGGGTCTTAAAATATTATTTAGAAGTGATCTTATATAATTGTGTATAAATAAATTATCGGCTCTCGTTAAAACCATGGATTTCTTAACATGAGAGCGGCTTCGAAGGGACATTAGAGCCATATATGGTTATAAGTGAAAACTTCATTTAAGTTCCTGGATGGGATGAAAGGATTTTGATTGAGGAATTTGATGGAGTCCTCCACCAAATAAAAATAACAAAATAACAAATAACAATACTTAAAAAATATCAGGGGTAAGTTGGGAAGCCAGAGCAGAATCATAAATAGTTAACTAAGTCTCTGTAATAATAGATATAGAACAAATAGAATCAATAATTGTGTAATCAAATCAACTTTATTTCGTATTGATCTAGCATTGAGGAGTTAAAAAGAATACTTTTTAGGAGAGTGTACTGGTAGACAATCAACAGTTGGATCTTTTTTACGCGATTCATATAAGGAATCCATTGATTGGGACCATTTATCAAACCATTTTCTTTTCCATTGCGGAATTCCAATTGTAGTAACCACATACTGTGAAAGTACTATAATCTACAAATGGATATAAATTTACTTTATTTTGTATATATTTATATTTATATACATATTATCGGTAAATATTCTTATTTTATTTCCAAAAGATGCTCTACCACTTGTACGTTTAGGACAAACATTTCTGAGATCAGATGAACAATCATTTAAATTTATTTTTTTCATAGTTTTTAGTGCTATTGTTTGTGTTTGGGGTTGGTTGGATATTTGATTATGTTACTGCAGTATAGCATGCTATTATGTGATATATTAATTTGTCTGCTTCTATTTTAGTTAGAAAACAAAATTGTTTGTTGTTTTTTGCTCATGATAGGGTAACTATTAATTAATTACAATTAAATTATTAAAATATATTTTTAATATTTACCATAATTTTAGAAAATATTTTATAAAACCATAAATACTGAATTATCTAATTAGGATCTAGATCCTCACTTTAATGTCGATGACTAAAATACATACATACTAATAAATAAATATAATATAAATAAAAATATAAATATAATTGAATATCTAGTAAATACTATGTGAAAATAAGTTAATGAGAAACAAGTTTTAAGGGCTATGTTATTCTCAGGAGGGGCTTAGCCGATCTCGGGGGGGGGGGGGGGACTTGCCCCCGCAGCCCCCCCGTGGCTACGGGCCTGAGTAGTAGTAATAGTAGTAGTAGTAGTAGTAGTAGTAGTAGTAGTAGTAGTAGTAGTAGTAGTAGTAGTAGTAGTAGGAGTAGTAGTAGTAGTAGTAGTAGTAGTAGTAGTAGTAGTAGTAGTAGTAGTAGTAATAGTAGTAGTAGTAGTAGTAGTAGTAGTAGTAGTAGTAGTAGTAGGAGTAGTAGTAGTAGTAGTAGTAGTAGTATTAGAAGTAGTAGTAGTAGTAGTAGTAGTAGTAGTAGTAGTAGTAGTAGTAGTAGTAGTAGTAGTAGTAGTAGTAGTAGTAGTAGTAGTAGTAGTAGTAGTAGTAGTAGTAGTAGTAGTAGTAGTAGTAGTATATAACATAATAATAATTATATACTACATAATGTATATTTTAATTGAACTATTAGAAGTGATTACTCCATTCAGGATTTCACTGGTTTTAGTATGTGAGGATAGTATAGATAGCTGATAAAAAAACCTAGATTTAGGAGTAATTAAAATGAACAGGTAATTCTGTAAGAAGGTGTTCAGTATTAAACAAGTATATATATACTTATATATATACATATACAATATCTATAGATAATAATATAGTTAATATACATAGGTGAAATTTCATAGGTTATTGATCATATAATAGTGTGTTTAAATACATATAATAATCACATGTATAAATATCTGGATAAATATTACAAATTTATGATTAATGTGTATAGAATATTTAAGAATATATGTAGAATCAACTTACCATTATTTTTTAGTTATATAAATAGATTTTGAAAACAACAAATATTCATATTAAAATAATCAATTAGTAATGTTATTAAGTGATGTTATAAAATAATCATTTAGTTATTATAACACCTAAAGTTATAAAATTATCATTTAGTTATGATAATTCGTGAAGCTATAAATTAATATTAGATTTGGTACAATTATCTTATATTATATGATAGGTGCATTATTTAGTATAATGTTCATAATTGTTATGCACTTGATAGTTATTATAGTAATGTAAGTGAGTTTAAATTGTTATTGAAATAATGATGTACAAATGTAAACATAATTACGGACTATCATTTACATGGAATTTATCTCCATTAGCCATAGATTTGTATGTTATCTAAACTATAAAGCTATTTCAATAGATAGGAACGTACCAGGATGATTAAAGTGGGGGATATCTCATGAGATATCCTGCAGACTCATAAATTATTACCATATAATCTCTAAGAAGATAAATCTATAATATAACTTATTCTCTATTTATATATATATAATCATTATAATAATGTATATTATAATTCAAGTAGAAAAAGTAAGTGAGAATAGAGGGCTTAACATGTAATTGGATTACTGGGATTAACTTGTATTGGGTTGCAAACTATAAATCAATGTTGGTTATAACAAGACCTCATATAACCCGAGGTTCCCAGCAAAGAGTAAGAGCAGCATAATAGCAGCATAACAGCATATGCTAGAGCCTCAAATCTTTACATTGTGCTATTATGCTGCTATTAGATGTCTATTATGCTGCTATTAATTTGTCAGTATATTATGCTGCTGTTATGCTGCTATTATGCTAATATTATGCTGCTATTAATTTTAAATGTATATTATGCTGCTATTATTATAATAGCAGCATAATAGAAGCATAATATACATTTCAAATTAATAGCAGCATAATAGCAGCATAATATCAGCATAACAGCAACATAATATACATTTAAAATTAATAGCAGCATAATAGCAGCATAATAGACATTTAATAGCAGCATAATAGCACAATGTAAACATTTGAGGCTCTAGCATATGCTGTTATGCTGCTATTATGCTGCTCTTACTGTTTGCTGGGTTATATGAGGTATTGGATATAATCAGGGCCGGCTTAAGGGGGGGGGCAAATCGGGCAATTGCCCGGGGCCCCAAATTTTGGGGGGCCCATGAATTATTTGAGACATTTTTTTTTTACTATATATATGAGAAAAAATTTTCTTAACTATTTTTCTTATATATTATTAATTCTAATTAAAAAAATAAAAATAATATAATAAATTAATTAAATATGAGTCATTTAGGCCGATTTGAAGAGTGAATTTTACAAAAAAAATTAAATTGACACGAATATATGGTAGAAACAGCTACATGAAGATTTTGGAGCACATGCTAATAGTGATAACATAGATATTCTCACACATCTCTGATTGTTAGATCAAATAGTATGAAACCGATTGATAAATAATTGTTTGATAAACTAGAAGGTGATAAATGATAAACGTATTAAGGTATTATTAACCATAGTTAAATCTTAACAATTTATAATTCTATAACTAGTTTACAAAACAAAAAGTATACTGTTTTTTTATTAAAATTAAATATATTTTATAATATATATTTTAACTATGATTTCTGATATTTGTAAAGGATTATATTGATTATAAATTACGAAAAAAACGATATTCTATATAAATTTATAATTGTTATAGTAATTAAAAAAATAGATATTTTCAAAATAATTGTTCTCAAAATAATTAACTTTCTTTTTCTCTATCTCGTATTAATCAAATGTGTATATTCTCATAGTATATATATTATTATAGTTGTATTAGTACACCTAATATATATATATATATAATAGTTTTAATTTAAATAGGATTATTCTGCTTTAGGTTATTCCTATAGTATTGTTAATAATGTCTATTGATGAAAGGGAATTATGTACATAAAATGATTATCTTTTTCAACATACTATCATTACAGAAAGATATTATATTTATTGAAACAGATATTATTTATAAATATACATATATATATATATATATATATATATATATATATATATATATATATATATATATATATATATATATATATATATATATAACATACATATAATACTAAAGGCATTTTTGCAATTATCCACCTATTACTTGCAAATGAATGTTTATATTGACATCACCCTCATCTATCTATTTACAAATAAATACACACAATGGCGATATTCTTATTGGAGAATAGGTGATAAGTTATCACTGATAACTACATAATTGAAGAAATACAAAATTCAAAATATTATATTATATATCAGTGTACTCAATTCCATATATATCACATCGATATTTATTATCGTTATTTATATTAAGTTAGGTAGGTATTATAGCCTACTAGGTTATTATTATATAGGTATTTATTGATTTACGACGTACGATTGTATGTTGAGATTCATTATCACTGATAATTTATCAGTTATAATTTATCACACTGGTCAATATTTAGCTACCGATCTATTAGAATTTTTTCAATAATAATATAATTATAATAGATTATAGAGCTCAAAGTTATGAAAATGCCAGCATATGTCTTGAAGATTCAATGACATGAAATATATTATAATAACCATAGTCCATTGTCAATATGGATTCACATATCTACACAGTGTATTCCTTAAATCTGGTTGGGAAAATGCCGTTAAATCTTCGACAAGTGTAGCAATATTCTTTGCCATCATCCCAAATCAATATAATTTATTTAGCCAAACTATATAAAGAATATATTAACATCTAGATTAAAGAAGAATATAATATTTTTTATTAAAAGCATTATCGAATATAAAATGGTGATTGTAAGCAGATTCTGTTAGTGCAGTCTCTTGAGGACTTCTTATAATTACATAATTTATATCTGATATTATATATGTTAAAATATAACTTAAATTACATTACTAGAGTCAATGTATTTATTCAATAAAATGCAATTTTAGAATTTGAGACTTCGATATAATGAAAACCGTGGAGCTAATCACTTTAAAGTTGTAGAATAAAGTCGATCAGAAAAGTATTGCAATTAGGTTACATTGAGATAATAGCGGTAATACAAAATATTGATGCACTCTATAAATCAGTGGTTCCCAACCTATGGGTCATTGAGTATTTTGTGTAGGTCCTGATCCAATTTTTAAAAATAATATAAATGCTTTTATATGCAAATTGGATTTATGGTCGAGAAAAATTTAAGATGGAAATATATATTTAAATATATGTATATTAATTTTTATATGATTATTTTATGATTAAAGTATAATAATAACAAAATAAAATTTGTCATTGGGTCATGGTATATTTTTTAATTAAGAATTATAAAAAAAGGGTCACGGTGAAAAAATGTTGGGAACCGCTGCTCTAAATATATATGCGAGAAAAGAAATTATTATGAGGAGTTGATTACGATGAGTTATACATATTAGTTTTTGCCAAAATGGCCCATTTAATATGTTATTAAATTATTATGGGGCCCATACGTTTTTTTTGCCCGGGGCCCATAGTATGCTTAAGCCGGCCCTGGATATAATGATATTACAAATACTATAAATAGACAAAATATAATATTTATAAAGAATACAATAATTTGTAGATCTTAAAAGGGGGGGAGGTTATATTATTAGGTTATAGTATTATATATTATATCCCCCCATTTTTATATATGTCCTCCCCATCCCCCTTTTATGACGCCCTTACCAATATAAATCTACCCAACTATAATGTTTCTCCTGTCTATCCTGGATGTTTATGATATATTATGCATTCAATTATAATGTCTATGATGTTTACTAATGTAATATTATTATAATTTGTTGTTGCCTAAATGTTGATAAGTTTATATATAATTTTATCTCGGTATTCAATATCACTTTGAAGGACACTTAACACGATATCTTTCCTACAAATAATCTATACTGCAGATATAATTCCTTCAAATATAAATAATAATCAATATATAATAAGTGAATTGAATCTCAAAAAAAATACGGCGATATTGAGGAAATAATGTTAGTCATATTAATTTAAAAATTAGTTTGCAAAAATATAATATTATATATAAATAATATAGTATATAATATACACATAATTTATCTGATACTCAGTATCATACTGAATATTTGGATAAACCGAACTATTGGTCCACCGGTCGAATCTACGGTCGTTTTCACCCAATCGCTGTCACTCCCTATCTCGCAATGGTAATACGAAAAAATGCACATAAATATATAAATTGTAAACAAAGCATCCATCTTCAATGTTATATATTATGATAGACATAGGAGCGAATAGACTGTGCATTGCCTGATCTCGCCATAGAGAAATATACAATGAGCAGTACCGCAGTAAATGTCGCCATTTCAAATCCATCATATCCAACCATAGATTTATAGTTTAATATAAAATTTTATAATATTTTATACAAAAATGCCTGCTATATGTAGTTCCATTAACTGTTCGGTAAAACAGAATGATCTTCCTGATGGTGTAACATTACACTTGTTAGTGATATAATTTATGTTATATAAAACATTATAATTATTTTTAAATACTCGATAATTCAATTTTTAACAAATATTTATTTAAAAAATATAATATTATAATTTGACACATATATTGTTATATATCATTAATTATATATATAAATATACATTACTTCATAAATTATAATTATATATATATATATATATTATTATATGATGTATTATTTAAGAAAATATGTAATAATTAAATATAGTTAACTCATGGTAAAAGTATTATATAGTAAACTATTTTATAATAAAATTACAGTATATTTATTATACAGAACAATATCTTATAATAATATATTTTTTATATAAATGTATATTGTCAAATACTTAATACAAATAATATAGTTAATTTACACAATATAATTATGAAAATTTAAATAAATTAGTGAGCAGGTGCCCTTATTATTTGTATATAAGTTATGATTTAAATATATTCATAACATAATTATATGAAATATAATTAATATATAATATAATATATAATATTATATAATTAATATAATATTATATAATTAATATAATATTATATAATTAATATAATATTATATAATTAATATAATATTATATAATTAATATAATATTATAAAATTAATATAATATTATATAATAAATATAAATAGGCGAGTTTAATAAATAGAGTGGATTAAAGTATTTTTATAATATATTTAAATAATAAATTTAATAAATAGAGATTTATTTTAAATATATAGGTTTCCATCTAAAGATATAGAAAGGCGAAAACAAGGGATACATAATATTAGACGAATTAATCCTAATAAATAAAGATATCAAGTAACGTGAGAGTACGTTGTGCTGGAAGGTGATAGTATGATATCAAGTAACGTGAGAGTACGTTGTGCTGGAAGATAGTATGGTATCAAGTAACGTGAGAGAACGTTGTGCTGGAAGGTGATAGTATGATATCAAGTAACGTGAGAGTACGTTGTGCTGGAAGGTGATAGTATGGTATGGTGGAATGTGAGATTACGGTGTATTGGAGAGTACGATATAATGTATTTTTTGTACACCTACTTTTTATTTGCTCAAAATTATGTGATATTATTTTAAAATGTGTTTACATGTAATTATATACTTATCAACACGTGAAATTATCAATATTTATATTATAATACTCAATATTTTGTTCAATACACCAAATAATTTTTTGTAAACAGGTGTTTATATTAAATTTTAAATATACATATAAATACTATCCAATGTAATGTTATTATATTAATAGTAGATATATAATTCTTATAGATAATATGAGTAAAATTTACTTTAATTATAAATTTAAATTTAATTTATATAGTACATTTAAAATTATAAATTCCTATTACATCTATATGATATTTTAATGTTACTTCATATTATATATAAATATATATAATATATATATAATTTAAATTTAATTTATATAGTATATTTAAAATTATAAATTCCTATTACAACTTCATGATATTTTAATGTTACTTCATATTATATATAAATATATATAATATATATATAATATAATACTTATATTTATATTAAGTTAACGCGGATATAATTACGATTAATTATTAATATTATCAATATAATATTGAATATTATTTTATTTAATAAATATATACTTTATTATAATTATATATACAACACAAATTTACTAAAACAACGAATACAATATTATAATAATTATTATAATAATACTATATAGTATTATTATATGTACATACGTCGTACGACGTCTTACGTATTCACTGAATACTATATGTAACTGTAGTATATATTATATGTTTAATCGTATATACTATATATACTATATATAATATAGTATATGTTAAAGTATCATTACTATCGTATTCAAATATCATGACGACATAATTATTATAATAGGAATTTATAATTTTAAATTTACTAAATAAATTAAATTTACTTTGATATGACATATTATATATCTACTATTAATATAATAACATTAAATAGGAATCTATATTATATATATTTTTAATTTTAATATGCATACCTGTTTACAATAAATATTTGATGTAATGTACAAAATATTGAGTATTATAATGTAAATATTAATAATTTCACGAATTTATTATTTATTTGAAATATCCTAAAGTTGGATATGACAAAATGGCGGAATTAATATCATTGGATGTCGTACTTTTTTCAGGCTTTGCACAGTCTATTCGCTCCTATGTCTATGTATATTATATATGGAGAACGTCGATCTGTACACAAATGTACAACAAATATAGAATTATAGTTCAAGGAGTTCAAGTAACTAGTGGTGTACGGTTTGTTATTGACCATGGACAACTAGGGATAAATACTATATACGCATGTGATATTTATATTTAAATTACATTTTAATATTTTATAAATATTTAATAACAAATTATAATTGCATTGTTTTACTATATATTATATTAATAATAATTATACAATTATTGACATGGTAATTACTATAACATTATATAAATTAATTAACAATGTATATTATTGAATATGTCACATATTATCATAATAATTATGTGAATATTTAAATTTAAAATACTTTAAATTAAAGTTTTATATTTTATGAAATTCATAATCATGATAATGAATGAATATTTATTTCCCCCTTAATATTGAATTAATAGATGGAATGCTACTGATAAGCTATACGTATTATAATTATATTTAAATTTAATTAATTTATATTTATAATTATAATTATTATAATAATAATATTAAAAATTTTAGTAAATAATTATTAGTAATGTTCTGAATATTATTATACCAGTTAGATTATCCCTTATTATACCAATAGTAATATTTATCATATATTCATAATTTATTATTTAATGACTTATAAATTAATTAATTTAATTTAAAATTACATATTTAATTATTGTAAATACTTTAATTAAAATTATATTATTATAATAATTATATTTCACGAACGTCTATGATTATCATTTCACTTTTCACTAAAAATGTTATTTTAGATGTATTATGTTATATACTTGTGTAGGGTAAATACATAATATGTAATATTAATAATCAAATTTCTATAGATAGGTTATATTATACCTATGTTTAACATAATGTTATATTTTAATTTATTAAATAAATAATAAATCTATAAACACAATTATTTGTATTAAACATTTATAATTAATATTAATATGAATTCATTCATCTATATTTTCAAAGTTATTTACAATATTCATATTTGGATTAATTAAATATGATCCAGCTCGTAACATTTCATTTGTTGATATTTCGAACCGAATATATCTTATCCAGATATTCATCAAGGAAATATTATTATCAATATATCTCTGTAGTATAGAAATATATATATATATATAAATATTAAAAATGAATTCTAAATATATACCTTTTTTTGTATTCGTTCCTCTTTATTTTTGTATACCATTATAATTGTTTTTCGAATTTCTCTTGATTCTTTTTTTCAATTCATCCCAGGGATAATATAAATTTACGTGTCCTTATTAAACGGTATTATTAAATCATTAGTTAATTTTAATTCTCAATAATATAATTGAATAATACAAACTTTTTATAACTTTTCTATTGAACCTAAAATGCCATCCTTCAAGATCATTATTTGTTCTTATTTCTTCATTCAATTTGGATCTTTTCGAATTTTTTGATATCGTGTAGCGTCTTGATGTTCCCATGATATTGGATTACCGTTCATCGTGAATCCATTATTGTAGAGTCCATTTCTAATGCTCTTCAGGAGATGCGGAGGATCATACAGAAAGTAGATACGCTCACCTGTAAATTAGATAAATTGATAATATATTTATTTAGATTTATTTATATCATAATATAAGGTATATATTTATATATATATATAATAATGAAGGAATTAATTCAGTTTATAGACAATATAAAGAGAATCAGTGAAAGCGATTAACTTTTTTAATTTGATAACTCCAAATATTAATGTAATGTCATATTTCATTATCTTCATTCGGATATAATAAAATTACATATAAATGGATATTAAAATAAACAATAAAAACAAATATAAATTTTTTTAAATAAATATAAAATAGTTTTGATAAATATTAATTTCTTTAATTTTTTAACATTTAATACTTTTTTTTATGTTTTTAATACGTCTAATTTGTAATAATGTTTTGTTTTATTTTGTTTGTATAATTATATAATGTAAAATATTAAATATGTAAAAATGTAAAATATTAAATATGTAAAAATGTAAAATATTAAATATGTAAAAATGTAAAATATTAAATATGTAAAAATGTAAAATTTATATGGATAAATTATTAAATACCTATTTCATATTAATTTTTTAATAAAGTGTTATATAATATATATATATATATATATATATATATATATATTAAGGTGAAATATCATAAGGTATATATTATAATATAGGTATACCTTCATTAGTAAAGTATCCTTCCTCGTTAATGTTAAGCGATGTGCAGCAACCACGATTACTCGGGCCTTGGTCGCAGATGGCAACTTTAGGAGTCAATCCGCACTGTTTAACGAGATTAATACATTCGACTAGTTTGGTTCTGGTGATCAGCTGTCAGCTGTCATAGGTCCTGAAGTCAAGAAGTAGCCGATGGGTTGTTTCCAGGTACCAAGAATTCCACGTATCATAAAAACTGTTGCATAACTAGCGATTTTATCAGAACGTTTACCATCCACGAGATCTTCATATCCTACGATGGAATCTAGGCGTTCGTCATACCTAAGTGATGTTTTTATAGACATTTCATCAAATGCTATAGCGACAAGTGATTCTTGTGCATTAAAGGTAGCGTTTTTATCCTTAATGCATTCCAAGATACGTGGATGAAATCCCGGTTTCATGTTGATCATCTTGATTGATCGTCTCAAGGTAGTTGTAGAAGGGAGACAAAAAGTAGATCGTAGAAGGTTGTAGCATTTTGGGCTGGCATGCCAGAGTGATAGTGCGAACATTTTCTCGTTACTGTTGTAACGTTGACCACGTGGACGTGTAGTGGTGTCTAGTTGACGGACAAGAAAATCTTTAAGATTACCAGATGAGAAAGGGGAGACATCCGACATTACATGTGTTTCGTTTGGTAGAGATTTTGCCTTTAAACGAAAGGTCTTCACGTGGAGTCTACAATTTGTTGATCTAAGGCGTTCGATGGTCTTCTGTTGAGTCAACACCTTTTTTTCAAGACCCGCAATCTGTATATGACGCATGAGAAGTTCTAGATTCAGTTCCTTTTCACGTATACCGTCGTCGCAAGTTGAAGTCGATAGCAAGTCTTCAATAGTGAAAGATTCGCTCTCTGACGCAGTATCTGTATCTGAATCTGCAATATTATATAAGTATATTATAATAAATTTATAGGTAAATATAATGTCATATGTATTATTATATGTGCAAATCATATTAAATATAATAATATATTCCCTATAATTAATATAAATCATTATAATAATTATTAATCATGCTTACCTGTTTCAACCACAACAACTTTTTTAATAATTTGACGATGAGGTGTAGACGGCGGTTGGTAGGTAGAAACCGGTAAAACAGTTGGTATAGCATTATACTTTAACCGTTCCCTATAATAGAAATAATATATATATATATCTATAAATAATATGAATTAAATTTAGTTTACCTTGATGCATTATTATACATATCATTAGTAAAATGCCTGCCGCAAATACGTTGATTTCTAACTCCAGAAATACCATTGGACTTGATAGAATTCAAAATCGACTGATTTCTTGAATTTATTGCATATCTACACCTAGAATTTATATTATAATATATTAAAGTTAAATTAATAATAATGTATTTGTATTTAATATATATAAATACATATATATATATATATATATATATATATTATATTGATATACGACGTATAGGTACGACGTACAATGTACGTCGTACCTGTACTACGTACAACATTGTACGTATACGATGTATACATTTATATATAATTATATACCGAATATAATATACACACGCCTTTTTATACACACGCGATAACGAAACGTATATGTATTAATAGATATACACCCACCACCCCGCGCACATCCGAATGCGTGTGCTTATATTGTAATGTTGATATTGCGCTCGATATATTCCATACGCCATATATTCTGAACTATATACACGTTAATATTTACTTCTTATAAATCTAATACTATATCTTGTCTACTTATTTAATATCTATTAAATTAGTAGACATTTGTGGGATAATTCACATATTGTATAGGTATATATATAGCATATTATTACAGTATATATGATACAATAATAATATATATTAAAAAATATATAAATATAATTTAAATAATTTAATTTTGAAATAATTTTATAAAAGTAGATTTAAATAATGTATTAGATACTAACTGCTCTTTATCTTTTGGATATATATGATAAGGTACATTATCAATCTGAGAGAAGTTATCACAATTCATAACACTGCATCTTGTCCTTTATTTTTATATTTTTCTTTATTCATTTTGGAAAATTTGAATAATTAGACCATAACATTCAAGATGGCGTCTAATTACATTCTGTCAGAAATAATATATTCGGAAATTTATGAAAGTGATAGCCCTTGGAGTTTTATAATAATAATTTTTATATTTATTGTAATTGTAAATAATAAATTATATACAATATACATGTATATTGTATTATAATATGTATTGACATGATTTTAAAATGATAATATAATTATATAGTTATAAAAATATTGTTATAAATCATAATAGTAAAAATAACATGTATTGTATTGTTAGGAATTTAAACTTTAACATGTATATAATTATAAAACAAGAACTTTAACTAATTAGTAATTATGTAATTTAATGTAAACAATAAATATATAATATAAATATATATTATTTATAAATTATACTATTAAAAAAAACTACATGTATTGTATTATAATTGGTATTATATTGTAATGATTTTAAATGTATGTATATAAATAGAAAACAAGAAATTTATATAACAATACATGATATAACATTTCATATAATATATAGCTATCTAGTGTTAATAGTTTGATTATATTAAATTTTGAGGTACTAGAGATAGATAGGGAGTGCAATATCTTTGCAATAATATTTATTATTAACCTTGACTTAAAGTTGCAGAGCTGTGTGCCATATGCATTTGTTGACTATTTAGGTCTCTTCCATAAGGTGCTATAAGTGAATAGTTTGAAATTATATAATTAATTAGCATATTGTTTTTTAATAAAGCGCTAATATAACTATTAATTATAATTTTACCCGAGTCCTGATTTAGAAGAGTAAGATACTCTCCTTGGGTACTTGGAAGAGTATCAGTATTCGTTACAGGTTCCCCTTGAACAATATATGTGTCCTGTTCTTTTGACATATCGTGCTATAAGTGAATATGTTGAAATTATATATATTTAGATAGATTGATTTATATATATATATATATAAAACGAGATTTATTTATTATTCATATTAATTAATTAGCATACAAAATGTATTTTCTATTACCTTTGTTTTTTTGGCATCACTTTCATTCAAAAATATCGGCAACTGTCTTTTCTTTTCTTTTTATGAACTATAGAATCTATACCTTTATTTAAAATAATAAAGTTAATATTTATATATATATAATAAATAAATAATTTAATTATTAACCTTCTGATATAAAGGCTGTAGAGTTTTCTTTGCATTTTTGAGTAGGTTTTCTGGTACTACGTGCTATAAGTGATATATATATATATTTTCTATAAATATGACAATCATAATAAGTATTATTTTAATTTTAAAAGTGAACGCTGAAATAAAATTTGGGGTTTTTTTATTTTATTATAAATAATCAAGTATTATATCAAATAATGACCCTGTGGACCAATAGTTATGACCGGAGAAGTTACCGGAGAAATGACCCCACCGGTCATTTAATGAACGTAAAAATGACCGTAGATTCGACGGTGACCAATAGTTCGGTTGATCCGAATATATTATGGATCAATCCAGTAAGCTGTACGGAGGACATATCGAGTGACAACCGATGTCCGCCAATTTAAAAATCGAGAGGCAAATTTATTTTAATATTTTATTATATAATACTCAAAAGAATAGTTTTTGCTCATACTAAAGTTTAAATTATTTATTAATTTACATCATATATATATAATTATTATATTATAAAATTATTATATTATATTATATAGGTTACTGCACGATAAGCCGGTTCGGCTCAGTAATTTTTTTATGAAAATTGATGAACTTTTTTTTATATGAACTAGATAACATAATAAATTGAATACAAAAAAAAAATTAAAAAAATTAATTATTGGAGATACTCCACCTCATTAAAGTTTAACATGAAGAGATAGGAAGTTTAACATGGAGGATATAGGAAATATTTGAAACTTCGATTTAACATCATTAACTATTTTGTTTGTAGTTTTATCTGCAATTATAGTTTGAATTATATATTTTTGTATAAGATAATATTTGTACAATATTTTTTTTAGATTTTCAAGGAAATTTCAGGAAATTTTGAAAAAATACAAAATATTTTAATTTTAATTAAAAAAATATTATTTATTATAAAATATAAACATAAATATATATACATAAGTATATGAGTGTACTATTACATGAAATTAATAAAACAAAAATAATGTATAGTATACCATATGGTTATTTATTCACTATTTTAATGTAAAAATATGATAAATTTTATATTTGAAAAAAAAAAGTTTACGAACTATTACAAAAAAAAATTTTCATTCGATTGTATTAATAATAGGCTTTGGATCAAGAGAACATTACGATCAACGGACATCTATGTCCGCGGGTGTCCGCAGATGTCCGTACTATTATATACTATTATATATATATGTATAGATGTCCATTGATCGTAATGTTACTCTTATATACTATTATATATATATATATATATATATATATATATATATATATGTATAGATGTCCGTTGATCGCAATGTTACTCTTATATACTATTATATATATATATTTATAGATGTCCGTTGATCGTAATGTTACTCTTATATACTATTCTATGTACCCAGCAAACATTTTCGGCAGATTTAAAGCAGTAAATTTAAAGCAGATTTTCGAACATTCTGCTTTAATAATCTGCTTTAATTATACTGCTTTAAATCTGCTTTAATTCTGTTTACATTATACAGTTTAAAACGCTGTAAAAAACTGTAAAACGGTTTTAATCTGTTTTAATTCAGCTTAAATTCTGCTTTAATTAACTGTTTTAAATCTGCTTAAATTCTGCTTTACTTCTGATTACTTTAAACTTAAGATATATATTTTAATATATATTTTAATATGACTTAATTATGGTTAAAATCTGGTTTAACTTCTGATTCTCTATATTTAAAACGTTTTTAAAGCAGATATATACTGCTTTAATAAATAACTATTAAAATCTGCTATAATTCTGCTTTAACAGGTGGTAATAGTTATATGTTCAATTTATTATAAATAAAAAAATAAAAAATACAAAATGAACAATTATAAAAATAATAATAATAATAATTATTATTATATATTATAATATATACAGTGATAATATACAATAATATATACAGTGAATATCAAATAATAGTAATTATGACATGTCATCTAACATCCCCTCTATGAAAGGATCATAATTAATGGTTGGATGCCTCATTGTATATTGCCTATTTCGTAGCATAAATTCGACATCCCTTTTGGAATATAATTTTGGGGATGTCGGTATAGGTGATGGTATCCATAGAGGGGATGTCGGGGTAGATGGGGATATAAATAGAGAGGGTATGGATATGGATAGTGGAGGAGGGAGTGAGGATAGTGATATTGGTTGAGGGGGCGTGGATAGGGATATTGGTAGAGGGGATATGGGTAGTGGAGGAGGGAGTGTGTATCGGGATAGTGGGGGGAGGGGGGTTCTGATGATGCTGATGGTGTTGGTAGATTTCGTCTAGCACGCCATAAATTTTCTGCCGATTTCTTGGCATCTTTGAGAGATTTGAAGCCTCCAGCGTCTAATTTTTTTCTGTAGATATTTAAATAATAATTAAACATATATATAAACTATGAAATATTATAAATAAAAAATTAAATGATTTGATGTTAGCAACAAGCGTTATTGATTTAAACCAAACCGAACAGCTCCCTATCTATCCTGAATACAGTATTTATTTGATCTAGATACGCAAAATGTTGACTTTATGTAAAATATGCATAAATAATGATTTTACAAACTTAAAATTCTTGAATTATATTAAATCTTATTGATTGTAATTATACAATAAATAAACATTATACTTATATTAGTAATCGTAATTAATATGATATAAATATATTATACATAAGAGTGTTAAATTATACCTTTAATCAACATATAAATATACTATTGTATTCAAAGTAATACATTAATATTTACATACAAACTTAACATTTAACAGTTATTTAAAAGTTAATTTATTCTTATTCATGAATATTAAAAAATAAACTATTAATAGTAATCAATATGTAATTTATCATTTGAATGATAATTCAAAAGGTAAAATTATGTGTTTTTTTATAAAAATATATAAAATGATAAGTGATATATAATAATAAATCAATTTCTTCAATGCTAATCTCGGTTTGTTTAACTAAGTTGTAATTATATAATACATGCGCCCATATATATAATACTATTATTTTTATATGAATATAATAATTATAAATAAACTAACTTATATCTAGAGCATTCCACCGCCATCTTTAACATCCTGATTTCTGATATTTCCTGACTCCGTGGCTTTAAATTCACATTAACCGGCCTTTCACCAACAGGGAGTAGAGCTAGTTGACGGTCATTCCATGCATCATAAAAATTATTCTCGTAACGTTTAATTAATATATAGATTTTATTAGTTATTGATGTGTGTTCTGGAAATGTAAATTTCGGCATATCTACTGAATATAGAACTAATGTGTAGGTGATCGTAATGTTCTCTTGATCCTAATATTTATATAAATATCCCTTTCATATAATAGTTTCAAATTATCTCATCTTTAATCTCATCTTTAGTTTGATTATTACATATTATTGCACTGAATGAATTCTCCATTGGTTGCATTGTGAATTCACATATATGAAAATTATCCATATATGGTAACATGGCCTGTAAATATAAATATATTTTATATATCACTTAAATATTAATATTATAATGTATAATTTTTCTATATAGTATTAAATAAATAATTAGTAACAATTATATGTAATAAATATGTATTCAATTTATACATATAATATTTAACCAATTCCCTTGGCAATAAAAAAAACATACTGTCATAATATCACTAATTAAAATAAATATACATATTTGTTAATAAATTTAAGTCTTATAGGGTGTTCACATCAATTCCGTTTTAAAAAACGTACGTGTAACTGCAACTGCAAATGATTCATTCACGGCAAATTTGAAGTTATGAGTCACATTCCTATTTATTTGAAGTTGAACTACACATTTTCTCAACGTTTTCTGAAATAGGATTAATCCTATTTTCTGTACGTAACAACACACAGAATTAGAGAGAACAGCTAGAATGAACACACCGAATTAGAGAGAACAGTTAGAATGAATAAATTAATAAGCAGAATGAACCCTTTTCTTTATAATAGGTGGCGTTATATGATATCATATTTATTTCAAATTTGTATAGCACATTGCATATGGTTTAAATTTTTAAATACAAAATAAAATGGATAATTCAATTAACATAATTAAAGAAAAGGAAAGAATAAGGGAAGGTGTAATATCTTACTATAAAAAGAATCCATGTTTATGGAATAACAAACTCAAAGAATATTCAAATAAATATAAGAGCGTGCAGTTGACTGAAGAACTAGCAAGAAAATTGCATTGCACCGGTAAATATAACATATATAACATTACTATAATAGACTTTATCATATAGTATATGTGTAATCAATTTATTTATTGAATTGTGATATAATATAATAAATATATATATATATATAATATAAATAAATAAATTTAAATATAGGTTCCTATATTACTTTATTATATATTATAATATATATATATATATATATATAATATATATATATATATATATAGAATATAAATTAATTAATTAAAATATATATTACTTTATTATATATTATTATAAAATTAGTTATTTAAAAATATTTATATAAAAATATTAATAAATTGTTATGAATCCTACATGTACATATCTAATTCAATATGATATAATAAATATTAATGACTTAAATATTATGATTGTTTACCCTACATTAATCATTACTTTATATAAAGATAGTAGTACATTTAATGACTTAATCATACTAATTATTTGAACGAAATATGTATATTGATATAGTAGTATGTTATACGACCTAATTATATTAATATAATTACTTAATCATACTAATTATTTGAACGAAATATGTATATTGATATAGTAGTATGTTATACGACCTAATTATATTAATATAATTACTTAATCATACTAATTATTTGAACGAAATATGTATATTGATATAGTAGTATGTTATACGACCTAATTATATTAATATAATTACTTAATCATACTAATTATTTGAACGAAATATGTATATTGATATAGTAGTATGTTATACGACCTAATTATATTAATATAATAGTACATTTAATGACTTAATTATTATATTATACTAATAAGTTGAACGAAATATGTATATTGATATAGTAGTATGTTATACGACCTAATTATATTAATATAATTACTTAATCATACTAATTAGTTGAACGAAATATGTATATTGATATAGTAGTATGTCATACGACCTAATTATATTAATATAATTACTTAATCATACTAATTAGTTGAACGAAATATGTATATTGATATAGTAGTATGTTATACGACCTAATTATATTAATATAATTACTTAATCATACTAATTATTTGAACGAAATATGTATATTGATATAGTAGTATGTTATACGACCTAATTATATTAATATAATAGTACATTTAATGACTTAATTATTATATTATACTAATAAGTTTAACGAAATATGTATATTGATATAGTAGTACATTTAAGTGTTCTTCTATTTTATCGAGATTTATATTATTTTAATATTTATTTTAACTCTTTACAGTGGACCGAATATCAAAAACCTGGACGTATTTACGCGATAGTTTTAGAAGATGTAATATAAAATATTTAGAAGAAAAACAAGCCTCAGGTAGTGGATCAAGAGAGCCATCAATTCCAGTAGTTCGGTGGAAATACTATGATGAGCTTCTCTTCCTCGCAGACACTTTTATGAAGAGAAGCACCCTATCTAATGATATAATTGGTTAGTAATTAAATTAATATTTTAAAAAATCTACAATTTTATATTATTTATATTTATATAAATATTTACTATTATGTAAAAGATAATTCATATCATCTCATTTATAGATCAACCATGCTCCACGATAAACTACGATGATATTGAATCCCCCGAACAAATACTTGACCGACCTACAACATCCTTACAATCGCCTACTACCTTCGCTTCTGTATTTTCTACACCACACACCCAATCGATACCTTCCCTGTTATCGATTCTAAATTCATCGCCATCATTGTGAACTATCGACATCGACATCGATTTAGAATCACCTCCATCCACTCCCATATATATACAACCTTCCCCATCTCCAACGTTACATGAATCACAAATCACACAACCTTCCTCTTCAAAAAGAAACTCAGATACAGCAAATAATGGTACACCTAACAAAAAGACAAAAAAAAACAAGCCAGAAGAAGAAGTATATAATAATATAAGTAAATTAATTGATGCCAACAATGCTATAAAAAATACAAGAGTGTCTTCATTCTTCATGTCATGTATACCAGCGGTAGAAGGTGAAGGGACTAGAGCAGAAGAAGAAGATTTAATATTAGAAATTTCAATTCTTATTCAACAGTACAGGAAAAAGGATAGAAATAAGTAAATATCATAAATATTATATATTTATATATTTTGTATTTTTTTATATATTATTTTATATTTTTATATATTTTTTATTTTTTTACCTATTTTTTATATTTTTATATATTTTTTATATTTTTATATATTTTTTATTTGTTTATATATTTTTAATGTTAATAAATTCTATTAAATATTTGAATAACAATAATCTTTTTTTATAATTTTATTAGTAGTATTAATTTGAGTATATTTATACAAATAATATATAAATACCAAAATAAACGTTATATTTTATTATATTGCCAAACCAAATCTCCTTCATTCATACAATATTCCATAATCTCATTTCTTATTTCACGCGCTACTGTAGAACTAGCATTAGCTGTGTTGATATCCATGTCATGCATATCTGGTACAATATTATTTGCTTGATCTTCAGTCATTTCAGTAAGTAAATAATTATGTAAGATACAGGCCGTTAATACAAAGAGATCTACCTTTTCAGGAAAAAATGGCATTGGCTTTTTAAATATTTGAAATCTGGATGCCAACATACCAAATGCATTCTCGACAGTTATTCGAGCTGTCGACTGTCGATAGTTGTACATTCTTTGCGGGATAGAGAGATTACGGATAGGGAGAGGCTTCATCAGGTACGACTTTAACGGAAACGCATCATCTCCAACAATAAAATGGGGTATCTTTTTGTTGCGACCAGGTAGTGCTTTTGATGGTGGTATATTTAGCGGATTTGTAGTATCTTCTAAGTATTTATGAAGTGTTGTGTTACTGAAGACTCCACCATCACTCACCCGTCCATTACATCCTATATCAACATATATAAATCTCCGATTGGAATCTACCAAAGCCATTAACACAATACTATTTCGGCCCTTGTAGTTGAAATAATATGAACCACTATCAGGTACAGCTATAATATCAATGTGCTTTCCGTCCAACGCTCCTATACAATTTGGTAGATTCCACCGTTCTTTGAAACCATTCTCTATTATATCCCATTCTACTTTATTGTTGGCTAATCGCAGAGACTTGCCACTAAGCACATCACAAATAGCTTGGCATGTTTCAGTTACAATTAACGACACTGTTGAATTTCCTATACGAAAGGCTGTTTTAATCGAGTTAAAACTATCACCAGTAGCTAAGAAATGTAGGGTAATTGCCAGCCGCATATGATGACTTATTATTGCCTTCCTAAAGTTTGTATACATTTTGTATATTTGATCTTTGATCAATTCGGCTAACGCATCAAACTGTTCTACTGTCATCCTTACATACTTGGAAAAGGATTCTGGATTTTCAATAGCCATCTCTTTCAACGCATTTCAGGTACCTGATTGAGGAGTATATAAACATTAGTTTTATTAAGGGCACGGGTAAAAATCATGAAAAAAATAATATTTGAATTATTTATTTATAATATTTATAAATATTCTCTTTTATACATATTCACTATACTCATGTATTAATTTATATATATATATATAAATATGTAATAAATATGTCATTTATTTGTAAAATATCAATAACATTTAATTTAAAACTTTAAACTTGATTTATATATTATACATTATATACATTTATACATTATATCCATAACATATGTAGCTTTTTTATTGTAGTTTTTGTATTGATAAGAATTTATAATATAAAACCTGTGCCCCTAATAGTAATTAATGTGTTTAATAATACATTTACCTAAACTTAGTATTATAATAATTAGTATTTTTTTATTAATATATATACTGTTAACAAAGATTTTCCGAAGGAAAGATATAACACTTACGCGAAATCGTGTAATTCGAATTTGTTTACAAAATACCTTGGTGCCACCTATAGCGGGTTACTTTTAGGAACTATGCGTTGTTTATAATGTAAATTCGTATTTAACTATACACTTTTAAAATGTTAAATAATATGCTTTAAATTAATATTTATATGATGAAAACTAAGTGTTCATTACTAATATATAACAAACAAATATGATATGTATGTTTTAAATTCTATAAGTATATATTTAGTAAGTAAAAGCTAATTTATATTGCATGTAATTTAATAGAGCAATGAAAACATTGTTGTATGCAAACAGAGCCGAACCTAAATCTATTTCAGTGATTTCGATACTACTGCTAGCAGCGGTTGTGGTTATTACTAAATTACGTTGCATGCATAGGGAATGTTATATCTTTGCTGTTAATATAATTTATACTATATAGTATATTATTTATATTATATAATAATGCATGTTATTAATAAGTCTATTATATAGTGTATATCACAAAAATACACTTAACTATACGTTAACATGATAATCATTATGATGTTATGTGTAATGATTATTATTTAATAATTTATTATCCTCTAAATATAAGATGATCGTAAGTATTATGTGTCGGTTCGTGATACTTAAGTGTATATTTGGTAACGAAGCGCCTAAAGTGTCGGTTCGTGATACCTAAGTGTATATTTGGTATTGAACTTTTAATTTCGATATAGTACTGCGAACACACATGCTTTTATGTAAAACTAAATAATACCTATCGATATAACGTAGTAAGGGGTAATATTATATTAATATATATATAATAATATATTAACTATTATATTGTGATATATTTCTAATTGATGTTAAACGATAAGAGTTTTGATTTTGTTTCCGCTATAATAAAATGTAAAACCGTCTTCACACTTTCTGACATATATATCATATGAGGTGTATACTTTATTGATATTTGGGTATATAACCGCATATGCAAACTAAGTTATACTATAGACTCACTATTAAATAATATAAATGCAAGAAATGGGCTATTGCTATAAGTTTGTCTAGTGTGTTTTCTTGTACTAGTATATTATAAGTACGAATATGTCAACAAATATTATAAATCGTATTCAAAAAACTATACTAGTTAATAAGTATATAAAACAATTGTATATTTTATTCAACTTGTATATAAAACATATTATTCACAAAGAAAATATATGTAATATTTCCTTATATATGTTGGCTATTAATGGTGTACATTTTAAATGGTGTGATATATGTATAGTTCCTAGGACAGTTATTAAAATTGCAACATTTACAAATTTTGCAATTTTAATCGCTTACGTGATATTCTAATACCACTTTTCACTATTTCACTTGATTCCAATTGATATATATATAAAGTATATTAACAAATGTTTATTATTATATATAACTTATCGAATAACTATTTATTAAATATATATATATTATAAAAAGGTTTATATAAGATGGTATACAACTATATATATATATATATATATATTTTAATAATATATATCAACTATACAATAGTAATATATAATATATATTTCAATAATTTATTAAATATTTATTTAAATTATATATATTTCATAAGTTTAGATATAATTATAAGGATTTATGTATTATATAATAATATAGTATTTGTTATATTAGTTAAAAATATTAAATTAATAAATATAATGTATGTATTATTTATGTATTTGTGTATTTAAAGAAATATATAATTATTATTATAATTATTATAATAATAATATTACTATTTAATAAATAGTTTATACATAAATAATTTATACATTGAATTTAGCTATATTCCACAATTAGATTTGTTACAATTGATTTTATTTGTACATATTTTACAAGTTTACATTGGAATATATATGACAGCGATAGGGTATTAACTGTTACAATATATTATATTATAATTACTATAATTATTATAATAATACTATTAATTTAAAAATAGTAAATACTTTTTCCGCCGAAAGATTCTTGAGAAATATACGATCTACAGAAAACATTTTCTTGAAATGATTTCTTCTGTCTATCGTATTGTTAAAATGAACCGTATTTTATTATAAATTACATAATTAAATTAACAACAAACTTTTATATTAAAAGTTACTTAAAAGTATAATATTATAATAATAATATGTAATATAATATTAAATATTTAATATTAAATAAAATAAAATATTATATAATATAATTGTGTATTACCTGCATACAGCCTATCCCGATCTTGTAGCCATTGATATGCCCAAATGTTTCGCCTTCTATGTTCAATCGATATTCTTCTAGTTCCATGTAATAATAAAATTGATATATTTAATAATAGCTGATTGTCCATTATTAAAAAGTATTTATATTTTGAAATTTAGTTTCAATATTATTGACAGTTCAAAATTAAATATAGGTGGCGATATATGTTTACCATTATGACAAACTAAAAAATACGGAATTTTAAATATAGATGGCGATATATGTCTACCCTTACGACAAACTAAAACACACGGAATTGATGTGAACACTCAAAAATCTGTTACTTCAAATTTGCCGTGAATGAATCATTTGCAGTTGCAGTTACACGTACGTTTTTTAAAACGGAATTGATGTGAACACCCTATTAAATATTATAATATAATATGTATAACATTAATATTAAATTAAATAAATTCTCAGATATACATATTAAATTAAACTATATTTATTATAAATAAATTAGATTAGTTTAACTTAATTTAACACAAACATTAATTATAATATATAATATTACTTATAAATAAATATTGATATATATATATATATATATATATATATATATATATACTTTAAAAGGATATATACTTTAAAAACTAGATAATAATTTAAATATTGATAATTTTAAATTAATTATATCTCATAAATTATTTTTATATTTTACACAATTAATAACAATACAATTATCATATTTTTATTTATAATTTTAATTATATATTAAATGTATATAATTATTATAACAGATGATTATCGACATATCGGTTATCGATTTAGCGACAAATCGTATTATGAGATAATCTATACAATATGATAATCATATTATTATAATACCAGTGCATTTAAATAGTAATTTTTTGTCTAACTAAATCTAGTATTATTAAAGTTATACATAATTGTCAAAATAAATTACTTATACAATAATTTATTCTATACCTTAAATAATTTATGACAATCCACATATGATTTTTCAAATGGATTTACTTTGTAACAAGTATCCATCTTATTACTGGAATCCATATTAGATATTATATTAATAAATATAATATATTACAAATAATTGTTGTATTATTAATAAAATTTAATAATTGTTGTATTATTAATAAAAGTAAATAATGTTTCTATTATTATAGAACTATGATACATTTATTAAAAAATATCATAAATAATATTAAGCTAGGTCATATAGGTCAAACTAGTTCACGTGACTTGTTTTTTAATTTGTATTATTCGAATTGACGTGCACCCTACACTCGCAGCCTGTATTCGAATCACAAATAGAATAAAACTGAAACCCTCTTTTAATTGGTTTCATTGGCATGTACTGCTTAAAGCTGATACGTCCATTATATTTAATCATTTCCTCATTTATGTATAAATGTGTCCCTGGAATGAAGAATTTTTTAAATGATTCTTCCACGAGAACATGTCGAATTTATATATATGTTTTTATTACACTCAATTTAGATAGTATGCTAATAATACCCTTGTTGAGACAGTCGACGTAATTGTTGGTAATGGTTAACAGGTAAACGTGGCACCTCCACAATATCTATACAATTTAAAAACAAATTTTGTTGGTTTATAATCAGTATTATAGAGATGTTACATTGTTTTTACTAAAGAAAGACTGCACTTTGATGGGGGCCCCCTCCTCCCCCTTCACCTTGTGAACGCACTATAGTAGGAGCTAGTAGTAGTACCTATCATTTTATAGATAAATAAAATGAATTGATTGAATATAAAATATTAAATATCAATCTAAGATGATTGAAAAAGTGATAATAAGTGATAATAAAGCAATTAACTAATATTTATATATAAACAGGTTAATAACAGTATATGTAATAATATTACATCTGATCTAACACAATAATACATCATATAACACCTGGTATATATATATATATATATATATATATATATTACTTTATTCAATACAATATAATTGAATATTTGTCATTCACTATAAATATTCCTTAGTAATATACAATTACACAAACCTATATTACATTACACACTGAAATCCAGAGATTACTTTTAATGTTTTTTCTAGATTTGATCTAATACCAATGTATATATACTCCATATTTGAAATGCTTCGAATTGGTATATTGATCCTTGTGTTTAATAATGTTCTTGCAGTACGTGGGAGAAAGCCAATGGAATATTTCAAAATTAGTAATTTTAATAAATCGTCAATGGCAGTATGAGTGATATGACATTTTAATGCCCACTGTTTAATATCTTGATCAGTTAAGACATTTGTATTTTGAGAGTCATCATCTATTTGAAAATATTTAATTGTAATTATATTGATGTTATATATTATATAATAATTTAGTATTACTTTAAAAATTAAATATATTTATAAAAACTGCTTATATTTAATACATAATGGTATGGTTAATTATAATATTTATTTATTATTATATATATATATATATATATATATATATATATATGCATATATATCCATTATTGGTAACTTGTTGAATCATTAATATTTTCTGCACTTATATCCTCTAAATCATTGGTTTGAGTTTCAGATTCTATTACAAAATATTAATTAGTATATTATATATATATATATATATATAAAGAATATTTATAAATGTGTGTTTATATGTATTATTAATAACCAATATGTTCATTAATATTATATTGTTCACTGGTAGAAGCTCAATCATTAGGATACTGACTTTCTGATGCATAACAACATACACACACTCATACTTTTAGAACATAATATATTATTACTGACATTGAATGAAATACCACATATTATTATCATGAATAATTTTCTACATATAATTACTAATTGTATTCATAATAATTACACATTATATGTTACATACTATGTTTACTTTATCATTTGTATTTTTGGGTAAAGAGACCAATCAATAGAATTAGATATAAGTCGTATTTCAAACGAATTAGTATATGTGTTAAATATAGGTTTAGTATTTATAGGTGTCAGTTTCAATATATAAGCAAGATAAAGGATTTTACCTAATAAACGGGTTTTGTAGGGAGTTTCGTACATATAGATGGGAGAATCGGGGATTAGATTTAATGGAACTAAATCTTCTGAAAAATATGTCACAGAATGATTTATTAGAGAACTGGATAATTGCATTGTGTTTTTTAAATGTGACTTTAGAAATAGATATTTTAGGCAGTAACATATAGGTAATGATTGTTGAAATAAAATCAGTATTAATATCAGAGGGCTTTAAATGTTCAATAACAAGTAAATTTATATATAAATTTATTATGATGTAATGAGTGCAGCTTCGTTGAGAGTTAGTTCCCAATGGTTATCATCTTCTAATAAATTTAAAAGTTGGCAAGCTTTTTTGTATGTTATACATTCCTCACCCTGAACTGTTTTTAAATCTTTGAATGATGTGGGTCCTTTAACTGTCGATAATAGTAACCTTAAATGGAAACATTCAGTATTTTTGGGATGAACTGTATACATTCTACCAATTGTATCCGACTTAAATATTCCTTCTGATATACGATCTCCTGCAACTCGTCTCTTCCATATCTTAGATGCTTGTTGCCAAGTGTAATATTGCGGTATGTCTTGATATAATAATGTTTTCGCAAATATATCAGTTTTACAGATTTCAAAATATGCTATTAACGTGGTTGTTGGTGCCAGTCGCATTCTTTCTGTAATATTGTGTTCATTGAAATATACCCTTTGGCCATTTTCTAGGTGAACTGCTAATTGTGTAATTGCGGGATACCTTTGATGTATGGGAAAATCTAATATTCTCCATATGGCCTCATTACTACTGATATATCTTGCCATATCCGATCCCTTATTTATGTATTTACATATATATTTGATTGATTTAACAGAATTACATAATTCAACATTAATATGTGCATTGAAAATTTTACATAATAATGGACTATATGGTACAACCCACCTATTATCAATAACAACTTCTTTACCTTTTATCATTTTTTTAACAATATGTCCTCCATTTTCAGGTGTCATTCTTCTATATAATGGATACCCATCTCTATCAGTTTTCGTGTCATTACGATATTTCTTTGGGAATTCTTTCGAACATTTGTTATTACACATGCATACTGAATTTGGGTTCATTAATCCGCATGGTCCGTGAATCATATTCTTTACAACAATATTAAAAAGTTCTTCATCCTCATCAATATTTGGAATTTCTGAACTAATTATCTTGTCAACATCTTCCGGTTTAATCCTATGTTCTAGCCATACTAAAATATGTGCATGAGGTAATCCTCTTTTTTGCCATTCTATCGTATACATATGGCATTTAACTTTACCGTAGATTTTAGCATTTTTAATTAAATCTATTAATTTAATAATATTTTGTCTGAATACTCTTGCCGTAATATCATGTCTATGTATACATTTTTGATTAGTAAATAAATTTTCAAGTATTTCTTTACATTGGGGATTGCATGTTGTAGTAATAAATAGGTCTGGTTTTCCAAATTTCCTTACGTATGTCATCGCATCTTGCTGTCTCTCTTGCATGTATCGAGGACTACCAGTAAATGTCGAAGGTAAAATTACCATTTGCCCTAAGTTGTCAATATCTCCATCATTTTGCATGGCATCTTTTAAATTATCGTAGCTATCAGCTCTTAACTTTGATTGATTGAATCGTATATAAGATAATCGTTCGCCTTCTATCTTGGCGTACATATCGGTAGCAAATTGATGGAAGAGTTCTCTATAATGTAATAATAAATTTATATCATTATCCCTAACCATTATAAGATAGGCATAATAGTTCATGCAGGAAAGTTTTTTAGCATTAGATTGCATCAAGTTAATTCCATAACCGTCTTGACCTTTCCAACATATAAGAGGATATTGGAGACAATCATATGCCAGATGGGTTTCATTGATCATTTGTATAGTTGAATATCATTTATGTATAATGATGTCCCTTTTATTAGTGCTGTCACCAACCATAAAAATAGCCACTTCATTAGATGTAGGTCTATTGAAACGTCTCGCATGCTCATCTACTGGTCTTAAATCCTATCTAATGACTTATTTAAAATTGTGCTCGGTAGTGTTTTCATGGGCATATTTAATTTCAGAAATCTTGACGTGGTTTGCATGTAGTAGCTCTTGTAGATCTTTCAATAGGCTACGTCGTAAACATGGGAAATATTCGTTTCTTTTATTTAATTCGTCTTCATTGTTACCCATAAAATATATCTGTAAATATTTTTCATCATCGTTTTGTACCGGATAAATCGATCCAATTTTATGGTAGACTTGACCTTGTATTTTGAATGTTGGCATAAAATTCTCTCTAATTATTTTAGATGTACCGAATGACGTCATTTGGAATGCCGAATTGTAGTTTCTGATATTGTTATAGAACATCATGGAGTCTTCTGACCTTCCAAGTAACAAATCATTTAGAGGATGCTAGATGAGGTTCTTTTAAAAGTTCTATTTGGACTTTACCGTTATTAAAGCAGATATCGTTTGCTTCATTCTTAAATCTATTTGCCTTACAAAATCTACATACATTACTCATTGTTCCTATAGATAGCCTTGCGTCACTATGATATTCTATAGTATTGCTGTAGTTGGAGGCGGCGTTGTACCACTCAATGCCAGATGAATTTGTTTTCCATTTATGTATTCGCCGATCTTCGATATTATCTCTATTTATAGATATTACCCTTTGTACATCTCTTGCTATTCCTAATCTACGTTCTCTAGTGTCACTCGTTTCAATTTCTAGTATAAGCATATTATTATTGCGTAGAACCTCTAAGCTTCGTTCCGGATTCATATTTTCCACTGAATGACTCCATTCTTTATTGATTCTATGATCTCATAATTTATGCGATTACTTTGTGAACAATTAAAATCAAATACAGCGTAATCTTTCATTTTCCAAGCATGTTTAACATCACTCGACTTGGAATTTTCGAACAGCTCACCATCAATAGTACCATGATATAATAATATACATATTTAATGGTGTCGATTAATATACTGGGAGAAGTTAAACTATCTGATACACTCTATATTTATTCGCCTTTATCTATAAAATATAGCTGTATTTTTTTGTATTTCGTGTATTTTTCATCTGCGGATAAGTATACAACATACTACATGATATTAACTAATAGAATATTACATAATGAATCAGTTTATTTCGGGAAATCGATAGTGAATTATTTAAAATAATAATGCATATATACTATATTTATAGTATATATATTTATATATATAATATTAAAATTTTATAAAAATTTTATAATAAAATATTGCCATAATATGTATGATAGTTATGATAATTATTATAATAATATTAATTTAATTATGATATTCAATGTACATGTTCAATCTGCACAGCAATATTCTGTTGTCCTCTTTTTTGTAATATTCCAAAGGTAATACATTTAAGGTCTATGTAATTACAAATTCATATTCATATATGTAAAACAATATTCATATAAACCGTCGTAAAGTGTAATATTATATTTATGTAAAATTAAATATTCTTTTTTACATCTTGAGTCAATATTGCATTATGATAACTTTTATTTGTTTGAATCTTAATTAATAGACATTTTGAAAGTAGATATTTGTTGCTTAATTTTTCATATAATCCTATTATTTGGCGTGATATGGGAATTTATTTTTATATTCATCGTAACGTGGATGCATCATACAATGATAAAAAACTTTGTATTATTATATAATAATATTACACGTAATCATTATTATGATAATGAATATTACAATATTATAATTTATTAAATATTATAAATAAATTTTTATAAATATTTATTATCAATGTAAATAACTATAATTAATAATGAGTTTAGTTCAATATCTATTAGATTCATATATATATATATATGTGTGTTCTTTTATAATATAGTAATTTATAAGCAGAAACGGATCACCAACGATAATAAGAATATTTTTCGCTCTTGTTATTTCTACATTAAATCACTTTTGATTCTTCAAAAAAAATGCACTATATTTCGTGCAATAGCCAAAAATCAATAGCCCTGTTATTAATATATAAGGTTGAAATTCCTTGGCAGGTAACTCATAAGCCCAAAATTCCATTCTATATTACGATACCTTGACGTGGTAGAATGGCTTCTATGTTTAAATAGATCTAAATCGTAATTTTAATTCTAATATGAATATTTACTTTTATACTAATATTATATACATATAATTGAAATCATATATATATATATATATATATAATTGTAATTTAATATAAATATATATTAAAATGAAGAGTTTTTGTTTTCAAATCAATTTATAGAATAAAGAATTGTTAGTAATTTCTACATATATTAATAGCTTGTTAATGTTTATTAATAATGTTATTAATCCACGTAATCATTAAATACATTTAAACACACTCATATATATCATATATGATAAATAACCAATGTAATATCACCTATATGTATTAACTATATGAATATCTATGCTTTTTTAATACTGAACACCTTCCTACAAATTTATCTGTGGTTTTAGTCACTCCAAGATCTAGGTTTCTGATCACATATCTGAGAATACCCTTACTGAACCATATTCACACATAATAGGGCAAGTACAATCCTGAATGGAATACTCAAATATCAGTTCAAGTGCAATATTATAATATACATTATGTAGAATATAATTAAATATAATTTTAATTTTGATATGTTTAAGGGGTATCATACTACTACTACTTCTACTACTACTACTACTACTACTACTACTACTACTACTACTACTACTACTAATACTACTACTACTACTACTACTACTACTACTACTACTACTACTACTACTACTACTACTACTACTACTACTACTACTACTACTACTACTACTACTACTACTACTACTACTACTACTACTACTACTAATACTACTACTACTACTACTACTACTACTACTACTACTACTACTACTACTACTACTACTACTACTACTACTACTACTACTACTACTACTACTACTACTACTACTACTACTACTACTACTACTACTACTACTACTACTACTACTACTACTACTACTACTACTACTACTACTACTACTACTACTACTACTACTACTACTACTACTACTACTACTACTACTACTACTACTACTACTACTACTACTACTACTACTACTACTACTACTACTCTACTACTACTACTACTACTACTACTACTACTACTACTACTACTACTACTACTACTACTACATTTTATTTTGTTGTCATAAACCTTAATAATATGATTTTAATTTATTTTAATATAATAAGGTATATATTTTTATAATAAAAAAACATATAGTAACATAAACATATTAGTTAATATATTATTTTACATCAGATACAACACTAAAACAATATATACATGAACCGTCGACAAATGTTAAGATGGTAATTTCTTAAGAAAATCGAAGAGGGAAAGTACGGACGGGAAAGTATAGGTAATATCAGCGAAATATTACTTGAATAAAATTTGATTGAAAAGTAATTCGTTATTATTTTGTTGACAAAAATATGTAAGTAAATTTATATTAATATAAGGAAAAAATATATTAAAACTATATGTGTACATTATACAATGTGTATCTGTACCGGTATATACTGGTACAGAAATACTGGTATATGTGTACCGGTATATACTGGTACTGAAATACTGGTATATGTGTACCGGTATATACTGGTACTGAAATATCGGTATATACCGATATATATTGATATACTGTACTTGTAAATCGTACCGTTATTGTACTCAAAAATGTTTGCTGGGTTACTATATAGCAATGTATCTATAGTTATCCTAGATTATATTATTGGATAGGTACTACTCATGGATATTTATGATACACAGACTAACTTCTAAGATACGTTTCTTTTCTATATATATAGATATATATATATATATATATATATATAGGTAATGTAGAAAGTGTATCAATTTATAAAATTACTTAGGTCATTAATAACCTAAGTCATTTATATTAGTGTATTAATTTATAAAGTGTTATACCATCTATATATAGATATAAATATTAATAATAAAAATAAAAATGTTATTATTAATATTTACTCGATTTGCGGTAAAATAGGTAATATTATGTAGAATAATATTCATATAATCTAGTATATAAATTAACATTTTATAATAATATTTAAATAAATATTTGAATATTAGTTTTTACTATTAGTAAAATTACTGGTGGTTTTTAAATACGACATAGAATATTAATAACACATAGTAGCGATTAGAATAACAAATAAATGTAGGCATGGTATTAGCAAAGCCCAAAGGGCTTTGGTATTAGATACTCTTTAATCAATTGATTTATATTAATATATTGATATATATATCACCTATCGCCTATTTCTCTATTCTTTTTAAACTATTTATAAATTGTACAATAACCTATATTTATCAATATAATAGAGAAATAGGTTATATATTATTTCCAGATTACTCCTATATTATGTACTTATTAGGTTTCCTATTTCTGGTAAAACTCCCGTATAGAGTTTTATTTTAATTTTATTATTTACTTTAATTTCTGAATTATTATTAATATTATTAGGAGTTATTATGATTTAATATTATTATTGTGGTTATTAACTATAGGTAATATCTATAGATACAAAATAAATAAGTTAATTGCACACTTCATGATATTTATGTTATTCATTTATTTCGAAACGACGTTCGATTAAATATCAACGTAATTCCGAGACAATATACGAACAACGACAACAGTAACGAGCATTGGCGCTAATCGACGAGACACGCGAAGTACATAGATGATAACCGGGGTTAAGTTAACGGACGGAACTTACCGACAATACCGTCGATACTCTCATATCTATAACACATCGCGGACATATGTCATAGAAATAGAGGGAAAGTTCTCTCTAGCTCTATGACATATGTCCTCGGCTAATTCTCGCATGCGATAAAAGCCGAGATCTCTCGCGCGATAAATGCCGAGATCTCTCGATACGCGGCGCTCGTTAAACCAGTAACTCACGCGTTATGTCCTCGTCGGAAGATGACCTAGACGATCTCTTCCAGTCCGAGATCGAAGCTGATGTCGTTGTGATCGATATCGTTGAGGACATCGGCTTGTTCGTGTCCTTCGTGCACGTTGTACATGAGTATACCGGCGTTGTTCACGTGAGGCGTGTAGTTCATCATCGCCGTGGTAATGCGACCCAGTTCTACGCTCAGCAACACTATGCCCACCGTTAGACCCACGTATATCCACAGTCTCGCCACTCCGATTCCCATGTCGGGGACGATTCGAAACTAGCGGGGTGTGTGTGTGTGTGAATTTAAACGGTATTATATAACGCGCGTATTATATAATATATTAGTTATTATGTGTTATTGTTATCCGAATTAATATGATGATATATGACATATTGTCAGGACGTATATCTTTATATATATATATATATATGCAGAGCTGGGCACGATACTTGAAAAATGTATAATAGATACAATTACAATTACACACTTTTTTCTTATAAGAGATACAACTACAATTACTTTTTAAAAAAATCATAGTAGATACAATTACAAATACAACATTTTCTTAGTAGATACATCTTAGTAGATACAAATACATTATAATTATATACAATGTATATAGTATATAGATATAAATTATATTTATATATATATATATATATATATATATATATATATATTCATCGATGTCGATTTGAAAGTACATATCAAGGAACATTAAGGTAGTATCCTACTACAAGTATTTTAACTTTAAAACTATTTTCTTTATAAAGTTAACTATAATTTTACTAGGAAACCCCCTTACTTTCCGGCAACTTGCCTGAAATATAATAACTAAATAGGGTATCCAATTACAACTTGATAGAAAATGGTTTTAAAGTTACAATATTTCCGGTAAGTTGCCGGAAAATCTTGTAGTGGGATACCCCATTTATACAGAAATAATGTCCGGAAATGTTTTATAAAAAGTGATTTTCTAGCAATCTGTAGTGGGATACCCCCTAAAAGTGTAGTTAACTTGCTAGAAAATAACTTTCTACAAATATTTCAGGACATTATTTCCGGAAATACTACTAGTGGGATACCTCCTTTAAAATGACATATTAAATATTTACACCTTATAACGTGTTCTTCAATAGATGATATAGAATACATGTGTTAATATTTATTGACATTTAATGATGCCCACGATGAATATTTTAGTGTACCAGCGTTTATTTATCTGCAAGTATACTATGAGCCATTACAGACTATATAGAAATATACATTATTACAATATACTTTTTTTTCAACTAAAAATAATCAGCGACCTTTACTTTCGAATGTTAAACATGCATATAGTAAATTATCAAATATACATAAAAATAAATTATTATTATTTAGAATTATCATATTTATTAAAATGATTGTATCTTTCTATATAATATATAATTTTGAATTATAAATCAATTATTATATAAAATATATTATCAAAATAATGTCTTTGTTTTCAATAAATGTATATAATGGTTTTTGAAAATAAATCTCTATAATTGATTATCATAATTTTTAATAATGAATTAATTTCAATATTTACAAAAGATATTTAAAAAAAAATATATATATAATGAATATATTTATTAAAATTAATTTATAAAATGATATTATAAAATATTGATATAAAATAAATATAATGACGAAATGATATATTATTTAATAAAATGTATCTGTTTAAATAATTGTTTTAGTAGATACGTATCGTAGATACTATTTATGACTAATAGATACGATTACAAATACTTTTGTAATTTTTATAATAGATACAAATACAATTTCAAATGTATCTACGATACTGATTTTTTGCCTTAATAGATACTGTATCGGCGATACTGCCCAGCTCTGTATATATGTATATAATCAATAAAGCATATATTTGTATATATACACTGATTCCATTCATTCATATGATATAAGTTTGGTAGTCTATACAATTGTATACAATAATAATGCACTATAGTATTAATACACATGTATATAAATGTAAATGTACCCAGCTAACAGTAATAGCCTCATAATGGCAACATAATAGCATAACTAATAGAATCACATGTTTACATTGTGCTATTAAAAGACTATTATGCTGCTATTAATGTGTAATGCTATTATGCTGCTATTATGTTTCCATTAAAACTCTATTATGCTAGAAATAGCAGCATAATAATAGCATAATATACTTTTAATGGAAATATAATAGTATTACAAATTAATAGCAGCATAATAGACTTTTAATAGTAACATCATATCAGCATAATAGCATTACACATAATGTGTAACACATTATAATAGCAACACAATAGCACAATATAAATATTTGAGGCTATTAGTTATGATACTATGATGCTATTATGGTTCTATTGCTGTTAGCAGGGATAATAATGCACTATATAGTATATTCTATGGAGCTGCCTTAGGTAACCTATATTAAATTATTACCAGGGAATAGTGTTGCGTTAATTATTGAGTATACATTGAATATATTCAATATTGGTATAGATAGATTACACTGAGTATACAATATATGTATATATATATATATATACCGTACGGTTATCAACTCCTAGTATTATGACTGTATTACGTATCGTATAATTATATATATATATATTGATAAAGAGATGAGTTGAGGATTGGTAAAGATATAGGTATACTATTATTTATAATCGTTATATAAATGATGGTTTATTATACGATACACATATAAACACACATACATAAACCTATATATATATATATATATATAATTGGTATTTACCTTTTTATAAAATATGTATTTCTTAACAAGTATATAACGTTTCAGTTAAATATTTGTATTTATTTACTATACATTTATACTCATTTTAAACATAATTGAAATATTGTTGTTTTTAAATTTTACATTTTATTCAAATTCGTTAAATAATAATATCATATTCTAACAAAATGTAATAAACATTGTAAAATGTTCATTTTATGTATATGTAACCTTACACTATAGGCGATTAATTGTACACAACTTATTAACACTCCATCTCATTGCGATGAATTTATGTCATCTATTTTTTATAATTTTATATTTTAAGGCTGCTTTTTTGTAACATACCGACGTACTAAGTTAGAAATCGTTTTTATAACGTAGGATAATACTATAATATTATGTAGTATACACCTACTGACGTTCCATCTGCATTATTATACATGTAAGTTCATATGATACGTTGGTACATAGGCCCAACATCGATATACCATCATGTGGTACACAAAACTCAACATCCCAATGTACCAACGTATACATATGGTATACCAACGACGTTGGTCTAACGTCCCATTTACACAATGGAAAGATGGTATATATGAATACCAGTAAACTCGGATCACTTTTGAAATAAAATTAGGACCACTTTTGAAAAAGATTCGGACCAGTTAAAAAAAACTATATATATAGTATACTTCTATAATATTGGTTAAAGCATAAAAGTGGTCCGAGTTTTCTGCAAAAGTGTTCCTAGTTTATTTCAAAAGTGATCCGAGTTTACCGGTACCCGTATATATTATGGGTGCGTTTTTCATAGACATATGCATTGACAATGCCACGAGACGTCAACAAACTTACATATTAGGAACTAATCCACCCTACTAGTGTGCCCTAGGGAACTGATCCATCCCATATGGGCCTTGCCAACTAGAGACCTTCAGTTTTGTTACTTCTCCAGTTTGACAACTTCTACTGTCACATCATATAGATTGTTTCAACAGCTCGTATAATCCAATGTTTTATTTTTATTTTACTTCTCCATTTATTTCATGTAGTTTTGTCTTACTGTTATCACATTTATATATTTTGTTTATATATGTTATATAGGTATTATATGGTATTTTTTTCTTTTAGTATATATAACCCGTAATACAATAAACTTTTGATCTATCTATATATCTATATATAAACTAAGAATATGACAAAATTATAGATTTACTTATTTCTCATCATCATATGATGAGTATATAGGTAGTATACCTACTAATTTAATAAAATTAAATTATATTAGTATAACGTTTTCCGATTATTAACGATATATATTCACTCTCTCCTCTTCAAAACCTATCACCCCACACATTACTCGATACTTCAGAAAAATATGTTTTGTATAGAAATCGAATTTAATTAATGATTTATTATTACTTCCATAGCAAACACCTTCAGAACTCCACTCTGCTCTAATCTTAAAGATAAGTATACTCCGATATACTTCCTCGTATTAGATCAAAAAATGTTAACTACGCATACTTTAGAAGATATAGATTATATCCAAAAAACTTGTCATCCTTTCTATATATAATCAGCTGAAATTAAATTATAATAAAAATAAGCAACATAACCTACATAAATAAATATCTTATCACACCTCAGCTTCATGGTTCCTTCATCAGCTTTCCTGAATCATACACAATTTATCACAAAAAGAGGGACATTTTTTCAAATAACGCAGTAGATACTCCCCAGGATGGTTTTTCTCATTGAAACTTAATTTAAAACCCATATATATTAAACTCTTACCAACTATTTCTTATTCGCCATATCTCACAACTGCTGTATCTCCTTCCTACGATAATGTATCTCTATAGTGTAGGACCTACACTGTAGGTATACCTATAGGTATATGCTATAGCATACTAACATATACCTCTATTTCAACTGGATGATATTATACCTGCCCATACTCCTATATTATATTTCTCCCTCGACTAGATTTTAAAAGACGAGTCATTTTCTTCATTTTCCGTAACTATCCATTCAAACGTGGAGTTTATTCCAATATTTAATAACAGGGATGATTCATAATTAACATAGGTATTTTCCTTCACCTTTATTATAGTGATAATCAGGTTTATAGTATATATCATATATTATAGTATATAGTTTATAGTATATATTATAGTATATATCTATACCAACTATAGTTGGAAATGGTTTGATTAAATATTCTAATTTTAATATTTATATTAATTTTTTACGAAATTTAGCATGCGTAAAATATACTCTGCTATGGGTAAGTTGTATGTACTATAAGTTTAGAGTAATAATCTATCTGTCTAGTGATGGGGTTATTTATTTGAAATATTACTGTTAAGGAATCTCTTTTAATGATCAATAAGGTATATATATATATATACCAAAATGGTATACCGAAATATAAAAATATATATTTTTAATAATGATATGTAATGTATAATAATTGTGTTTGTTCAATGGCTATGTAGTTGATTTAGAAATTACATGTTAAAAGTCATTAGTAGTGGCGCTGCAACAGGGGGGGTGGGGGGGATATGTCCTCCGACTTTAAAATCTAGTGGAACCTTCTATGTTTAGTCCCCCCTACTTTTACCACAACAATTATTTTGATTGGTTTGTCCCCCTACATACAAAATCATTCCAGCGCCCCTAGTCATTAGGCTTATTTAATTAATTAGTAATTAATAAGTATTTAATTATTTTTAAGATATGTATTTAATTCACTACTACTATATATTTACCAAATAAATTAATGTGTATATATATAAATATATGAAACTATATCATAAATAATACAAATAAAATTAATAATGCTTATATATTTGTATATATGAATTCTGAAATTAAATATAATTATTGGCAATCAAATGAGAAATTTTAATTGATTTTCTATAAAATTAATAATATTTTATAAGCATTACCATTATTATAAAATGTAATATATATTCATTAGCATTTCTGATATTATTTTTAGAAATAACATAAATTATATAATTATCATATAGTATTAATACTATTAATTTATACCTTTATTTACGAATAAATTCACTATACCATTTATTTTCTAAGAGTGGAATATATTGCATATATGATAGATAATCATATATATTTATAAAATATATATATATAGTTTACTTATTATATTAACCAACTATATTAATTATAGTTTAAACTATAATTATTAAAAATCTATAATTATAGATTATTTCTATTTTAAATTTCTAAAGATAAGGTAATGAGAATAGTATTAAACATGTAGTTATTAAGGTAACATATTAATTTGTAAAGTAACTATAATTTAAGTAATATATATATGTTAAGTTTATCATTATATATATTTAGATAAATTATCATACACAAATGTAAAATAATTATTACATTTAATTAGGTAATATAAATAAAAGACACATTTAAATAAAATGACGATATTTTATTTTAGTAAATTATATTGTAAAATATAAATCTTTCATCGGTATAAATATAATAATAAATACTATCGTATACACGCGTATACGTATATGTATACAGTTAGCATTATTATAATAAAAAAGTATAGAATTCTATATACATCGATAAATCACATTGTCGACGGTGGCATGTGATATCGTGAGACGTACTACTGAGTGAAGTACTACCGAGTGAAGTATTATAATTATGTACTTGAAATAGATATATATATTATCTACATAGTAGAAGTCAGTTGTAGTAATAATATTAGTTCACGTGGTATTGGTGGAGGTTATAGTAGTAGTAGTATAAGTAGTAGTTATAGTAGCAGAAGTAGTAATAGTAGTAGTAGTAGTAGTAGTAGTAGTAGTAGTAGTAGTAGTAGTAGTAGTAGTAGTAGTAGTAGTAGAAGTAGTATTCATAGTAGCAGAAGTAGTAGTAGTGGTATAGGTAAGAATATATGTATACAGGAAATACTAACGATGTTGTAGAGTGAACATTTCCTACGAAATATCACCGAAAGAAAGAGATAATAAAATCATGGGAAAACAGCGATCAACCGTGGAAACGTTACACACGATTATGTACCGACTCTTAAACTTAAACTATGTAACGAGAAAAGCTAAGCGCCCACACTCGCGCGGATGTTCACTAGAAACAACCGCGCGGGTTTGCAAATATTCGCATACATCTGATACGTTTGATTTAAAAAACCCCGCGATTATTAGATAGTGTGGCCGCGCAACTTAATAAAGAAATAACGATTAATATATATATAATATATTGTGTATCGGCATCGATGTCGAAACTGAATCATGAATGCTCATTTTATAATATAGTAATGATATAGGGTAGGTGAATCATGCATGCTATATGAAACTATATATTTAATATAAGGTATAGATGTTAAAAGAATAACTTGTCAGAATATGTGTTCAGTGTATCAGAATGTATGCGGTGTTCAGTATGTGTATCGAATGTATATATTTAGTCTATAAGTATATGCGTGTTCGGTATGTGTGTCAGTCTATCTTTCTCAGTGTGTGTGTGTGCTTCAGTCTCGCGTCATCATCTTAAGATCTAGATGGAAGTTTCTCGCGGCTGACTTGCGTTTAGGAGAGCGATGAGGCGAGGTCGTCGTCGTCGTCTTGCTAACGGTGGCGCCACCCCCACCACCCCCACCGCCACCGCAGCCAGCACCGCTAGCCTCGAACATTATACTCTTGATGAGGTGTTTGCAGTCGATGCACACCAGGCGGCGAGGTTTGCTCGTCAGCGGAGAGTTCGGTTCAGATTTGTCGCCGCTGTATGCGTAATAATAATGACGATAATAATATTTAATTTAATATTATATTTAATATTTAAATTTAATATTATATTATTTATATAATTTATTAAATTTATTGAAGAAATTAGATATTCAAAATCACGTAAAAAAGGAGACAACTAATAATAAAAAATAAATAAATGTATTAACGTTATTGATTTATATATGCTATCATGTATAATGTATACGATCGTGAATCATGTACGGTGTCGGTTCGTTATTCTAATAATTATACTTTATATCATTAGAGTAATTTAATTTTATCATGATCGTTATAATTTAATATATATACATTTTTATATTTTAAATTAATTTATTCTGTAGTTTATAAATCTCTATAAAAATCGATAATTAATAAAGATGCAAAAACTCGAATAGAATAACTAATATAAGAACTAGTGTCCTACAAAATTTGCAAAGATAATAGATACCGACTCTTGAAACATGAAGTAGTCGGCTTGTATCGTGGTAGGTGTCAGCACCGATAAGGGAATACTGTCCAGGTTGCCAGCTGGTATGTGTACCTGACGATGGGAGAGAAAGAGAGTTAAGCACGATAGCTCGGTTATAGTACAGCGCAACATGTTATTGCCATGAGGATGGGGCACAATATAGTATACACGAGGATTTAACGCTGCCTATCTACTCGACGTAATCAATGTTTACCAGTCCCGCTGCTGGCGGTAGAATCGAAATCACTAAAGAGATTTAAGTTTGCCGCGATTTTCATACAACATTGTTTTCATTATTCTATTAGATTACGTGTAATATAAATTAGCTGTTACTCGTCACATGTATATGTGTAGCATTTAAAACCAAACTAACATATCGATTTGTTATATATTAGTATAGATTACTCGTTTTTCATCATATCAATAATAATTAAAAATACATTTAATATATTTCATATCAAAAATATAGTTTGATACGAATTTACATTATAAACAAAATAGTTATCTGAAAATTTACCCTATATAGGGGTGCTGTTCATGTTTTGGGACATAATCGATTTACACGATTGTGCGTAAGTATTATATCTTTCCTTAGAAAAATTGTTATTCGGGGATATTATTAAAATATTATGCAATGGATTTTATAAATTGTAAATGTAAATCACAGAATATATTTCATTACATATTATTTGTAATTAAGTAGATTAATAAATATTATTTCATAAACATATAATATTTATTAATTGAAATTCACTTTATTAAATATATAATATTAAACTAAAATAATTATTATTGCTAAACTAATTCATATAAATAGGTATTGTGATTTTACACTAATATACAATATACAATATACAATATACAAATATATATATGCATAAAAACCTTTCTTATACATTTGGAGCAAACAAATCTTGAACATATATCACATTTATATCTCCATTTAAATAACGAAAATTGAATTTTTCTGCAGGTGAAGCATACCTTAAAAATATTTTATATTAAATAATATATATATATATATATATGTTAGACTATTACATATAGTACATTTTTTAAATTAACAAAACTTATCAATGTATACTTTATTTAATGTTAAATACTGAATTATAATATATAATTAAGATTCCATAACATTTAGTAATCATATACCCCAAAGCTAAAATGAAAGTCATATTATCATATTCTAAGATGTTAATTAGCGTATATTTTAAATATCTTTACAAATAAATTTGTTTATTTTCTATTATATTAGTAACACATCATGGATAATTATATTTTATATAATTGTGATTAAAGTTAGTAAAAAAAATAAAAAATCCATTGACATATATGTCAATGTATAAATGTTATTTAAAAAATAATCAAACACATAATTAAGTAGATACACAATCTCTTAAATAGGAATACCCAAAATCATATGGTGATATATATTGATTAACAGATTAAATTAGACTAAAATAGTCAAATATATTCTTACTAATGCTAATTACAAAAAAAAACTATTATGTTTTAATTTCTAAAGTTAATTATAATATGTCTTGTAAAGTAAAAATGTGATTCTTAAAATACATAGAATTTGTATAAGTATAAGCATTCATAATTTCTATAATGTAGACGATTTTATGACTGATTTATCAACAATGTGAAACATATATTCAGGGGAAACACAGAGCTGGAAATAATACATCTCCTCGGATATATAAAATAGATAACAATGGTTTTCATAATTGTATTCAGTGTATTCATACATTATCATTAATCCTAACCTCGATAGATATGATGTTACATTGTTGAAAATGTCTAATATATATAAAACTTATATAATTAAATTTAGTATACTTTGTATAATTATTCTTGCATTTTTAAACATAATACAAAATACTCGTATTGTAATATAATTTTGCATTATCTATTCATAAAGAAAAGTAAAGTTAATATAAAAGTGTTAATACAAACTTTTCCATTCTTAACTTCTCGGAATAGTTGAATATCGAAGAGAAGTTGTTCTAATTCGACTTTCGTTAATACCTGTAAGATAAGAGAACACATCGTCAGCAACTAAATGTCTTAATAAAGACTATACAAATATAATTTATATTGCGACAACAACAACAACAACTACCTTCACACTTGACATCCAGATTATGGAAACACAACGATAATAAGCTAGACAACTACTATCGTAGAGCTAGAGAGAAAACTTCTCTCTAGCTCCATGACAACTAACGTGTCGTATGTGTTTCAGTTCCATTAATGTGAGATTCATCGATTCGTTTGCCAGCGAAGGCCGTATCTGAATATTATTATTATTATTATTATCAGATTTCGGCAATGCCAGGGTAATTATAGAAGCAGTGTTGCTTATCGAGACAATTACCCCTTTATCGTAATGTAAATAAATAAGTAAATAAATATATAAATAAATATTATCAAAAATTATAAATAAATAATATTAAATAAATATTAGTGATTATTATATATATATATTGAATAGTATTACGCTATCCGTTACAAATTATTACACAATTTGAATACTATTATAACGAATATTAATAATTATGATAAATAGTAGAATAAATAGTAAATAATATTGATTCATAGGAATACCACTACAACATCGAGTTACTATATCCGCCGTAAATACGAACGTTTTTCAGAGTCGCAATCGACGCTATATTCCGTGGTTTCGGCGTATTATGGCAATCACTCGACGCCAGATCACGGCCGTAGCCATCGGGATACCCCACCTCCTCCACAATCGCCGCCGCATTAGTCATAACGGATGGAGATATGATCTCGAGAGAAGAGTGCGAAGGCAACGAAGACGTCTAAAGAAAGCGAGTGACTCATATGTAACATAATTAGCTTAAGCTGTATCGTATGTATCATACACGTGTACTGATATTAATACTACAACATATTAGGTATTATTAATATAATACAGGTGTTAGTTATGGTATATACTATACTTGTGTATTCATTTATATATATATATATATATATATAAATTCAAGCCCCGTCTGGACCATTAAAATAAGTCTCAAAATAATATTTAGATATCATGATCTATTATAAATAAATGATTGGGTCTCGTTAAAACCATGGATGCATAAACATGAGATGCGCTTCGAAGCGACATTAAAGCCACATAAAACTCCATCTAAGTTCCTAGATCGGATGAAAGGACTCCGCCAATATAAAATAACAATAACAACAATATATATATATATTAATAAATACAATACAGTCTTATGTATTGAAGTAAAAATACTATATATGACTATAATAATGTTAATATACAACTAACAAGTAATATTACATTTACTATACAGTCTAATTTAGACTACTAAGAACATAGACTACATTGACCTTAGTTACAATGTATCTCATAGCTAAGATAGTTGGCATTCTATTACATGATCTCAAATCTAAATCTGATACAATCGGATATGGAATACATATTTGTAACTTTATACATCAAGTATTCGATTGATTATTGTTTCGATATAAACTTTATATTTACTATATTATAAACCATGATTCGTACGATACATATGCGCACATAAACTAATACACACGCATCAACACCAATTTATGGCTACTATTAATATATTACTCTCGAACCATTAATTTAAAAGTGAATTTCGAGATTAGATAAATTATCTACTACTACTACTACACACACACACGCGCGTGCGCACACGCAGATACAAATACTTATATACGCCTACCCGAACATATGCACTAAACTGTATTGGTAGACGGGTTTCCGAGAGGTGTCAGTAGATCGGATTCGGTGGGTCCGGGTGACAGCGGTGATAGCGGTGAGAGCAGCGAAGTCAACGGGGCAAAGATAATCCTCGTAGGGGCGAGGACGGAGGTAGTCGAGGAGATGGATGAACGTCTAGTATCGTGAGTGACGGCGGTGGCGGTGGTGGTGGTGGCATCGGTTGTAGACTCATCGACTGTGGCTCCGCCTAGCGTTAACCCTCTCCTAGTAATCCTAGCTGTATCATCGACGTAAAGACAGTGGATAAGTGAATGAATGTAGCGATGACACTTCGCGATTGAGGCGAAACTTCTATTAGTTGTTTATATTTATATTGATAATAGTGATCAAGTTTAATATATTAACTGTATTATAAATAATAGTTATATATATTTAAAATACAACATTACTCATAATTTTTCGTATTTAAATGTATTAATTAAAGTAAATATTTCATACTATTTTATTGACATATATGATCTAAATCCATAGATATATATAGAAGATACTTCTAGCTATTTCGATGAAAAAACTGCTGTTTTAATATTAGTCCATTATAACTTATTTTAAACTTTTTCCTAATATTAATAATTGCATCCTAATATTGCATAATTTACACTGAAGACATACTATCAGTTAACCCTTTTACTATTATTACTACACATAAAAATGACCTGTCTAGCTGTATTAGTATAATAAATAATACGTTTATGAAATAACTTACTACTAAATTCTAGTAAAACCGAGCTAATTATTATTTCACCTTAACTAATAACTTTTCTTAGTACACTAATTTATCAAGAAAAGTTCGCATATCTATCTTTAACATGCATTTCGTGCATCAATTGCTCATCCACTTTCTTTACATCGATTAACCATACCTGTAGCCGTAGCCGTATTAGTGGTGAGTTCTCCGCAGTCCCTCATCATGGTGAGGTAGTCGTCTCGCGACACTATCGACTGCTGTACGTAGGATGCCGTATCGTAGTCGTCGTCTGCAGTGCTATCGTTAACATCGCTAGTGGCGGTGGCAGTGGCGGTGGTACCGAAGTCACAGCGCTGACCGCTCGAGTCTTCGTAGTCCATGTCCAGATCTATTGACTAATGGGGAGCGTGGGTTAGATTGGGTTTAGTTTGGGTAAGAGTGGGTAATTGGGGGTAAGTGAGGGTTTAGTTTAGGTGAGAGTGGGTTAGCGTGAGTTTAGCGTTGGTAAGAGTGTGTAAGAGAGGGTAAGCGTGGATTTAGTGTGGGTAATAGTGTGATGTCTGTGTGGGCAAGTGGGGTAAGAATGGGTAAGAGTGGGTAAGAGTGGGTGAGTGGAGGTAAGTATGGGCATGAGTGGGGTAATCATGGGTAAGTATATGTGAGTGTGGGTTTAGCGTGGCAGGGAACGTTTGCAATCAACTTTCTATTAAAATATTTCTATATTTAAACATTTATGTTTGTATTCAACCGCTATTTATAGATATTATATATATAATAATGATATATATATATATATATATATATATATATATATATATATATATATATATATATATATATATCTCAGAAGTGTGTTATTGAAAAATCAATTAAGCAAATATGTTTGAGCTTATGACCTCTTCATCATAGTTAGTGATCCTAAAACTAAAACGGAGGTAAACGGTATAAAAATATCTATAATAATTAAACAAAATAAAAATTGATAAAATATGTAAATAGAATTTTGTGATAAAAACAGTTAAAAGTAGAGAATAAGATAATAAACTAAAGATAAGTAAAATAATAAAACGCTTTAAAAACAATTGATTTAATACTGGCGGTCTTCAATATTTTCCAGGTATTTGAAGGAAAATTCATCTCTGTCTTGAGAATTTGGTTTCCAGAGTACCAAGAGCCCAAAGAACCAACACAGAAGGGAATTACATATCCGAGGTGGCGATACTTTTCTATCTTCCTGTTAGCGGCAGATTACATTTTGTAATTGAGTCGTAGTGAATTGTGATGTCGACAAAATAACATGAGTTGTTATATTTGATAACAAGATCCGGTTTTAAGTTATCTAGTGAGATGTAGCTAGTATCGTACTCAATATCGCATTCATCTAGGAACTTAGTTAGTACTTCAAGGACAGCATCATGTCTTTCTGTCATCATGTTTAGTGATGCAGTACACATATTCAATATGTGCATCGTCGTTTCATCCTTGGAGTAGTATTGCCTACATTTGTTATCTGTTGAGCCTGGAAAAGCTTTTACTGGAAGAGTCTGAGTTCTAGCCATGTGCCAATTTTCCAGGATTTGAAAGATAGTGTCGATTCTTGTGATATTAGCTTTGTGATTACCTTAGAATTTGCATCCTGGGATAAACACTCAGCTACACTGCCTTGTAACGGAAGTTCCACACATTTTCTGCTCCATTGCTTTCTCAGCGCAAGTCGCATACTTTTTACAACCTTAGCAGGAGTGGAGCAGATATCATCGATGGCTATGATTATGTTCCCATCGGATATATCAATGCGAGCTCCAAGGTGTGTTGCTGCATGTCGAGTGCGCGTCCAAAGATTAGCACCTTTGCTATAAAATCTATAACCATATAACCCATGCGTTTGGCTACCGGATAGAAATTCAGTGAGTGGTATTTCATGATCATGTCCGATAGCACAATTTAGGATATTTGATAGTTGGCGATTAGCAATTGAGGATATCATATTATCCCTAGAAGATAGTAATTGCGTTGCTTTAGAGATTGTCCAAATATCTACTTCTCGGCTGATTTTACCAATCCCTAGGCCGCCAATATATTTGTCAGCATAGAAGAATGGAGTAGCAACATTGTCAGGAGTATTAGTATTATATCTTAGGAACTGTTTTATAGATTTATCCAGATCGTAGATACTTTCCTTCATGACTCGTCCAGATGAGAACTCATGGGATAGAGAGGGGATTAAGTGACTTCTTAAAACTTCTATTTTTTGCCATGGAGTTAGTCCAGAGTCTGAAAGTTGATTAAGTTGAGCAGGTATATCAATAGTAACATTAAACAAGAACTTAGATCCAATTGGTATACCCAAGAATCTTTCAAATTCGCCAATATGAAGAGTTTTAATAAATTCTTGACCCAACATAAACTGCCGATCCTCAATAACCCCCTTGTTGAAAGAAATGCTAGTGCATTTTCTAGGATTGAACTTGAGGCCGATCCTACTAGAAACTTCCAGTATTCCATCTAGTGCCGACATCATTTCCTCATGAGATCCAGTGATTATTGCTAAATCATCTGCGTAAGCTGTAAAAAGCTATTTAGCTTTAGATCCGAATAGGTCATAACCAGCTATTATAATAATGATATATATATATATATATATTTATTGATGAAATACACTTCTATGATTTAACTTTAGTATTTATTTCTAAATTTTATTTTAATTAAGATTATTTGAATAATTTATGGTCACAATTATTGACAGTGAAGTCACAACAAGAATAACAGACTTTTAAATAAAATACGTTACAAAAATAATTTCAATTTTATAACAATACATGTATTTCTATTTATTTATAGTTATAATTAAATTTATTAGATATTTAACTCCTGCATTCATAGACATTATGACGTAACAACATGTATTGATTACATAATAGGTCAACAAACCGTATCGAAATCAAACTTTATCGTATCAGGCCGAATAAGAATTTTCTTAGTTTTCATTTTCTCTGTAAGAATGAGTTTTTATAATCGTATTCCTAACATAGATAATATATATATATTATTAATAAATATACATTATTAATTTTTATTCTACACATATTTAGTAATATCAAAGTAAATATATATATATATATATATATACATATATATATATATATATATATATATATATATATATATATATATATATATATAGTTATTAGATTTATTATTATATATTTCGATAATTACAACAACTAAGTATTTTTAGAATGTTCTTTATTAATATTAGAAATTAAATTGATTTACAATCACTTTTATATTTTCACTTCCATTGGTTCAGAATTCATACTTATTTTGTAAGAAAATTGTGTAGGAAATTATTATATTATATTATTTATAATTACATATATATATATAATGCTAGATATCATTACTAACGTTTACGGAAAACTAAGGGAGGAGTAGGTTTCAGTTTCGGTTCAGATCTGTGAAATTAGACTTAAGTAAGGTATACATTTAATTAATACATTTATAGTTAACCAATAAAGTAGTTAACAAACGATTTAATAAATATTAGAAAACACTTCTAAATTATATTAACGATAAACTATTAACGTAAAAACAAACTTACAGAATACGAACCATATATTATAGAAATTAGATAAATTCAGAAATCATCATTATACTCTCGTATTTCAGCTTATAGCTGATATTATTAACACGAATAGTAGTTATATTATATGTATACAGATCTGAAATTAGTATCTCAATCTCAAAGCCTTACTGGGAATTAACATATATATATATATATATATATATATATATATATATGTATATATATATATATATATATATATATATATATATATATATATATATATATATATATATATATATATATATATATATATATATATATGAATAATGATATCAGCTACGTTTTATAATAATATATACAACTAGTACTATGAAATTATAAATTTTATTAAATACAATTTCATTATAGTGATGCTTCTGGAATCGTATTAATTTTCAGTTTAAGTATTTAAAATACATTCAATTTCTCCACCATCTTCATCATCATCATCATCATCAATATTACATTACATCACGGATGTTGTTACATCATAATGTATAATCGCGTATGTCGATCATGCTTGTTATACATTCACTGGTGTTAACAATCTATATACGGGAGGCAATTGATTAATGCTTTGCGAAGATCACGCGAGTATGCTATAAATAGAATAATCACATCGCCATGTTATATAATAGTGGTACATCAACTTCGTCACTGATTGGTTAAACTCTAATCTCTCGAATAAAATATACAGTGATGAAATAATGGCAAATAGGAAAATAATCAATATGTATAAATGATTAAAATAATTATAAATATATATATATAATATATATAATTTTATATATTATTTATTATATAGATGACTAAAAATACCAGAAATATATAATAAATGAAATAATATTGGTCAATTCAATCATAGTTTAAATATAATGTTAAGTATATGGCAACAATTAAAAATGAATCCATATTATTGATATAATATATATATATCTTTCAATTAGTTTGTACACATTTAAGAATTGTTATAAATTTATTTTTATTTTAGTCCTTTCATCCCATCCAGGAACTTAGATGAAGCTTTAACTTATAATCATATGGCTCTAATGTCCCTTCGAAGACACTCATATGTTAAGGCATCCATGGTTTTAACGAGAGCCGATCATTTATTTATAGACAATTATATAAGACTCACTTCTAAATATTTTGTTAAAATCTATTTTAATGGTCAGGATGAGGCTTTAACCCACGTATAATGATTATATGTATGACACCTTATCCTAAGAGAAAGGAAGAAAGAGAGAGGAAAAGAAAGGAAGAGAGCAGAAGAGAATGAGGATATAAAAATGTCATAAGAAGACATAGATGATGAAGATGCTATAATTGATAATAAAATTGTTAATACAAAGAAATGATCCTAGTGATTACTAGTGATGCAGTAAATGATGCCAGTCAAATCTAATCATCGATGCAGTATCAGTCTCAGTTATCTAAAATCTCAACTTGGGTCGGGCTCATTTTTGTTCCGAAAATGAAATTCTCGGCTCGGCATTAATAACCAAGCGTCTCGGCTCTAAATTGAAAACTTGGCACTATTACGGCAGTATTTAAGATGCAGTTAACGAGAGTGATATAAAGTATTGGTTACGAGTGGATGGGGTAAGGAACCGGGTGGTGATAGTGTGAGGTGTTACCGGATTGTAACCTGACGTAACCTCACACACGCACACATGGTTGATATGTATTATATTATGTCTACCCATTACCATTGAATCGTAATCATATCAGTATACGTATATATATATATTTGTTTATAGGTATACATACATAAGCATATCAGGATATATATATATATATATATATATATATATATATATATATAATGATATGCTTAAAAATGTGAGTTAGTATGGGTAGTAGATGTGTAAAATAATACTATATATATATATTAGTTTACATATCTACTACCAATACTAACACAAAGTTGTATATTAAAATGCCTATACATATATACCGCTACATGCATGACCTACTTAGATTACATTTCATTGGTTAACTAACCGTATCTGTGCCATTATCTGCTCTCGTAGTTCTGGTTTAGGAGAGGGCAGGGCTGCTAATACTCTATCTTGTGCCTGTGTGCGTGCAGTAGTAATGGTCAGTAATAGAGGTCAGTTGTAATGGTCAGTAGTATTATATGTCAATAGAAGTAGTGGTCAGTGATAGTAGTGATGGTCAGTAGTAATAGTCAATATATACAGTCAATATATAATAGTAAATAGTACACTAATTAGAATATATACTATAGGTGATAAAATAAACATTCAACAGAAACTTGTTGATTTCTTTCAATATTTTACCTGCTACATCAATTCTAAAAAAACAAAAAATTATAAATAAAATTGAATCCCAAAATCTGTGCAAAAATACTTTGGTATATATGCATTAATGTATCTACAATACATAGCATATATATTATACCCAATATACATAGCATATACTACAGATTCTACTAAAATAACTATGTTCTAGCATATAAACATTATATATTTCAACTATGATATTATTGAAATACGAAATGGTTTGTAATCTAAAATAATCTAAAATCATCTTATATAATTTGTTATTAAATTATTTTAATAATTATTTTAATAGTATATCAAACCTCTAAGAATATATATATGTATATATTGTTATTCTTGTTATTTTTATTTGGTGGTTGGGCTTGGGTTTTTTCTTTCATCCCATCTAGGAACTTAGATGAAGTTTTCACTTATAACCATATATGACTCTATTGTCCCTTCGAAGCCACTCTCATAATAAGGCATACATGGTTTTAATGAGAGCCGATCATTTATTTATAAACAATTATATAAAATTACTTCTAAATATTATTCTAATACCTATTTTAATAGTCTCAAACTCAAGTCCTACTGCTTGTGTGTTATATATATATATATAAGTATATAGTGTTACATACAAGATTTAATTAGAAATGAAACATATGAATAAGTGTGCAGTCAACTTGTACATACAATCACTATATTGAATGACAAATATCAATAATATTGTAGATTTATGATTTCTAGGAAGAGTGAATATAACTGTAATATATTAGTTGATACCATGTACTTTGCTTGTGTATGTGATTGTTTACTACAATGCATAGAGGTCATAGATCTGACATATATATCAAATTACCTATTAGTTATTGGATATGTACAATTTTGTTATTTTATGGCCCCTAATAAATACAAATCATTCAGACAATATTAATTTCCAGCATTATATTTATATATATTATATATATATATATATATATATATATATATTAATTATCTATATTTATTATTTTTGATTTCAAATAATACATACAAAATTAATAATGTGTATACATTGTATACTACATACACTAATCGGGTTTAGATTGGTAAATTATTTATAAATATATATAAAGTCTCATTAAATTTTAATATTGAAAAGATAGGAATTTAACAAGGAGGAGATATGAGATATTTTGAAACTTATATTTATCTCATCAAAAATTGTTTGTTATATTTGTAACTAGTTTGAATTAAATATTTGTCTATAACAAAAACAAATTTTAAAATTGTTTTCTATTTTCCAGGAATTTTCCAGGAAATCTTTGAGAAAACAAATTATTTTAATTTTAATTTATGAATGTCTATAATAATATATATATACATAATGATAATAAGTATATGAATGTAATATTCAAAGAAATGTATCTATATTGAATTTATATAGAAATATATAGAAATATAAGACATTTTATATTTTAAAAAAGTTTAAGAGATATTTTTAAAATACAATTTATTTGATTACTATTAGGGTTATTTAAATCGTTATATAATTTTTTTTAATTATTTCAGATCTTATCGTTAAAGAAATCAGAAAATAAAACTTATATATTATATATTATATTAATATTGTATAATCATTAAGTTGAATTGATATTTAGCTCTATATAATTATTTAGATATATTTATAAGAATATAATGACTAATAATAAAATAAATGAATGTATTTTTCTATATTACAATATAAATAGGCATTTTTTAAAGATGGCGCAAGTCAAATACTGCCTATAAATAAAAAAAAGTAGACTATCAGTAGAAATATTCAATACATTCTACGATAACTTCACTATCAATAACTGTAAAATCTGATATACTCTATATATATATATAAATGTAAATGCATCTATACCTATATTTATTTCTACATCTACACATACACAACATCTACCCCTCTACTTACATCTATACCTACATATACCCTCTATTATGAATACCTAATGGGAGCCTGAAGAACATGTACGTTATGGTTCTAACTGGCAACGGGATGAACAGAGATCAACGCCTACGTATCACGTATAACGAGGGGCGCTGCAACAGGGAGACGGGGGGATATGTCCCCCCCACTTTAAATCTTGGGGGATCTCCTATGTATCGGTCCCCCCCGCCCCACTTTTACCACAACATTTATTTTGATCGGTTGGTCCCCCCTACATACACACCATCGTTCCAGCGCCCCCTCTACTTGTAAGCCTGCTTATAACGAGTAACGGGTAACGCAGCTAACCGGCAACAGGGGGGGCCGCGATCGGATGAAGTCTAGGATCATGTCGTGGGCGTCTTTCTTGATCATCGTGGTGGTGATATTCTCAACCTGGCGAGTGAAGCGCGCGAGAGAGATGTTACTAGAGGTGGGCAGTAAGCGAGATGAGTCGTTAGCGAGACCCTGATGGCTAAATCGAACGCTATAGTCGCGGTGTAAGCACGATATTTCATGTAAATATAAAGCGTGCGGCTGGCTTAGTAAAATGTGTATCATCTAGACTATGTATTATAGTTTAGTAGATAATTAACCATTTGAATTCCGAGTGAATTCCACTGTGATATCTATTACACATATCTATTTCGTGTTCATTAAAAATATAAGTTACTAATATTTTATATAAATTAACAAATAATTATGATATATTTATATTTTTATTTTTACGAAAATGATACTTTGTTGAACAAATAAATAAATAATATAAGGATTCATTTAGTTAGTTTAATTATACACATTAAATACTTCACATTTATTTAAATATTATATTTTAAAATTTAAATGTTTATTTATTTAGATATTATGTATTATTTACCTAAATTATTTTTATTTTTATTTATAAAATATGACTTAGATTCTTATTTAAAATTTCAAATAATTCAAAATTAATTATAAAAAATATTAAATATATGTTAATTAATTGATTAATAAAAATAAAAATTATTTATTCTAATTAAGTGATTGGTGACATGGGAACATACAATTTAGTAAACAAAATAATCTTCGAAAACATTATTTAATATTATATGATTACTTAAAATGTACTTGAACATTTTAAATAATATATTTATTTACTCTGAGAAATATTTGTGAACCAATTTCTGGAAATCAAAGTGTAATTTATATATTAATATATTAGTTGTTATAGTATGATATTACAATATAATTATACATCAATATAATATATAATATATTACAATATATAATACTACAATATTACATTTAGTATACTATAATAATTTGTATATATATATATATATATATATATATATATATATTTATTATGCAAACCATTAACTATATATTATTGAATACATAATTTAGTAAACTAAATAATATGAATTAATACAACGCCGGCTATTAGCACTACTACATCTACATATAACCATGGATATCGACGTGGGTGACTAGTGAACAACTAGACTCCTCTACTAGCCCCGAGCATAAGTAAGACTGCAGCGAACGACTAACACTAATAGTAAACAAATCCCGACCCCGCGCGTATACTATGATCAATATGTTTGCGTGTAATGGCCCCGTTTCGTATGAATGATCGCCGAGTTGTATAGCTACGACAATCACAGAATTAACTACACAATGTTCATAGAATTAATAACACGAGAAGCATAGAATTAAGTGATATATATAGATATATATATATAGATATATATATATATATATATATATATATATATATATATATATATATATATCAATGAGAATAGGTATAGACTCACTGCTGTGAGAAAAGGTATGATTAATGATTCATTATCTATTAAGAGAAATCGAATGTTTTGTGTATGCGCAGAGAATAATAATATAGTAGATATATACAGCGGGGGAATACATTGAGAGTTAATTAATTACATAAAATACGTATAATACATAAATATTACATTTAAGATATCCGAAATATGTTATCGTTTCATTGAAAATCTAGATAGAGTTAACCAATCTATGAATAACCAAGATATAATGAGTCAAATATGATTATTTCATAAAGATCATATCGTAGGTCATATAGATGACATCATATTTAGCATCGAGTATTACGTAATACTAAGTACATCGTAGTTAACATCAGAGACGACATCGTAGCACGCACCTTATTCAGTGTATACGTCTTGTCGGCGATATCTCGCATGAGAACTTCGTACGGAGTCAACTCGTAGGTCAGAGGGCGTAGCAGTTCGGACGGGGTCAACTTCCTTAACGTGACGGCGCCGAATCTTAACTCCCTACACGCGTTGTATTAGTGGAAGTGTGTTAGTGTATTGTTTAGGTATGCGTGTGTTTGTATGTGTGTGTATGTGTGTATGTATGTATATATATATATATATATATATATTGTCTGGGGTCGATGGCTCAGTGGGACAACCAAAAGCTAGTAAGCCAAAGGTCCTGGATTCGTCTCCAGGCAGTTCTTGTTTTTCTCTTGTGTTTATCAAGAATTTAATAAACGATAAATCAAAACACAAGAAAAAAAATGTTACTATTTGTATTAATACAATTGTATTGTCAGTGGGCCTCTCACAGTTATTTATAACATGTATAAGTCTATGACTTCTTGAGGGGTACATTTGTATCCTCTATTTGTATTATATTCAATATATATATATGAGGTTTCAATAAATAAATATTATATATGTTTACGTATGCGTATGCATGTGTTCATACATATATGTGTATGTTTGCATATGTATACGTGTATCAATGATCATTACGGTGTGGATTTGGGAAAGTGGTCAGTATCATAACAGCTAGGTAGGACATATATAGATAATAAAAGTGAATCAAGGACATAACCCCGGGGACACTCTATATTAGAGGACAGGAATCGGAAGAGCATACATATTAGTTACGTGAATCCACCACAGTTTAAGAGTCAGAGCGTGTATATATTAGTGTGTATCACACAACATGAATTAAGGTGTGGTGTTTGAGACTAGGAATATGGACAGATAGACAGATCACCATTGTATCTACGCTATGTTATTATTAGAATAGCAACATAATAGCAGCATAATAACATGACAAATTAATAGCAGCATAATATAAATTTAATGGCAACATAATAGCAGCATAATAGTACAATGTAAACATTTGTGGCTATTAAATATGCTGTTATGCTGCTATTATGAGGCTTTTATGAGTGTATAAACTGACTGTCCATCTGACCATGTGACCACCTGTCCCGCTACAACAATCACCCCTTTAGATAAGCATAGTTATACAATGAATGATAACCGCATGGTTTGCATCCATATGCGTGCCCATTCTTCGCTCTGAATGTGTTTATTCTGCTGTGTTATCTGTAAAAGTAGGTGTAGTAATGATTAGGCATCAGAGATTAAAATTAGTAATTTGTTCAAATAGTTAATTATAATTAAATTATCAAGCGCTGTTCATACGAGCGATCTAGTTGTGTAATTCTCATGACAAATACATATATATCATATAGATATCAAATACTTATTTCCGGTATCAGGATAAATTGTAGGGGACATAAGTACATATTTTCTAGAGTGTTCTACAAATTCACTAGAGTGTTCACTTATAACCATATATGGCTCTAAGTTCCCTTCGAAGCCGCCTACGTTATAAGGCATCCATGGTTTTAACGAGAGACAATAAATTATGTATACACAATTATATAAGATTACTTCTAAATAATATTTTAATATTTATTTAAATTAATTATGTTTAATCGATAAAAAATCGATAAAGAAGTGTGTATAAATAAATGCGAATTAAAAAATAAAGATGAATATTTTTTTATTTATCTTTTAAATAGTTTATAAATTCATTGACGGCCAATGCGTATGAATTCATATTCGTGGGTGTGCTTTCCTCACAAATTGAGTAATTTATCACAAAAAATAGAACAAATTCTATTTAGAAAATTTTGAAATTAAAAAAATTTGAAAAATTAAAAAATAAAAAAATATATCCTTTATTCTTTGATGGCATGCGTTATTTCGCCTGATTGCATAAATTGATTGCTCATTTGAACATTACTTTAGGCATCAAAGATGTAAAGTTGACAATTTGTTAACTAATTAATCAATTATAATATATTTTATTGAATAATACTAATACGACGAGTTGTAAATGACTACTATATAATGTTTACATTTAATAAGAACAATACGAATTTATATGAAATATGATTACTGTTTATCTTTGAATATTTTTGTTATGAATATTTATATTTAATATGTAATAAATAATTATTATGTATATTATCAACACTTAATTGATCTCACATAGGTATCGGTATAGGTGGTATAGTTAACATTCGAATATATGGAGATCTTTAATCGAAGACTAATTAGTATAGAATTATACTAATTAATATTTGAAAATTAAAACAGCTGGTGTATACAGAAAAATATTCTAAAATGAGTCTCTAAAGATCTATAAATTGCACTATTATTAGTATTTAAATTTTATTATTTACCAGATATTAGACACCAGATTAGGGGGATATGCAAGGACATATGTCCTTGGGATACGTTACAAGGTCAACACAAGGTCGACGCCTGTTGGAAAGTAGTTAATCAACAATTTCAATTTTAATTCATTTCATATATTATTTTTAAATAATTGGTTAGTATATAATGGACTATTTATTGATAATTCTTTATTAAAAATAAATGAAATTACATATATAAGTACATGTGAATTTATGTTTAAAATTTTCAATGATCTTCATCCTGTTATAACAAATGCATTTTTTTCTGTAACTTCATCATCTCACAACACTAGGAGCATAAATAATTTCTCAATTATTAATTTCAAAAAAGAACTATGCAGAAGAACATTAATATACATTGGACCAATTACCTGGAATAAGCTTGATAATATTTTAAAAAATATTTCAAATTATAAATTATTCAGGAAACGTATGTATACAAATTTGTTATCTTCTTACTCAGTATACTTATAATCTAAATCTCATTTTTCTAATTTTATATCTTTTATCATGTCTTTTATCTAATATTGTATTATATACTAAGATCCACATTTTATTCTTATTTTAATTTATAGACGTTTATGTAAAAATTAAAAAAAAATTAATACTTTTGAGTGTTTTACTTTACAATATTTTATTTCCCCGACATTAATAATATTATTTTACTGAATTTTTGCATTTTATATTTGAATTTACTTTCATGTTTTCTTTCTTTTTAATAGACGTTTATATAAAAATAATAAAATTAAAAAAACTGTTAGGTATTTCTTTTTTCTTTAGTATTTTCTTTAGTATTTTTTATTTCCCTCTGACTAATAATATTATTTGACTTTATTTTTAATTACATAAACATTTTGTATTGAATCTTTTTTCTTGTATACTTGATTATACTTCTTTGTTTTATTTCTCTTTATTGACACTTATATAAAAATTAGTAATTAAACTAACATTTCAGTTTGAACAAATATTTTACATTCTTTACATTATTATAAAGTATTACAAAAAAATTCCTAAAACTTATTTACTGAAAAAAAAAAAAAAAAAAAAAAAAAAATGTTACATACAGTTCTTACCATCTTTCTAGATATTCTTTTTGTTATGTTTTATTCAGTTTTATTCAGTTTTACTTCATTTTACTTCATTTTTTTCTTCTTTTAAACTAATACATCTATATTTTTGTTTAGTGTATTATTTTATAGTACTTATTATTTATTTTAGTTATTTATTTATAAATAATTAAATGATGATTACATAATTTTATGGCAAGTTCAATCAATTTATATTATTTTTCTATTTTATTCATTGTATTGTATCTATGTAAACAGGAAGTCATCTAATATTGTATAATATTTTATTTATTTAGTTTTTTTTTGAACTTGCTTTAAAATTAATGGTAATTGTCTCGATAAGCTTTAGCTTCTACAAAAACCCTGGTGTAAACCTAAATCTGATAATAATAATAATAATAATAATATAATATATATATATATATATATATATATATATATATATATATCTCTCATATATACTATATATCACTATAGTAATGCATATATATATATATATATATATATATATATATATTAGTGTTGTCAAATTTTCTAAAAAGTAAGTCTCAGTATCGTATCAGTATCATTCAACAGCTGTATCAGTATCGTATCAGTATCATTCGACAGCTGTATCAGTATCGTATTAGTATCATTCAACAGCTGTATCAGTATCGTATCAGTATCATTCGACAGCTGTATCAGTATCGTATCAGTATCATTCGACAGCTGTATCAGTATCGTATCAGTATCGTTTGACAGCTGTATCAGTATCAGTATCAGTATCATTTGACAGAAGTCTCAGTATTGTTTGACAGATGTATCACTATCAGTATCGTTTGATAATTGTATCCGCATCGTTTGACAGCAGCATAAGTATCGTATAGTGATGTAAACTGTGCACTTAATGGCAGTGTAGTTTCTTCTTCGATATGAATCATCTCTTAAATTTATATATAATATTTAAAATGAATACAAAAATTTAAAATAATGATGTTGATGGTTGCACGAATAATTTTAAAATGATGCAATGTGGATTAAAAGTGTCGCTGATACATACGAAGGACGGGGTAGTTTGATTAACATTGGCATCTATTCACACAAAGGGACGCTAAGCTGAGTAATAGTGTCGCGGATACATACACAGAAACGCTATGTTGGTTGAAAATGGCGCGAATAAATATAATCCCAAAGGTAAACATTGAAATGTATTTTAGATATCCAATAATAAAAATCCGAAATAATACGAATCTAATATTTAAAGTCTGAAATAGTCCGAATCTAATATTTAAAGTCCGAAATGGTCCGAGTTAAATATTAAAATCCGGTCCGAGTCCGGTCCGAGTCCGATATATCATAAATTATACTGTATCAGTCCGGTATCAATGACCTAAAGTCCGAAGTCCGGGTCCGAAGTCCGGGTCCGAATGACAACGCTAATATATATATATATATACGTATAATATACATATCGACTAATTTATTCTATATATTAATATTTTTATATTGTATTTTTCTAAAATTTAAATTATTTATTTTTGTTGTTTTTTTATTCGTAATTTTACGCTGGTAAAATAATTTGTTACCATTGTTATATTATTATTTTAATGGGGACTACCTCTTTGCGAGAATATACTTCGAGATAATCTCAAGTACTCTCATTTGAGCAACAATTTTATTGATTTGTCTGTACTGTATAAACTATTACTAATTTCAATTTCAATTTCAATATAATTTATTTCAATGTGTTATTTGTAATATTTGAAAAAAAAGAAAATTGTTTAAATGTTCAGAACTTTCACCTACTATATATGTATATTTGTAAATCTTTAAAAAAATATTGATATTTTATCATTATATATTTTCATAATTTTTATAAATATAAATGAAAATACAATGAGAATGATATACAGATTGAAAATATCTAAAACATTATTATGTATCACATTTATACCTATTTAATATATATATATATATATAAATAATATGACATAATTTTTGATTACAATATTTTTTATATAAAAAAATAAATCAAAATAATATTCTACATTATTTACAATATTCCATTGTTAATTTAAAAATGTATAATATAATACAAACAATGGTTATTTTATATTAATTTATATTTATATTAATTAAATACTTTTTCTTTTAATGAAATATTTGTACTAAAATGATTTCATTAATATATATATATATAATTAATTTACATATTAATTTATAAAAATAAATAAATTATTATTTTTAAATGTTATATTATAAATAGTTATATATAATATTTTAATTTGGCAAACACTAATTTTAAGCTATTCCCAACTTATATAAATAAAAATACTAAAACACAACATATATACACTCTATGTAAAACTAAACATTATAATTTATATTCTTCTGTTATGATATTTTATTAAAAACATATTCAACTATTAAATTTGAATATTTTTAAAACAATCTAATCTCCACTGACATTGATATTTAAAATAATAATCTTAAGGTTATCAATGTATATTTTATACAATCCATGCTAAGTTAGCATTGCTAACCCAACATTTTCAAATATTACCCATAGTTCATGAGAATATCAGGTTGGGATTTAACTTAGACACGATATTATAATATTATAATACATTGATTTCTATCAAATTAAATTTTCGAAATAACAAACACAGTCAAGTTATTTTTAGAAAGTAGAGACTAATCAAATTTAACAATAGGATCAATATCATCATTAAGGGGATGCACGGCATTCACGAGTTTACACATAATAGATATACATTTTTTAATTTATGATTATTTTGTTTAGTTATTTTATGTATATATCAAAAATACTTAGTTACATTATATTTACTCTTGATTATTTTGTAATTTATATATTTCTATACAATTTTCATATTCTATTTTTACATTCTATTTTTTAAATGTTTTTTTTAAATACTTAAAAAAATATATAAATATATATATATATATATATATATATATATATATATATATATAATATATAATATATATATAGGACAATTTTACATGTAAACTGCCAAACGTCGCTGGTTCCTAAGCCTTAGGGTCTAAGGGTGTCATATCACTAATGAAGTTGATGGTTTCCATTTTGTTATGCAGTTTTACGCAAAAAATACATAAAACAAATGATAATGTCGACATATTTTTAAGCTGATTTATGTTTTAAACGTACAAAAATACACCCTTTATGAAAGTAAAATCTAAAATATTAAATTTGTTACGGATCAATATTATTAAGGAAGTAAATAATAAAATTCTTACAGATTATACATTAAGTATTAAGCCTAAATACTCACACGCACACACATGCATGCATAACCCCACACTAATAGTATAAAGTTGCTTTCAAAACAAAAATAGTCTGATATCGGCTGCTTCAAATTATTCATGTTAAAACATTTACTAAATATCGGGCAAGTTAAAGATTTAAGATTTGATAATAGGTAATTTAAAGCACGCGTATTTATATGTAAGGAGTGCGTCGAACTGCCTGCTATCAGTCTGTAATTATAGCCATTCACACCGAAACTGCCCGATTTCATTCTCATTGCGGGCTATAAAAAGCTGGCAGTTTTGTTGGTGTGAAAGCGCTAAAGTAAACCGTGGATTCGTTAGAGATGGTTTTGATGAAGCTGAGCAGCTCATTGGCTTCGGTGATGATAGCACGACACACGGCTTTGTAGTGTTCTCGAGGGGGCGTGGCCTGTTTACTGGTCGTCAACGGCAACAGACGTTCTTCGCATGTCTACGGGGTCGGGGGTAACGCGGAGGGTTATAATGGAGACTGGTAATGTAATTTGTGTGTGTGCGCGTGTGTGTGTGTGCGTGTTTGTGTGTGTGTGAGTATAATAAATTCAGATTTGGCTGAAAAGTTGCCTGGATGAATGAAAAACCCATAGCTCGTCGAGTTATTCACCTATTCATTGAGATAACAAAATGAAAATTATATAAAAAAAATTAATATAAAAATTACAAATATGAATTTAAATTGAATAACATAATATATATATATATATATATAGATAGATATATATGAGATGAATATTAAATAATAACTAGAACATTACACTTTATCTTATTAAATAAATACTCGTACATCCTATGCATCATAAATATCAATGTGATCAAACACCTTTTATTTAATGCTGACTCAGCATTGCTGAGTGAATACGAATAGTATTCGTCGAATACCATGTATTAAATAGCTATATATCAAAGACATATGTATTGCCTAAAATGAATGATTTACATATCAATTATATTAATATATAATTATATTTATCATCAATCATTTATAATATACTATTATTATACCAATTTTCCATAACATAGGACATATCAACAGAACATAATAATACTAAAACCTTAATTATTAGTTGAAATGTTAGCAAGCTATCATTAAGGAATCCTTCATCTTCACCTTCGATATCTATTATCATTGGAGTATGAACGTTAGTATCATTGGTAGTATGATAGTTAGTATCATTGGGAGTATGAACGTTAGTATCATTGGTAGTATGGTAGTTAGTATCATTGTAGTATGAACATTAGTATCATTGGTAGTATGGTAGTTATTAAGAGCTGAAATAGTAAGCAATATGTGGGAGCGTTATATTTAATATTATGATGATGCTGATGATTATTTATTGATAATTTATTTAAGCAAATATATAATCGAAAGTATAAAGTATAAATGTTTGCTAACCATAACATATGTTATGGAAATAAATCAATAATACGAAATTAAAAAATTAAAGAAATTAAAACTTTTTATAGTTACCGTAATTTTATTGATTTATTTATACATTAGAAATATAATAGATATAGTATAATTATATCGGTTATCAATAAATATAAATACAAATAAGGCAGCGGTTCTACAAAAGTATAACTAGATTCCGAGGTGGGCGTCACTTAACTTTTAAATTAAAAAGTTGTACTAAGTAGTAAACTTTGAAAATTAATAGATCCGCAGCCTAACACATCAGTCAATGTTTACACAAATATATTATTATTATATATGAATGAATGAATGTTTATTTAGACACACAAATAACTTAAATAAGTTAAACGTTATCAAGTGTGTAAAAAAATATGAAAATAACAATAAAATGTTATTATTGTATATAATTGTATATTATATATATATATATATGTGTATATATTATTATTATATTTTGAATTATCAATTAGCAATATGGAAAAGCCAAATATGATGAACTTTACCTTTCCTATATATAAAAAAAAGCAGAAATATATATTTGGGTACATTTTTTGGTAATTATATTTCTATAGGAGATATTTTATTTTTACAATAATAAAATGTAAAAGTTGTTCGCTAAATGTAGGGCTATAGTAGGATACATTCTTAGTAGGATATTGGTTTTATTGGGATAAGGTTTAGTAAGGTACCTGCTTAATAGGATATGGGTAATGTGGTGTAAATTGTATCTATAATTATAATTGAAAACAGATAGTGAATGACAAATATTAATAAACTTGATGTGATGTAATAAATAAAAACATCAAGTAATATTTACTTGATAAGAAATAACACACATACACATATATATATATATATATATTTAATTTCCTGTGGTGTCCAGTTGTCTAAGGCATTAAACACACAAGTAGTAGGTCGCGAGTCAGATCCCCATCAGGACCATTAAATAGGTCTTACAATATTATTTATAAGTGATATTATATAATTGTGTATACATAAATGATCGGCTCTCGTTAAAACCATGGATGACTTAACATGAGAGCGGCTTCGAAGGGACATTATAGCCATATGGTTATAAGTGAACACTTCATCTAAGTTGAGCGGTTAACCTTGAGGATAGGTCGTTGAGAACAGCAGAATATGTATTAGAACAGCGGATGCCAATGTGAAGTAATTAATTTATCTAATTTAGTAACATATTTAGTGTTGGTAAAATAATCTACGTTATATTAAGAAGTTAATGGATAATGGATAATGGAAGAATTTAATAGATGTGTTTAAATAAAATATTAAAATTACGATTACAATATAACTAAATAACGCAATATTCATCATAATTCTAAGACAAATATATAACTCGCGAAATACTATCTATAAGGGTGGGTGGGTTGTTGGGCGTGTGTGTGGGCGGGTGGGTGGGCGGGTGGGGTAGCTTTATTTAAAGAAAATAAGTTACAATTACAATTACACACATGATGATGATGATGATGATGATAATGATGATAATGATAATGATAATGATGATGATTATGATGATGATAATGATAATGATGATGATTATGATTATGATGATGATGATGATGATAATGATAATGATGATGATGATGATGATGATGATGATATCTGTAATAATAATAATTATTATAATAACTATAGTTATATATATGTAAATGATATTGCATCTATTATATGTGTGTTATTATTTTGTATTAGATACAATTTGTATATAAACAAAATGAAATATAAATCAATATTCCAAAACAAACTTATCTTAAGAATGTTATACTTGTACACATTAACCTATATATGTTAGCATAACTATGTATGATATACAACAGCATAAAGCAGGGGTGTCACATGGTGATTAAAAACGAGGGGGATATCTCAGACTCATCAATTATTACAATATACTTTGTTCTCTATCTATATATATATATATATATATATATATATATAATATTAATAAAACCTAGTACAACCTAGTTATAATGTATATTATAGTTAAATTAATATAATTTAAGTAGAAAAAATAAGTGAGAGTGGAGAGCTTAATATGTCTAATAGATTTAATATGATTGACTTGTATTGGGTTGCACAATACAAATCAATGTTGGATATAATGACAAAGATTTTCCGAAGGATTGATTCGCAAAATCTTTGATAATGATACCACAAAGACTATAAATATCAGAAATATATAATATAAGAATAACATAATTTTTAGATGTTAAAACTGGGGGGGATATTATATAGTATACCCCTCCCCACTATTAAAAGTGGGGTGGGGTTTATTTCCCCCCCCCATCCCCCCTTTATTATGACGCCCCTAAGCATAACTATCTAATAAAATAGAATTTCGCAATATAATATATTGCATGTTTACTTATGTATTTATATATGTAGTGTGCAACTGCAAGACTACTACTACTCCTACTATATACACTAATTATAAGTATTGCGTAATAATATCGTGCTTGGCGGCGTACGAATTATAGGATTACGTAATGGCATGGGGGGATGCAAGTAATTATTTATCAGCGGCGGGAACATTATTTCCTTATACGGTGGTGGTGGTGGTATTGATTACTGCATTGATTATCCCACCACTACCACTACTACAACTACCATAGAGCTAGAGAGAAAGTCTAGTCTTTCTTTCAAGCTCTATGACTACTATTACCACTACTAATAATAGTAGTACCACTACTGCTACCACTAATAATAGTAATATTACTACTACTACTACTATGATCACCGTGGCCCTTGCATCACTAACAACTCCACTATAACCGGCACCCCCACTACAAGCACGACTACACGCACCACTACTACGAGCATCACTACAAGCACCACTACCGAGGTCCACTACTGAGGTCCACTACTGAGGTCCACTTTAATTACCGAGGTAATGCCGTTGTCTAGAGGAAATGCACACATACATATAATGTACGACTACATCAGACATAATAGGCTACTATCAGGGTACATACGCGGTCAATATAGCTAGCCGTGTAGCAGTGTGTATCAATATTCTATTGAATATATTATCGGAGATAGAATCGATTCCTGTGGGATTATTTTTACGAGGGGGAATTAAATGTGGATTTAAATCTGTAAGAAGCGAAACCTGTAAAATGGAGATTCACCTTCCTCCTTTTCATTTAATAATGATAAACAAATAAATTTGACTATTTTCTATATAATATAGAATATATTTATTTTAATGATTTATTAAATGATTTAATAAATGATTTAATAAATGATTTATATTAGATTACCAATCATTTCATGTACACATTAATTCGCCCTATAGTACATAGAACTATAGCTCTATAGATCATAGCTCTATAGAGAGAAAAGTCTCTAGATCTGTGTATAAGTACGATGAAAAATACAATGTTATATACTGCATATTAAAAATAATAATAATTGTTAAGAATATTAAATATTGTGGTTTAGATAAAGTAAGTATATCATCAATTTAAAAAATTAGAAAGTAATATTTGATTATTTATTTACTGCATTATATACAGTATACTGTATATGTCATATATATATATATATGTCCTTGGTTACATCGTTCTAAATATTGTTAATTATTTTTAAATTATAAATTCAAAAATTAATTCATACAACTTTCACAAAACTATGTCAGTAAGTTTCTGGTAATTTGTATAGAAAACTGATTTTTTAAATTTGATATAAATAAAAATGTATATTTATATTTTTCATTATATCTATTTATAACTTTTATTAGTGAACATTAATTAACGTATACGTATTATAATATATATATATATATATATATATATATATATATATATATATATATATATATATATATATATATATATATATATATATAAATAAACTATATTATAAAATAATATATTGGTATTCTATATTTGAAAATTGTTAAAAAAATACTTATAATTGATGAAGTTATATCGAATTAAATAGTTTATGTTGCCTATCTTTTACATCACGAAGGTGAATTAGGTTACCCTTAAATGTACAATGTATACCTAATTATGTTATATAGGTAGAGGATAGACTATACACATAAAATTAAGTATATTTTGAGGAGCACAATTATATATATATATATGTTTCTAATCCTATAGTTTTTTTTATAATAATTTACTGATTTTATAACAACAAATATATTATAATTTTTGTATTACTTTTAATATTTGTTGTAATATTCATTTTACAATAAATGGTAAGCTATTTTAGTTTAGTTTGAAGGACATGGGCGAGAATAATTTGATACTACATTGGTAGGACATAGACTATGGATTATATGATTATAGATTCTACATAGATACGGGAAATTGGACACCTAATACGGACACTTTAACTATATATGGTCTTAACATTTTATGACTCAATATTTGTATTCAAAAATTACAATAAATTAATATTATATGATTAAAGATATTATAGTGATTTTAAAATGTTATTTAATATTTGTATTCAATTGATAACGGGGGTGTCCGTATTCGATATTCATGTCCGAATACGGACACCCTGTGTTATAATACGAACACACTATATACCACTAGATAAACTATATATATATATATATATATATATATATATATATATATATATATATTATTGATGAATCAATCAGACAAATCACAATTACATTATTTATATATAATTAATGTTATGAATAATTAAATATAATTTAATTAGTAATTAATTGATTAATTGTTATTTTATTAATTAATAATACAAGTTATAACTTATTACTTATAAGTATCTAAATAATAATTTTTTTAGATTTAGCTTAATTGTTTGTATTAATAACTCACGCGATTTTATGAAAATCAGAATAGTTCAAATGCTGCGAGATGATTGGTTATAGGGTGTCCGTATTATAGATTTATATTACCACTAGATATATGCTTATAACAAACTTATTTAAATTATGTATATAATGTTGAGAATGATTTAGTTTTTAATAATATACTGTTGTTTTGTATCGATACATTTATATATTCTTGAAAATGTTTTAGTTTGACATTTTTTTTCATAAATTTAAAAATCTAATAAAAAAATCAGTTTGTTGGATATATCAGAATTATTTTGAATAATTAAAAACTAAAAAATACTTATTTATACTACTTATATAATTATAAATATTTTATAATTTTTGTAGTAGGATTTATGGTGTCTGAGAGACCGAGAGTGTTCAGATTTGGTTACTTTACCCTATTGGGGAATACATTAATGAATTCATAAATTAATATATATATATATATATATATATATGAATAACAAAATAATATTGTACCTGAATATATGTTAAAACAAAATATAATATATATATAAGCTTTAGCTTCTAAAAACCCTATAATAAACCTAAATCTGATAATATATATGTGTGTGTATGTGTGTGTGTATATATGTGTATGTATGTGTGTGTGTTTGTGTGTGTGTGATACTTATAGCATATGTATATAATTGTAATTTGATTAAAATATAGTTATTATAATGTATAATATTCACTGCATAACACATATAACATCCCTGACACATGCTGCTGTAAAATATTACAATGATCGTACAAGTTGAGTATTATTGTACCATGACCTACTTTAGTCAAAGGAGGCCGTGGTACGAGTAGGTTTGTTTGATCACCGGAAACGACGTATTTCACCGGATACAATTTATAATACACAACTATGGAAGCGAATATATTACGCAAAATTATTATGACATAATAAGTAATAAACCAATGATTAATCGTGTACACCATGTGACTATTGCGTAACAGTTAATGATTCATTATCGCCTACAAGGCCTATACATTAAATATATTACATAACATTCAGTGTATAGAAAGTTACTGTGTGCTTGCATTACTATACATGACTAGTTAACTAGTCATGTATATGATATATGTATACTATAATCATGTATATATACTATAATCATGACTATCATATATGATAGTCATAGTCATGAATTTAATGCATCGCACATCAATATACACATACTTACACACAAACACCACACACACACACACACACACACATATATATATATATATATATATATATATATATATATATATATATTAATAATAATATAAAAGTTTATTGAGACAATAAAACGATAGTCATTATAGTGATATATCGCAGTGAATGCAATAATCGATACCTGCCTATAGGTATACGTGTGCACATGTTATATAACACCGTATATATACATTATATATTTATATATTGTGTATTTAATATCTATATATTGCAATATAAAATGTATACATGTTATACAGTTGTTTTTAATTATATATTTATACATATTTAGCAAACAACATACAAATTTAAATTATAATTTCCACCTACAAAATGTCAATTTTTTTAGTTAACTTATTAAAACAATTATGAAGACGCCCCTTTAATAACATGTATTGCCTATTCATGAAACTACCATTGATGTAATAATAAGTTCTCGATTACATCATTTACTTAATCTATCGCGTACGTGTTATATATATACCCTATAGGGTAAACAATCATGTGTACACACGTCCAATATTAGCGTCGGATATCATCGATGATAATAAAAGTAGACGAGGAGGACATAGAACTAGAGAGAAAGAAGATCTCTCTCTACCTATATGGAGGAGGATAACAAATATAGATTCATTCATTATATAGGGCACTAGGTCAACTGGATGTTACTTATATACGCATGCGTGGGTGGGTATTTGTATCTTGTATCAATAACCACACACACACACAATGTAAACAATATATATACAATATACGCGTATATGACCGACATTATCTAGTATTGTTTATTAGTATATATATATATATATATATATATATATATATATATATATATATATATATGCTAACCGGCATATATATATATAAATAAACTACATAATGATTATATCACCATGTATCATTATTATACATGTATTTATGGTATTACTGGTTATGTTTATTAAGGGTTTTTGAATATTGTAGAACACATGTAAACATGCCTCTATATAGCCACTATCTATATATATATAATAGATATACATGTGTACGATATTCTGTGACACACTTTGTATATATAGTATATACTATAGTATACTGTATATTAAGTCGGCAATGGGCAGTACTTCTACCAGTTTTGTTTATCTATTTATATATATATATATATATATATATATATATATATTTATTATAGTATCGAATCAATACTAACTATATATGTATCTATTATAACTACAATTATATATAGTATCTGTATAACACATATAGGTAGTGTTATATTATACTGTAATACATAGTACATACATATTACATATAATGTACTTTTTAATGTACTTTATATATACGTATACAATACTATATATCTATATTATAATAATAACAATATATTATCTAGAGTATAATATAGTTATTATAGTATCTAGAATATATATATATATATTATATATATATATATATTGGAATGTACAATAAATAATATATTATAGTATACTAATACACGTATTATCTATTATATTGTATTATATATTATACTATATATAGCATATATGATATTGTTGCCCAATATTAGTGTGCACTATTATAATAATGTATACACACACCATGTACAAATATCACACCTATATGTGTCACAACTGTTAATTAATGTACACACACGTGTTCAAGTGTAATCGATGATTACTAATTATGAACTGGTAATGATTTTAAGATCAAATAACATATTAAATAATTATATATGCATTATGCTTCAGAGGTCAGATTATTGATTATATCATATCGAACTCTATTGTGAATTGCTTTCAGAGTTCATACCTTCCCAATCGTAGTACTGAAACTGCTATACAACGTTGTGTATAATGATATTATACTATCTATGGATAAGGCTTCTTGTTATTTTATTCTCCTTTATAGATTATAACCATAGATTTATAGTTTACAAATGTAAACTATAAATCTATGACTATAACTATAGTTCATATGATACGTTACATCATAGGATTCTTGCTTACCGTCTACGTGAAATAGGTATTCATGGACAGGTTCACAACTGGTTGATGTCGATTGTATCTAATAGAATATCCTCGGTAAAGAGCAAGTCATCTTTGTCGGCTCCATTTGATCACACTCGTGGCGTACCTCAAGGATCAGTACTGCAGTCATGCAGTATACTGTAGGTATGCCCATGCATGGGTCCGATTCTTTTTATTATATATATTCTTACCATTAATTGTATTTGTTTTAAATACCCATTTGTTATCAAATCTTTTCTGATGACTCACAAATGTATACTTTTTTCCAAATGGTTCTGATATTGACATCATTCAACTTTCAATTGCTAAGTATATATATTAATGATTTGATCTTTTGGTTTTCCTATAATTATCTTTCATTAAATATTGCTGAAACTGATAACATTATACTTTCTAGAACATCTCTTTCATCAATGTATTACTCTCACTCATCCATTCCTTATCTCACTTCCTATCACAAACACCATCGTTACTCTATAGAGTTATCATTGTGGACACTGTTTGATATATGCACTGAATAATCTAATGCATTGTTAATATTAAAATCTATAGGTGTTACTATTAACAATGCACTCGATTATTCAGTGCATATATCAAACAGTGCTGCTAATGATGTCCAGTATATAGGTAATGATGTCCTATACATTATAGGCATGGCTCGTTCTAAGCTAACATTTACTTTAACTAAATCATTCTTACATTAATTTGTATTTAGTCGACTTAGATATTGTAATTCGCTTTTTATTAACATTATTCAAAAATGTATGAATACATTCGATTCAATCCAACGTAGAGCTGTTAGCATATTATATAAGCGTACGCGTAGTGATATAACCATAGCTATCCATTCCATAATGGAAATTATCGGGTGGTTGAAGTTGCGAGATAAATGCGAGTTTCGTATATTTTGCATTACTCACAATGCGATATATATGGTAGTTCCGGAATACCTATCAAAGGGAGTCAGCATTCGAGCAACTATTCGTCAGAGTGGCAAATGTGAGCTGATGAAACTCTCTGTGCAGTTTGTCTCATCTATGTATGCATATGCTGCTTTCACTGTTGCTGCTCCGAAGTAATGGAACAATCTCAAGACTCGGGAATTCATATACATATAATATTTTGTTACTTTTGGTCGACTATATTCACATATGTTATCATTATAATATATTCTTATAAATGTATTATTATTCATATATTTATTTATTTTATTATATCAACTTGATGCCTATAAACCTGGTATCATTGAGTCAATACAACTTTATATTATTCTACAAACAGAATGCATTTTATGTCATTTTAATGATTTGATATACAGAATATATATTTGTTCATATTATATATTGAAAATATTATCAAAGAATAACAATAATAATGTTAGGTTTCGAAGTAGACGATGGCCTACTAATAGTATCATACATATTTATTGATGTAATTTTATTGTTTTGATTAATTATAAAATGGATATATATACATATCATCAAATATATTGTCATTATATAAATATTATATAAATACAATATATAATATATCATATATATAATATATCATATATATATATATATATATATATATATATATATATATGTTTTTATACATGTTATAAAATATAGCTGTAGATAATAGCTATATATAGATTATAGATGACTATAGTGGATACATATATTTTGTTTGCCTACTAAAGTATTATAATATTTAATACTTAATTAATTTCTACTAGATATAAGTATCGGTATTAATATATAGTATAACATTTTATAAATATCGGCATCAATAACTATTATATCTAAACTATTGTATCACGTGATATAATGTATATTACCATCAATTGGCCACCCATGATTATAGTACACGTAACGTCGGTGTGCATGCAATCATTAACAACACTTGTAATACATTACGTAACAACTATTGTAGTTATACTAAGTTATACAGCGGTTAACCCTCAGGTGTATGATATACAGTATATAGGGGCGATTTTGTATGTAGGGGGGGATCAACTAATCAAAATAAATGTTGTGGTAAAAGTGGTAGGGGGATCAACACACAGGAGGTCCCCCTAGATTTTAAAGTGGGGGGGGGGACATATCCCCCTGTTGCAGAACCCCTAGATATCCTATAGGATACCCCTATATGGTACTATAGAAATATCAACTATGGTTGCAATATGTAGAGCTAGAATGGAATATTATAACGTTTATAGCCATATCATATAGGACCAGCAATGCTGGTCCAACATATCTGATATGCCATATCATATCATATCTATTTAGTGAACTTAGAACTAAGAGTATTAAATCATTGTTTTTGAAATTATTTATACTCCATTTAGTGGTCCATGTAACTATGGCCTTAGCCGTAATGATAAATATTTTCCTATGACACTATTTTTTCTCCGAAAAAATTTGCCCTGGACCAGGTGATCTAAAAATGGACCAATAAATGGATTATGTATTACAAATTCTGAGTGACATTACATACCCATAGTTCATAGTTCACTAGGTGTATGCACTATTAATCGTATCACACACACACACACATTACTAGCTTATTAACTCACTATAACAACACCACGACAACAGGAGCAGGTACACACGCACCCGTCACACAATGGCCGATAACAACAGCCTATTGTCGACGTACACGTGGTATAGTGTCGTTGTTGTTTACACCACGTGGGTTAGCTACACGCTATAGCTAGCACACGCGCAGTGCGAGCACACTTATTTCACTATATACTATATATATATATATTTTGTGAGGGGAAGGTAAAACTGATATTCTGGTCACAAAACGCCCCAAGGTGCACCTTAACGCGCACGTTGTGGCACGACGTGTACAACTAGCACGCGCAGACTTATAAGGAGGTATAGGGCGATCAGCTTTAATCGTAGAGCTAGAGAGGTCTCTATAGAGAGGTATAGCTCTTTTTATCTAACTCTATAGACTCTATAACTCCATATATGGCTTTAATATGGGCGACGATACCATCGCGCGCTGAATTAATTACAAATCGCGTTACGCAATCGCTGACAGCCGGTGTGACGTGTGTGCGGAGCGCGGTGTGCGCACACAGTGTGCGGCAGGCGGACACGGGCGATTAGCGATACCTGTCCGCAACACCGGCGCGGTCAATACGCGCTGGCCTAGATCGCGGACGACGATGTCAACGCGCGGCGCGTATCGATGTATTATCTAATATTGCCTGATCGCTATTTATAGATATACTCGAGATATAAACGATTCTATCGATTATGTAGGTGCGCATATGGATATGTATGCATACACATGTACATGCATACACGCGCCGTGCACACCATCGATATAAAGAAACTTTCTTTATATCGATGGTGCACACATACAGACACACGCGCGCAAAGATATATATATATATATAAGAACGTCCCTATAGGCATGAATATAATCGTATGCAAGCGTAGTAATAGTAGATTTATAGTTATGTATCCCCTCGGTACAAGTAAAGCACGTGGTATCGGTACGAGTAAAGCACGTGGTCTCGGTACAAGTAAAGCACGTGGTCTAGGTACAATCAAAATAAGTACAAATACGATATAAACCTGTTTAGGAAGTACATACAGATGCAGCGCATATTATGTTATCATATAGAACTCTACTTGCATATATGAACGAATGTATATTGTACACTGTATACAATTGTATACAATTTACAGTGTACAGTGTACAATGTACACAGTATAAAATATAGTGTATACACTGGTATACCATGTACATTGTACACTGTACATTGTACAGTGTATACACATACAATGTATACATTGTATACTCATCTATAATAATAGGAACAATGACAATTCTAAACCCGCTGGGATTACCCAGTGGCGCATCGTGGCCACAGTAACCCGGCCGCCATTGTTATTATGATGCATTATGGGATAACGTGTTCGGGTTATAACGATATGTAATAGGCGTAGTGTGCGGTGTGTGTGTGTGTGCGAGTGTGCGCGCTTGTATACACTCGCGCACATCTTACATTGATATGCACGATCGTGTATACAATGTGATATGTATATAATTGTTTATATATAACCAATTATTTAGGGAAAAACGATATATACACATATATAAAATAATTTAGAGAAAATCAATAATAATGTATATATATATATATATATAATATATAGTATAATCAATTAAGGTGTATAATAGGAAAATATAATATAATGATAATTAAAGGATAAAACATAATAATAAATCGTAAGATGATGAAGAGGATGATGATGATGATGATGATGTTGGTGAAGATAATGGCTAGCCATCTGGTGATTATAACTATACTAATACAGGGGTGTACAGAGGTGTACAGAGGTTAAGGGTGATCATAGAAAAAAAAGTTTTTTTGGACACATTGCATCTTATAGCTATTGAAATTTAAGAATATATGTATACATAAATTTTTTTTTTATTCATTTTTGACAACACGACATACTGTCAATCTTTTTTTTAGTCATTTTTTACGATTTTGTACATGTACTTGTGTGTGCTGTTAAAATTCCAAGAAATGTCCAGGAATTTTTTTTTTTAATTCTATTTTTTATATTTTCTATTCCATTATTATAAAATAAATAGTGCGTTAAGATTTGATAACAAATTATTCATAACAAAGGTTTCAAATACTTATTTTTTTATAATTTATTTTTTACAATGTAAAATTTGTATCTAACTACATGTTAAACTTCACGAGGCTGTCGTGTGAGCTTAGATTAATAAAAATAAATTCGTGTGCTTCATTTTAATGGTATATTTATTAAGAAAAACATAGTCCAATGTTAATCTATTAATTTTAAATTTTCTATGATCGCCCTTAACAGAGGTGTACAGTGATAATGAATAAGTATACCCAAGGAACAGTGACAGTCATTACATGTGATCACGTGACGACCGCATGATGATGATATTACTATAGTAGTATACTATAGTAGTAGGTATACCTTATATGGTAACGATATCATATTGCGTTTGTTATTGTTATTTTGGTGGAGTCCTTCATCCCGTCCAGGAACTTAGATGAAGTTTTCACTTATAACCATATATAGATCTAATGTCCCTTCGAAGCCGCTCTCATGTTAAGGCATCTATGGTTTTAACGAGATCCGATCATTTATGTATACACAATTATATAAGATCACTTCTAAATATTATTTTAAGATCTATTTTAATAGCCCAGATGGGGTTCGAACTCGCGTCCTACTGCTTGTGTGTCTAACGCCTTAGCCAGCTGAGCCACACTGGGAGTTGTAGTAACGCTATCGCTATACTATAGTACACTAACTGACGACGCTGTTCTGGGAGGTCATGCTCTCGATCAACTCCTCCAGACAGACGGACAGCTCGTGTTCCTCATCTTCTTTGAGACCTGCATAGAGGTCAGAGGTCAAACTGTGTATGATGTTACGTGTTCACGGCGTGTGAACCGATAACAGTGACACGAGGACATTGCATACGTTGATACATACATATGAATGTGTTAGTATATGTGTCACACACACACACACACACACACACACACACACACACACACACACACATATATATATATACAATAAATAGTATAGGTGATATCACGTGTACTTTACGAATAGGAACACAACAATACACACAGAGGTCACAAGGGTCACTACACATAGGTCAACTCAGAGGTCAACACCCGACGTGTAGTATTCAGAAGTTTCCTATTATAAAAGCCCGCAAAGATCCTTGCCTATTATAATAGGCAAAGAGCTATAGATATAGCTAATAATAGTATATATATATATATATATATATATATATATATATATATATACTATATACTATATATAATATGTACTATATATACTAGTATAATAGAATTAGATGTATGTGGTATATACACTGTATACTATACAGTGTGTTTATATAATAGATATATATACACTGACGACTCTGATGAGTACATCTGCGCGGACCACCCTGTAATACCAGTGCTGCTGCTTCTGCTGCTGCTGAGGGCTATATTACGTAATCGCATTGTTTCCGTATCCGTCTAGTATGACGTCACGGCTATTATGACGTCAGTTCGTCCATCGTGGTCAGAGATAACGGGCTAATTATACACGCGCGCGTAAGAGGTTCCAATATAGTTGTATTAACGCTCGTTATCACTGTGGGTTATGTGCTACGAGTGCTTAAGGACACGACCTTACAGCCCGGTACACCGCTGCACGGCGAGGTCTGATTACGCAGTACACTCGCTTATAAGTATAGGAGCTCGTGTTGCGTGCATATAACCATTATAACTTATATAAATATATATATATATATATATATATATGTGTGATTTACATATTAATTAGAAGTCCTTTAGCTATAACAATATATATATTGAATAATTGTAATACTTAAACATACATGTACTATATGTACTATATGTACACGCTAATTATATTAATAATTTATTAGAAGTTTTAAATATATTTTGTTTTAAATATATAAATTCCTACATACAAATTATTCAATACATTGTTATTTCTAAATGGCTTCAAATAAAGATTTAAATTCGTTCTATTGTTGTCCACGCGTATATCCTATAGGACACACTGCATACATCTTACTAATGACAGCGTAATGACGTAATCACAGCGTGACGTCATCAGTGTTACGTAACGAAATCTTACCGTAGTCGAGAGTCTGGAAAAGAGTGATGCCCAGACAATATATTAGCTCGGAGTCGGACGATAGCGAGCCTGTGTGACGTCATAGGTGTTATGTAATCACGTGATGTTAGTTAATCATAAGGTATTATGTAATTGTGTGGCGAGCATTGTTTATTTGTAATTAATACTACCCCGCGCGCGACAATACTATACGATATTACATCATCCTCGTGTGTATTACGTAATAGTTCATATCACGTGACACATTTAATAATATATATATATATATATATAAATATCCGATAAATATGACTACTATATGTACTACTAATATAATACTATATGTGTTAATTACAAATAAATTATATATTAATATATAATTTTTAAATTCTCAATATATAGACTCTATATAATATTTTATCTATAGAGAAAATATGATATAATATTTATAAATTTCAATTAAAATGCATCATAAAATGTTATCATTATAATAATATATTAATATTTCAAATGTAGTTGAACCTTTACATATATATATATATTGAAGAGCAAACATACATTATAAACTGACATGTTATGTACACAAATCTATAAATAGAATGTAATTGAATATAATTAAAATAATAGCAATAGTTTTCACGATTCGATAATACGCCGTTTATTTATAAACATAGCAAGGAGTTATACCTTCAGGTGTACTCGGTAGTTGTGTTAATGGGGTCAACAGAGGTCACGCGAGTTTGTTTACACGGTTACTGAGGGTGTGTGTGTGGGAGGGTGTGTGTGCGGGAGGGTATGTGTGTGCGGGAGGGTATATGTGTGTGTGGGAGGGTATGTGTGTGCGGGAGGGTATGTGTGTGCGGGAGGGTATATGTGTGTGCGGGAGGGTATGTGTGTGCGTGAGGGTATATGTGTGTGTGGGAGGGTATGTGTGTGCGGGAGGGTATGTGTGTGCGGGAGGGTATGTGTGTGCGGGAGGGTATGTGTGTGCGTGAGGGTATATGTGTGTGTGGGAGGGTATGTGTGTGCGGGAGGGTATGTGTGTGTGCGGGAGGGTATGTAATTGTAATTGTAATGGTTTATTTAAACACTTAAATATATAAAAACATATCTCAAAAGTGTATAGACAATATACAGATATTCAGCAAAACAGTTGCTATGGATGAGTATAAATATAAATATATATAATAATAAACAAACGAGAACAAGAAACGATAATGAACGATAATAAAATAATAATAGTCATAATTTAGATTTATATAGCATTCAGTGCTGCCTACGTAATAACAATAATTTTAGTCGAGTTTTAAAGGTGGCGTGATTATTGATATTCCTTATATTAATTGGAATGGAATTCCAATTAATAGGGGACATGCATTTAAACGATCTACCACCAAATATCTTTTTTTTGTAAGGATGCGTTTTTAGTCGAATGGTTCTAGTAGACCTAAGTGAGTTAAGAGGATTAATAGGATCTAATAGGTTATACAGGTAAATTGGTTGGTGCGTAAGTAATATTTTGTGAGTGAGGCATAGAAGTTTAAATAGGCAACGATTTTTAAAAGTTAACCATTTAAGTGAGGACATAAGTGAAGAGACAGAGGTAGTGTGTGTGGGAGGGTATGTGTGTGCGGGAGGGTATATGTGTGCGGGAGGGTATGTGTGTGCGGTGCACATGCGCGTGGGATTTTATGAAAGGAGATATGTATGTGATTGTGGGCATAAATATATATATATATATATATATATATATATATATATATATATATATGTGTGTATATTATATATATATATTTAGTAGCAAATATTTTGCGACCCCTTAAGTATATTTAAGATATATCTCTGATTAGACAAATATTTGGTGGTAGTATTAATATAATACTACAATAATATATTTGTATTTTGGTAAACTTTAAATAAATTATTTCAAAATACATATATCATATACGTGTTCACAAACATCCCGTTATAAATAAACTTGTTGGTGAGGCATCATGATATTATAGTAAGGTCATGGTGATTTTGAAGTAGTTCAAAGTTGAAAAAAAATAATAAAATAAATTTAAAAAATAGTTTGCAAATTTGTTTAATTCGAATACACTAAATCGGTTTGTGAAGCTGTGATTTAGTATAGGTCGAGTACGGAGTTTGTTATGCGTGCGTGTGTGAGTGTGGGTTAGTGTGTGTATGCTTATGTGTATATGAATCATCGATATAAAGACAGTGGATAAGCAATTGAATGTAGTGTATGGCACTATCCGCTACGAGCGCTGCAGTCGAAACCCACTATCTGGCCCACTACTTTTTATTTATAATAATATGTATTTATCATATATATATATTGATAATCACTACCAATTTTAATGTACTATCTATATTAAAAATAAAATTATATTTTTAAAATACATAATATCAACATTCCTCGTAATTTTGTGTATTTAAATTGAAGTTATAATACTATTTTATTGATTTTATTGATATTTATAATTTAAATCCATTGAAATAGATAGAAGTCACTTCAATCTATTTCGACGAAAAGACTACTGTTTCAATATTTGACATATATAATATGACTAATATCCAATCAAACTCACTGATACCATTTTGTTAATTTATCGATAAAAGTGTCATTCACGTGTCTATCTTTTACATGCATTGCGTGCGTCAATTGCTTATCCAATTTCTTTATATCGATGGTATGAATGTGTATGTGTGCGACCATGTGGTGCGAATATGTGTGTGCGTATATGTGTGTGCAATGTACAACAATGTATCTTGAATCAGGAGCTCTGCATTTATTATATGCCACTAGATTTTCAAGTATACTATTCTTAATGAGATTTGCAAGCGCATATATGTCCTATGCATATATGTCCTATTTACTGAAGTAATTAATAAGCAATTAATTAATATCTATTTAGTACAACAATCAATCTTATATGTTGATCGGAGCTACGGTTGTCAGAGGTGGAGGTGGTGAAGTGTGCCTGTGTATTACGTCATATATTTATTACGTCACACACCTGCCTATAACTGATTAATAATATCGATTGTATATCACAATATCACAATATATAACGGTAATCGAAATTATATAATATACTATATATATATATAATACTATATATGTAGTACTATATATAGTACTATATATGTAGTACTATATATAGTACTATATAGATAGATAGATAGATAGATTAATAGTTTATTATATGTACGAATGATATGGGTATGTGGGATAGGGTTAGGGGTAACGAGTAAGTACATATAATGAGACATGAAACACGGATGAACAAAACAAAAAGGAATAAATAGAATATATACAATAAAAAATATAATGAATTAAGCATGCCTCTAGTCTCGATAACATGTGATATGTTGGTTTAATTGGTTGTAATATGAATGGGGAGGCGGCGCTTGTCACACATGGTGAGGAATCGACTTTCAGGAAAGGGTGGATCACTTCCGATGTCGTAGGGCGATCTAAACTGTAGTAGATACTATAGGTATACTATAGGTGCGCCTATTTCACAGAGCTAGAGGGACATTTCTCTCTACAGAGCTATAGCTCTGTGACCTATGTACACACGGAAGTGTATGTATACATGGAAGTGTATGTATACATGGATGTGTGTGTATACATGGATGGGTGGGTGTGTGTAATAATGAGAATGAGTGTGCTACGGTAAACGGGGAATATTCCAGGTCCACGCTCCTCTAAAGGAATACGTTATATTTCCTTAATTTCGTATGTCCTATATATGGAACGTTACGATAATGTCGTTCCTAAATGATTTCAAGGTCACTGTATGACCTCAGCGACCATTATGATAAGTATAGTGTATATAGTATATATTATATTTTGATTCTACTATATATACGTGTGTGTAGTACACACCGTGTACTAGTAGTGAAATGCACGTGTCTATTTCTATATTGGACTTCCATTGTATGAATAAATATTACATCAATCGATATTCATAGATAAATTTTAATTGAATATGTTTTAAAGCACTAAATATAATCATTTATATATATATATATATATAAATATTATACATCATATATATATACATTAAGGTAATTCAATAACAAAAAACTATAGTGAATATTGATTTTCCAAACGAGAATTTCACATCACGCATGACTATCAAATGTCATTTATTTTCAACACACACACACGCACACACACACACACATCTATAATATCTAAGTAGATATACAGTATACTGTAAAGAAGTATAGAAGTGCAATATAGAACATCTATAGTATGTATTATAGTATACTATAGTACATACATTATATGTAGAATATTATTAATATAACCATTTATAATGCAACTATATTTATTATAGTATTATAAATTGTAGGAATATATTTATCAATATATATTTATGCAAAAAAAGCACAATTTATCATTATAATATATTAATATCAAAGTAAAACATTGTAAACCTTATATCAATTATACAAATTACTATCGGGGAGTATCTCCCTGCTATTATCATATTATTTATTATATACTCAGAAATCCATAACCATATATATATATACAATTTCTTCAAGCAATAACTTAATATGTTACTGATGGGTCAACAGTTTTGACCAGAGTTGATGCTTTTGAATAAGAGACTGACACTAATAATATTTATTAGAAGAATTACAATTTTTTTATTATTATTTACAATTATATTAATATCAATTGTCCTCCTGCATGGCTTCACAATAGGGAATATATAATCTGGTGTTGTCGGCCCGTTAAGTTTATAATTATGTATCTTAACATCACCAGTAAACCCCATAACCACGGTCATCTAAACCTATAGTATACGTTGGCAATAAACCAACAAAATCTAAGAAATATATGTGAGGTTTTTGGTGGGTTTTTCTATGGTTTTTGGGATTTTTCTCTATCTTAAACTATTACTACTACTACTACTACTACTACTACTACTACTACTACTACTACTACTACTACTACTACTACTACTACTACTACTACTACTACTACTACTACTACTACTACCTTTACCTCTACCACCACCACCACCACCACCACCACCACCACTACCACTACCATAACCACTACCTCTACCACTACTACTACCACTACCACTACCACTACCACTACCACTACCACTACCACTACCACTACCACTACTACTCCTACTACTACTACCACTACCTCTACCACCATCACCATCACCACCACCACCACTACCACTACCACTACCACTACCACTACTACTCCTACTACTACTACCACTACCTATACCACCACCATCATCACCACCACCACCACCACCACTACCACTACCACTACGACTACGACTACCACTACGACTACGACTACCACTACCACTACCACTACCACTACCACTACCACTACCACTACCACTACCACTACCACTACCACTACCACTACTACTACTACTACTACTACTACTACTACTACTACTACTACTACTACTACTACTACCACCACATTAATTAATCATTTCTAGGAATAATTAAAATAACTGTGAACTTTTTTTATTATAGGGCATGCCCTTATAAATATTCTCTGTATATATGTTTTTATAAAGAGTATTATATATATATATATATAATTAATTTAGAATATCCATAATGACATATAATATATATAATATTTATATAACGATCGTTATTGATATATATATATATATATATATATATATATATATATATATATATATAATACTATCATTATTATGCGATTATAGGTATTATAATCATGTCCCAAATGTCACACACTATATCAGCTAACCTGTATACAATAATACAGTTGGATATTAATATACAGGCAGATAAATACAGATATAATACGTTATTATGTATAATCTAATATATTTAAAATTCAATAACACTATTTAAATACTAGCAAAGGGATTTGCTATTAGTGAATATATAAATATATATATATATATATACACTTATACTACTAGATGTTGTATAGATGAATCTGATTACAGAATAATTATTAGATAATTTCAGTAAAATCATTGATTATATTATATAAATATATATATATAAGATAAGATAACATAAGATAATATATATGTGTGTGTGTATGTGCATATCTCTGATAAAATGTGTATAACATGAAATAGTTTATTAGGTTATGGGAAATTGTTATGATAAAAAGGATTAAATTTACGATATTCTAATCGGCTGCTGCTGCTGCTGCTGCTTCGATACTAAGAATTCGTACAGTTATTACGTCATAGTAGGTCACGTGTTGTAAAGTTAATGTAAACAACTTTACGTGTTCGTGGTCGTGGTGTTATGACGTAATTATTAATTTAGAGCGTTACTTCTCGAAACAATAACACTCGTTATTATTAAATGTAATAACATTTCTATAAATTAAAAAATGATATTTGGCCTATATATACACTATAGCGTATTCGTCATAGGACATGTTTCCTATAGGACACACACATATATAATAGTTGTGCTTTATGTACTATTGTTTATAATCATATAGATATGTATTTATATTTTTATTAATTAATATAGATCTTTATTATATAATATTATATATATATATATTTTATACCAGAGCCTATTCAAAATAGTTATAATATCGGATATTTATAATTAGAATTCGTTAAATATATGTAACGAATGCTAATGCTATATCAATAAATCCCAGGGTATACACCTTAATATGGATATCGGGGTATATACCCCCTTGTGTTGCATGTTTTATATAGAGGTCGTAAGTACTACACAATATACAGAACTATATCCGGTAGTGAGAATAGTAGATAGTCAGATACTATATATATATATAGTACTTTAGTTAAGTTTCGACATAATACTATATTAAAATGCAACATTAAATCACATATTTTTCGAAATATAAATTGGATAAATAATACAGTGTAGACACGTGACTTAAGGATATATGCTACATATATATATATATATATATATATATATATATATATATATATACACATATATCCATTATTTATTGATGTAATAGCATATCAATATAGCGCGAATACGAAGGCGTATTTTACAATTGTATTAATATTCAACTGGTCCCTGATGTCTGCAGACTCCCTGATGTCAGTGTCCTATAGGACTATATATATATAGTTTATATTCTTATGATTCTTATAATATTTATAAAATTACATATTTAACTTATAAGTTAATATATATATAATTATATATATATGTAATTTATAGATTTACTTTTATTTTTTTTTCTCCTCATAATTATTAATTGGGAATATGTTTCAGGTAAACGACTAGATAAGCATTGCGCTTCTTCGATTACCTTGGTCGTGCCTAAATTCTGATATTATTATTATTATTATTATTATTATTATTATTATTATTATTATTATTATTATTATTATTATTATTATTATTATTATTATTATTATTATTATTATTATTATTATTATTATTATTATTATTATTATTATTATTATTATTATTATTATTATTATTATATATAGTGATAACACGTGCATACAAACTAAGTATTTTACCGTCAAAATCAACTATAATAGTCTAAAGACTAGTGTTTCCCAAACATGACAGGCACCATATCTATATTTAGACACACGTATCGTTCTGATGACCGGAAGTGCGATGATAATAATGTATTTAGTAGTAGCAGCGGAAGTCGACATTGTTGTTAGTAAGTTATCTATGCAAGTTCTACTATAGTAGGAACAAAGTTCACATCTGAAATATATTGTATATATATATATATATATATATATAACTAAGTGTCGAATATGTATGCAATATATGAAAAGTTATTTCATGTGTGTGTATACATATATGTACTAAAACGTGATTATTATAATGTGTTCATATATGGAATATATATATATATATATATATATATAGTTGAAGTTATTTTAAAAATAAATGCATTAACTTGCATACATTTAATATATAGTTGATGTGGAATAATACAAGTGGTCAATATTATGATATATTATACGACACATTCTATATTTACATATGTCATATGGAGTTAATATATTATAAGTGCTATTGAAGTGCTAATATATATATATATATATATATATATATATATTCAAATGGTTCACATATTATATATCTTTTAATGCATAATATATATATATATATATATCATTATAAACATTACATATATGTATAATAAATATATATATTTATTTCCCATGTTATCTCTTTAGATATGCTATATATAACTATCTACATATAACTATATAGAATAGTTATATATACATAGTATACACTAATGAATCACTGTCTCCCTGCAGGGACACATGAGGTCTCCGATACGACAACACTTGTAACTAACACACGTGTGTCGACTATATATAGCTATAGCTATAGTTATAGTTATAGTTATAGTTAACTATAGCTACTTCCCAGGAAACCAAAGTAGGTGCATTAGGTTGCGAATGGTTGTATTTGGTTGTAATTGGTTGTAAAAAATTGGTGTAACATAGTGTAAATACACCATTTATTTGTGTATTGGTGTAATACGTTGTATTTACACTCAAAAATACAACTTATAATTTGTAATAAGTTGTAAAAATAGGTGTAGAATAGTGTAAATACACCATTTATATTTCATAGGTGTAATACGTTGTATTTACACTCAAAAATACCACTTATAATTTAAATTAAGTTGTAAAAATAGGTGTAGAATAGTGTAAATACACCATTTATATTTCATAGGTGTAATACGTTGTATTTACACTCAAAAATACAACTTATAATTTAAATTAAGTTGTAAAAATAGGTGTAGAATAGTGTAAATACACCATTTATATTTCATAGGTGTAATACGTTGTATTTACACTCAAAAATACAACTTATAATTTGTAATAAGTTGTAAAAATAGGTGTAGAATAGTGTAAATACACCATTTATATTTCATAGGTATAATACGTTGTATTTACACTCAAAAATACCACTTATAATTTAAATTAAGTTGTAAAAATAGGTGTAGAATAGTGTAAATACACCATTTATATTTCATAGGTGTAATACGTTGTATTTACACTCAAAAATACCACTTATAATTTAAATTAAGTTGTAAAAATAGGTGTAGAATAGTGTAAATACACCATTTATATTTCATAGGTGTAATACGTTGTATTTACACTCAAAAATACAACTTCACAGGAAACCAAAGTAGGTGTCCTAATACATTAGGTTGCGAATGGATGTATTTGGTTGTAATTGGTTGTAAAAATAGGTGTAACATAGTGTACATACACCATTTATTTGTGTATAGTTGTAATTCGTTGTATTTACACTCAAAAATACAACTCCCAGGAAACAAAGTATGTTTATTAGGTTCCGATTGGTTGTATTTGGTTGTAATTGGTTGTGAAAATAGGTGTAACATAGTGTAAATACACCATTTATGTGTGTATAGGTGTAATACGTTGTATTTACACTCAAAAATACCACTTATAATTTAAATTAAGTTGTAAAAAATAGGTGTAGAATAGTGTAAATACACTATTTATATTTCATAGGTGTAATACGTTGTATTTACACTCAAAAATACAACTTATAATTCAAAATAAGTTGTAAAAATATGTGCAGAATAGTGTAAATACACCATTTATATTTCATAGGTGTAATACGTTGTATTTACACTCAAAAATACAACTTATAATTCAAATTAAGTTGTAAAAATAGGTGTAGAATAGTGTAAATACACCATTTATATTTCATAGGTGTAATACGTTGTATTTACACTCAAAAATACAACTTATAATTTGTAATAAGTTGTAAAAATAGGTGTAGAATAGTGTAAATACACCATTTATATTTCATAGGTATAATACGTTGTATTTACACTCAAAAATACCACTTATAATTTAAATTAAGTTGTAAAAATAGGTGTAGAATAGTGTAAATACACCATTTATATTTCATAGGTGTAATACGTTGTATTTACACTCAAAAATACCACTTATAATTTAAATTAAGTTGTAAAAATAGGTGTAGAATAGTGTAAATACACCATTTATATTTCATAGGTGTAATACGTTGTATTTACACTCAAAAATACAACTTCACAGGAAACCAAAGTAGGTGTCCTAATACATTAGGTTGCGAATGGATGTATTTGGTTGTAATTGGTTGTAAAAATAGGTGTAACATAGTGTACATACACCATTTATTTGTGTATAGTTGTAATTCGTTGTATTTACACTCAAAAATACAACTCCCAGGAAACAAAGTATGTTTATTAGGTTCCGATTGGTTGTATTTGGTTGTAATTGGTTGTGAAAATAGGTGTAACATAGTGTAAATACACCATTTATGTGTGTATAGGTGTAATACGTTGTATTTACACTCATAAATACAACTTATAATTTAAAATAAGTTGTATTTTTAGGTGTAGAATAGTGTAAATACACCATTTATATTTTATAGTTGTAATGCTTTATTTTAATACCTAATACTATTAATTTTTAATAAGTGTAGCAATTAAATAAATAAATTAATAATATATATATTATTCCTACTTATATTTTATTTAATTTAATCCTAATTATTATAATATTATACTTTTTCTTTATTTTAATATATTTATTAACTTATTACTAATATAAATTAATTATAAATTATTATTTTAATTTTATATTTAATTTAATATTCTGTTTTTAATAAATAAGTTATTATTTTAAAATTCATATTTTATTGAATAATCATTATAGTATTTTACAAAATCACAATTATTTTATTCAAGTTTCACCTTGAACATCAATTATAATAATAATTATATTGATAATTAAGAAAATACAAATGGTTGATGTATATGCACTATTTTTATTTTCCATTCAAAGTTGTATTTTTAGGTGGAGAATGGTGTATATGCACTATTTTTTTTTTTTTATTTTACATTATGAAGTTGTATTTTTAGGTGGAGAATGGTGTATATGCACTATTTTTTATTTTTATTTTACATTATGAATTTGTATTTTTAGGTGGAGAATGGTGTATATGCACTATTTTTTATTTTTATTTTACATTATGAAGTTGTATTTGTAGGTGGAGAATGGTGTATATGCACTATTTTTATTTTTATTTTACATTAAAAGTTGTATTTTTAGGTGGAGAATGGTGTATATGTACTATTTTTTATTTTTATTTTACATTATGAAGTTGTATTTTTAGGTGGAGAATGGTGTATATGCACTAGTTTTTATTTGCTCACAAAGCACCCAAATTTACAACGTTGTAAATGCGCTATTTGCATACCATTTTTACACCTACTTTGGTTTCTTGGGTTGCCGCCAGTTCTTCTTCTGTTAGATCTGTAGAACTCGTAAATATAGTCACGTGATCAATAGCTACAGATCATTATTACCCCTACACATGGAGTTGATGTGTTAACCATATACCCGGGTTACTACTATTTAATGTTATGCTAGTAATACTATACTATACTATAGTATACTATTAATATTACACTATTAATACTAGGTAATATTACACTATTAATGTGGAACCGCCATAATCGTGTATACATATATATATATATATATATATAAATATAAATATATATTGATACTAATATTATATCATTGAGTATACCTAATAACGTATATATATATATATATATATATATATATATATATATATATATATATACTTTCACGACACGAAATGATAGACATACACAACAATACCAGAATAACGTGCATGTTATACAACGTTCTCTCTCTCTCTTCCTCTCTATCATTCTCCGATTTCACTAGGTGTGTCCAACTACTATTTCAGTTACTGTTACTACTCGATATCTCTAGCGCCTTGCAATACAACAATGACCTCTATTACCTCTGTTACACAAGGTCACTGTCACGGCACTTAACTTTACATACATTTTACATTTTTCGGTTTTCGGACTGCGAACTGTGCTTGTAAATCAATCGGCCGTCCATATATATTTGATATTAATGTTTCAGATTAAATAACTTAGTTTTTAGTTGTTTCTTGAAATTTGGAGTTGACGGTATAGTACCGATAAATGTAGGGATAGTGGAATATGGGACGGAACTTTAACATTGAAGGTGATCCTGTCACGAGGTTTTCTTCATTCAGTGTTCCGATCTTAGCTGTGATCCTACTTCAGTGAAAGTCAACTGATGTAATTGTGGCCATTCTAATACTTCACTATAGTGCTTCTATTAGTGAGGTACGCAACGTGACTACGCGTTGTATGTCCTATAGTAATTACCAATTACATTATATTTGTAATCCATGATATATTTAAATAATATCAGCAGTTTAAATATATAAGCTGCTGATATTATTGATTAATAAAAACATATTAATTGATTAATATATGAAGTGGGTGGTATTTTCTTACTGCGCTTCTTTAAAGTCATATAGGACTGTGGTTATATATAGACACCTGCGTTAAATTATACCAACGTTAAATTATCTATATAATAATTAGTACTATTAATAGATTATTTATATATAAATAGGTACCTATAGGTATAGCTAGTATAGAAATAATAATAATTATTATATATTAAAGGACATTTCTTTTTCTATGTTATTTTGTTGTTTATATTATACATATGTTATTTTCTCCTAAAGATCATTAGAAAGTAGACTAGTAAATAGTAGAAATAGAAATAATATAAATAGTAAATTCAGTAAAACATAGTAAAAGCAGATAATGATAGGGGAAAGTAACCTAATACGGACACTTTAACAATAAATGGTCTTAAAATTGTATGACTCATTATTTGTATTCAAAAATTACAATATATTAATATTATGTGATTATAGATATTATTGTAATTTTAAAATTGTATTTAATCTTTTAATTCCATAACGGGGGTGTTCGTATTCGGTACCCATATCCGAATACGGACACCCTGTGTTATAATGCGGACACCCTATATACCACTAGATAGACTATATATTATTGATAAATCAATCAGAAAAATTAAATTACATTAATTAATGTTATGAACAATGTATTCTAATTTAATTAGTTAATAATTTATTAATTTTTATTATTTTTTAATTAATAATACAATTTAAGTATCTAAATAATAAAAAATTAGATTTAACTTTATTGGTGGTATTAATATTATAACGCACGCGATTTTTATGAAAATCAGAATAGTTCATACGCTGCGCGTTGATTGGTTATAGAATGTCCGTATTAAGACATCTATAGATTGTCAGTATTAGGGACTTATATGACCTCTAGATATATGCTTATAACTTAATGAATATTTAATAAAAAATATAGAAATTATATATTTAATTTTAGAATGCTTTATTTTTTAATAATTGAGTGTTATAATTTATATCGATATATTTGTATATTCTTGAGAAGCTTTTAAATTGAAATTTTTTTCATATATTTAAAAACGTAATAAAAAATCAGTTTATTGATATATCAGCAATATTTTGATTAATTAAATAATAATAAATACTTTTTTAGACTATTTATGTAATTATGAATATTTTATTTATTAAACATTTTTTTGTAGGATGTATGGTTTCTGAGATACCGAGAGTGTCCGTATTCAGTTACTTTCCCCTATAATGGGATATATACTATAGTATGTATACATACTATAGTCACAATATCAAATTCGGTAGTTCTGCGTTATATATATATATATAATCATATATGAACTATAGCCTAGAGGTCATATATGAAATATATTCTATAGAACAAAGATAATATTAGGAATATGGATAATTCCATGATAGATTATTACGGGGATTATCAGCCCATATATCGACTATATGTTATATTTATGTATTCTATAACTATACTATATATATATATATATATATATATATATATACTTGTTATAGTTTCTTGGAAAAACTATAACAAGTATATGGATTGAGTTATTACTTTAATATCATCATAATCATCATCATCATAATCACCATCATCATCATCATCATCATCACCATCATCATTACAATAATCATCAATATTATCACCACACCACTGGTTATGTTTGCCGTGAGAAACCGCTATTCTACACGGCAAACATTTTACGTATCGTGTACACACACATACACGCATACACACATACACACACATACATACATACACACACGTACATACATACACACACATGAACACACACACATGCGTATACAACATATCACTGAACTCCTATAGTAGTATACCTAGTATATATACGAATCCTTCATCACATGTAATTAATGGTTCTATATAGTTATATATATATATACTATATATTATATAGTATACTATTAATTACTTGTCAATGCTAACATAACGTTATCACCATATAATGTCAACGTGCAATGCCAGTCGTGCATACATTTAAAATGTCGTCGTCGCGTCGCACAAACACATATCCGTATACGACGGTCAATAACTCTCTGTATGAATTATGCATTAGCCATTACCCATTGCAATGAACACACATGTCTACAGACAACGTCGTGCGTGTAGACTTAACGCATGCGTGACGTACACCAGATGACCGGAAGTGCTATTACGTTGTCACGTGGTCGAGCTAATGTCCGTCACACACAACAATGCCTATAGTACAGGATGCATTATTCATACGCAGACGACCGACGGCCAAGGATGCAGTATCATCTTAATCAACAATAACTCTATTGTGTGTGTTGTGTACGTATGTGGGTATGTGTATGTGTGTGTGTATTAGTGATGTAAATGATACTAAAATATAAAGCATCGATGCAGTCTCAATGTTAAAAGCATCGTTTAAGTCTCGGAATGGGTTACCTAAACCGTCGATACAGTTTCAGACTCCATAAAATGTATTGCTATTAACTCAGGCTTATTAAAGGCATTTAAGATAATTTATATGGATAAATAGATAAATATATATGTTTAAAATGTAACTTCAAAAAAGCACCATTTTGGCTGGATTATGTTTTGTAAGAGTCTCATCTCGCCTCGGGCTCATTTGACTAGAGTCTCGGCTCGGCTCGGCTCGGGCTCGTTTGGCAAGAGTCTCGGCTCGGCTCGGGCTCGTTTTTTATTACCGAAAATGAAAGTCTCGGCTCGGCATCAAAAACCAAAAGTATCGGCTCGGCATCATTTACATCACTAGTGTGTATGTGTACATGTATATGTGTGTATGAGCGTTTGTCTGTGTGTGAGTGTGTGTTATTTCCTATATGATAAATGCACCCTGAATGTTATTGCTACCCCTGGGGTAGAAGGGTTATCTGACCAGCACCGTCGCAGTAGGGGTATTGCGGCCACTTAGGTATACTTGTCCGGTATAAGCATAGCTGATGAATGAACATTCATTCGCGTGCATTGCACACCGTGCATTGTACAATGTACAATGCGTACGATATACAATGTACAATGTAAACATAGATACATAATCTACACGTATTGTTCCAGAACAAATATCTGTTGCAGTGCACACATGTTTGCAGGTACAACAGTATATATAACGTGCTGAGTGTGCCATAGGCTTGCATATAATACCTATATCAATAGCTGTGCATAGCCGGCTACAGGTTAATAGTTATGTAATAGCTGTGGTCAGGCCTGAAGTAGGCCGATGTACGGATAGTGTTACGTAATATTACAATAGTTCGAGTAGGGAAACAATCGAACATTGTTAAGGGTACGAATTATGCCGAACGTAATCGATACCATTGTTTGTACTTTAGCCCGGTAATCGATTACGTTCAACGCGATGTCGAATACGGCTCGTGGTGACGTTTCGTATAGGTATCAGCGCGAAGGACAAACACCGAGGACATGAGACGCATGCGTCTGGACAGTCGCGTGCACGGAGTACAGTGTACGTCGTACACTGTACGTTAAGGTGGGCCGCTATGATATGTTTTTTGGAAATGAAAGCTGTCTCAAAAGATATATCTACCTATATATTCAATAAAGTTAAATTAAACATTTTTTTTTTTTTTTTTTAATTTTTAGTTGCTTCACATGAAGATTTAAATTTAACATTGCAGAGATACAGATTTAACACGGGCTATTAATATCTATTTTTAGATTTTTTTTTCAAAAGTACAAAATTTTCAAACTTCTATTTAAAATTCATTATATTATGTATAAGTATATATTTACATATATATATATACACATATTTTATTTATTTTATTAAATTAAAAATCAAATGAAACAATAAAAATCAGATTTTATTGATTATTTTGATGAAATAATTTTAATTTTTAAATCATCAATAAAAATTTTTGCCGATGATTTTTTTTCAAAATGTTTATAAAATCTTCATACCTAATATATGTTACACCAATTCTACCAAAGAAAATTTTTTATTTTCAAAATTAAAATTTTGATGAAATAATTGATGAAATAATTTTAATTTTTAAATCATCAATAACAATTTTTGCAGATGATTTTTTTTCAAAATTTTTATAAAATCTTCATACCTAATATATGTTACACCAATGCTACCAAAGAAAATTTTTTATTTTCAAAATTAAAATTTTACAAATATATTTATTTTCAAAAAAATATTTTATCATAATTAAATGATTTTTAATATTGATAATTGTTAATAATTAAAAAAATATAATTTCTTGATTACATTAATACATTTTAGATATAAATAATTTTGTATTTGATTATTTTAAATTATTACCTAATCAAGACAAATAACTATTACTTTTATATCTAATAAATATTATAAGATTACTGTCTGATAAAAAGTAAGTACTTGTATTCTAATTAATTCAGTATGTATTAATTTAACATTACATTGAAAAATGTAATAACAAAATATATATTTTTGTATAAAAATATGTAAACAATATGAACCTAAAATGTAATAATAAAATATATATTTATTATATAAAAAGAAGTACAGCATATGAACAATATTTAATTAGTATATGAATAAATGATATTATTTAAAATCTTGTTTCGAATTAAAACACGGCATTATTTTTCTTGTTTCAAGTGTAATACGTATTCTAGCATCTCTCTGATTTTTACATGCCGACATAGTCGATGTCTCAGAAATTAACCTAATAACCCTTTCCACAGCTTGTGTATGTGAAGGATAATTAGGTAATTCTAATATTTCAAAGGTTTCTTTCGCGTGTAATAATTGATTTAGGGTCAACTTTTCAGTCAGAATTGATTCAAGCCATGAATTATTATAGTCTACGAGTTGATAATAGTCCTCGGCATCAAAATTTATGTTCGGCTTTATAAACTTTCTGATACCATTTCCAACATTATTATTAGTCGTCCTCGCATGAATAATCCGATTAATGCCCTCACAACGTATCGATGGTCTTGGATCTGATATCATAGCTAGTAGAATATTCTCAGTATGCAATGAATATGCATTTTGAGATATAGTTCTGAAACATACATTTTTTATTTCATCAGAATTCATTTCTTTTATCCATTGTATCATGTTAAAGATATGTTGTGGACTTATATTTACTTTAATTATTTAAATGCATAGATCTGTATTTTACATTGTAAACTATAAATCTATGGTGAAACACATCTTTATTCTATTCATATATATATATATATATATATATATATATATATATATATATATATATATATATATCCATAGATTTATAGTTTATAGTTTAAAAATATATGTATATAGCCCATATAGCTAGAGAGAAATTTCTGAAATTTCTCTCTAGTTCTGTGATATAGCCTTACCCGACTGTTTTTATGAAATGTATGTAGGTTATTATGAGGATATTATCATAATGCTGTTATGATTCTGTTATGAGGCTGTTTTTTATATAATTTATGTAGGCTATTATAAGGATATTATCATATTGCTGTTATGAGTCTGTTATGAAGCTGTTTTTATATAATTTATGAGGATATTACCATAATTCTGTTATGAGTCTGTTATGAGGCTGCTTTTATAGAATTAATGTAGGCTATTATGAGGATATTACCATAATGCTATTGTGAGTCTGTTATGAGGCTGTTTTTATATAATTTATGAGGATATTATCATAATTCTGTTATGAGGCTGTTTTTATAGAATTAATGTAGGCTATTATGAGGATATTACCATATTGCTGTTATGAGTCTGATATGAGGCTGTTTTTATATAATTTATGAGGATATTATCATAATTCTGTTATGAGTCTGTTATGAAGCTGTTTTTATAGAATTTATGTAGACTGTTATGAGGATATTATCATATTACTGTTATTAGTCTGTTATGAAGCTGTTTTATATATAATTTATGAGGATATTATCATAATGCTGTTATGAGTCTGTTATGAGGCTGTTTTTATAGAATTTATGTAGGCTGTTATGAGGATATTACCATAATGCTGTTATGAGTCTGATATTAGTCTATTTTATATATAATTTATGAGGATATTATCATAATGCTGTTATGAGTCTGTTATGAGGCTGTTTTTATAGAATTTATGTAGGCTGTCATGAGGATATTACCATAATGCTGTTATGAGTCTGATATTAGGCTGTTTTTTTCATAAGATCCTGTTATGAAGCAGATATGAGGCTGTAATTTTAGAATATGCTGTTTTAAGGCTGTTATGAGGATGTTATGTTGTTATGAGTCTGTTATGAAGCTGTTAATGTTTGCTGGGACGGCTCCGATATGATGTTGAGCATCTTCTACTAATATCTATTGTCATGTTTCTATCTGATCTCATATCAATCATAAATGTTATCTCATGGGCAACTTATTTATTTTTATACGTTCGTATTTAAATAATGTTGAGAACGTTGATGTATCACGAAGTTGCATTTTAGATCTAAATTAAATATTATTTAATTTAATTAATTTAAAATATAGTATAAAAAGTAGCGACACCTAACGTGAGTTTCATATAGGATAAGTAGAATTTTTTTTTTTTTGGTCAATTTTTGGTCATTTTTCAAATGGCCAGGGAAATGCCTAAACATAATCAAATCAAAAAAAAAAAATTGTACTATGTTTCAAATTCTATGTAGTTTCATTGATTAAGTGAGACATGCTATTCTGAGACTACCACCTCACCTTACGTCGTACACTGTACGGTGATGTATAATACTAGACACGTGACTTTTACACCCAATGGGGGCAGAGCTTCAGTACTTGCATTACGTAACCGAAATATAAGTAATAACATATGTCCTTGATATAAATATAGTGTAATGGGTAGGATTTTTAAATGGTGTATAGAATATACGATATATATATATATATATATATATATATATATCTACTCCCACTCTTCCAGGATTTGTGACAAATATTCAAGTGATATACAAATACATGGACTACTAAATAATACATAAAATAATATAATTAAAAGCAATATGATATATCATTTGTTACGTACGCCGTATAGTTACTATACACGCTACTGTATTTTCTACTAGGTAGGTAGGTAGGTAGGTAGGTAGGTAGGTAGGTAGGTAGGTAGGTAGGTAGGTAGGTAGGTAGGTAGGTAGGTAGGTAGGTAGGTAGGTAGGTAGGTAGGTAGGTAGGTAGGTAGGTAGGTAGGTAGGTAGGTAGGTAGGTAGGTAGGTAGGTAGGTAGGTAGGTAGGTAGGTAGGTAGGTAGGTAGGTAGGTAGGTAGGTAGGTAGGTAGGTAGGTAGGTAGGTAGGTAGGTAGGTAGGTAGGTAGGTAGGTAGGTAGGTAGGTAGGTAGGTAGGTAGGTAGGTAGGTAGGTAGGTAGGTAGGTAGGTAGGTAGGTAGGTAGGTAGGTAGGTAGGTAGGTAGGTAGGTAGGTAGGTACACATATATGTAAGCTGTAACAGGGTGTATAATGAGTGCTCGCTTGTAATCGTATTAGTACGACTAATGTTATAGGCGTATATGTGTGTGTACGTGTGTGTGCGCGTGTGTGTGTGATTGTGTGGGCGCGCTTCCATCAAACGAAGATAACTTATAAAGAAGATGCAATTGGACGATGGCCCTTACTTCTATAAATAGACATAGTCTATAAATAGACGCGGTTAATAGAAAAACGACGACGACGCCGCTATTCTCACGTGGTTTCGTATCGATTATAAGTCACGTGCTAGATAGTCTCCTCGGCTAGAGATTGCCTGTCTATCAGACTGAGGTGACTCATCATCGATACGAATGAGTCACCTCGACGTCGACGCGATCTAAATAGTGATTCATTATACATCGACTAAAAGGCATAACACCATGGAGGCCGATAACCCCAGATAACAGTAAGAGCAGCACAATAGCAGCATAACAGCATATGTTATAGCCTCGAATGTTTACATTGTGCTGTTATGCTGCTATTATGCTGCTATTACTGTTAGCTGGGACACTCTGATAACAAAGACCGCTGGGCGGCGCGTGTCTTCACTAATCACCGATACTAATGATGAAGGCATACGCACGCACACTGTGCGTCGCACAGCTATAGGGATATAGGTGTGCGTTCGGTACGGGTGCTGACATATACAGCGATCGGGGTTAAAGGTCATCTCATTAGACATGCAAGCCTCGCGAGGTGAAGATGGGCGGTGTAGTTAACGTGTACACGAGTTAATACCGTTATACTACATCGCTATACAACAACGAGTGATACTGGATTATAATATCTAACAATATATATATATATATATATATATATATATATAATAATTATAATATACTAGATTATCATTATATATTATAATATCTAACAATAGATGATAATATATAACAATAGACGATAGTATACTGTAGATAACAATCGATAACGGTAGATAACAGTGTATAAGGTGAATCGCATGATGGGTAGCCGATAATGATAGAACGCATCATTTTACTTATTAATAAATAATTCTATACAGGCGGCGACATCGGATAATAATATTAGTGAGATGCGCACGATAGCTATAGATAACTATGCATAATCTATATTTGCCCATATATGGGCAGCAGGAATGTCATCCTCGGGACATACATTGTGCACATATCTGGGGTAGTTGTTATAATACACTATATACTCACGCGATATAGTGGTCATACAACACAATCACACACACATATGTGTACTCTATATGTCATTCATACATATGTACTGTAATACAGGACATAGACATATGTCATGCCGATATTTCAGTTTCCAGTTAAATTATTCAGTGTATACAGAGTCGTTATAGTAGGAGCGCTATACTATGTATACCTAGTGTATATACTATATTGTTATTGTTATTGTTATTTGGTGGAGTCCTTTCATCCCATCCAGGAACTCAGATGAACTTTTCACTTATAACCATATATGGCTCTAATGTCCCTTCGAATCCGCTCTCATGTTAAAGCATCCGTGGTTTTAACGAGAGCCGATCATTTATTTATACACAATTATATAAGATCACTTCTAAATATTATTTTAAGACCCATTTTATAAAATTAATTAATGGTCCGGACGAGGCTCGAACCCGTGTCCTACTGCTTATGTGCCTGACGCCTTAGCTACTGAGCCACACAGGCAGTTTGTTTAATATGCATATATATAGTATAATCTATCTATATATAGAGTATACTATAGGTTCAACTCGGTGTTGTTAACATCCAATAAAAAATGTAGGAACTATACTGTAGGTCGTATACTGTGTGTGTGTGTTTGATGTAATCTCAGGAAAGATGATCTCTTTAAATGTCCTACCGCTACGACTGTACTATGCAGGCCTCTACTACTGTACCGGATGTCAGCGTGCGATCACGCGATGTGGAGATGCTCTCAATTGACTTATTAATACGGTAAGAGAGCGGCATATATGTGCGGGAGTGTGTGCGGGAGTGTGTGCGTACAATATCTGTAGTGTACACTTGTGTATACATCTAAGAGAACAGTGAATAGCGATTACTGTAATGTACAAGTGCACGTATGCGTGTGTTCTTGTCTTTGTGAGTTCTACATCTCGAGTCGGGCATATTATAACCAGATTATAAATCAATATGGTATATACTATAGTATACATTATGTATACATTATACCCTATATAGTATATATATATACTATATAGGGTATAATGTATACATAATGTATACATTATGTATACATATAATTATACATATATGTATACATATCTAATAATGTATACACGTTTATATCATTAGTATACGAGACAATCGTATACAATTATATTATTACGATGTTGTATTAAGCATACACGACATTACGTGCTATAACAATAGTGTTGTTGTTGTTGTTGATTGTGTGCACGGACATCGGAAAGGTGTGACCTCGCGCTCACGATAGGAAGTAACCATAGACATTAGAGTGAGGTCAATATCTATGGAAGTAACCGTTATAATAGAAATATAGCACTGATAACAAGGAAGTGTCCTTGATAATACATTAGTACATGCATGCACGTGACCTTACGTATAAGGTCACAAGTTCATAATGGCCGCGCTATAATACTTACGTATTGCAAACATACAACAACAACATTCAGCATTATATCCATACACTATAGTGTAAACTATAAATCTATGATTATATCACACCTATATACATATATACCACACATATACATATAAGAGATGGCGTTACAGTGAGCGATACATATATATATATATATATATATATATATATATATATATATATATATATATAATAATAATAATAATAATAATAATAATAATAATAATAATATCAGCATTTAGGCATGACCAAGGTAATCGAAGAAGCGTATAATATATATATATACAAGATAATCTGCGATGGACATGGCGATATGTCCTTGAGGCAGGACATTACGCGCACGCACAATGTATGCACACAGAATGCGTCGCAAATGCCTATATGATATAGCCTATATGATATACACGTACATTGTACGTGTCGTACATCGTCGTACAATGTACGTGTACACTGTACAGGTGTGCGGCACACTGTGCGCTCGCCTCGTCCATTACGTAGTATAACCAAAGCCCTGGCTTGGTATAACGTAACTCGCGCACAGTGCGGGCGTCGTGTGCGCGTGTGTTCGGTGTATGTAAAGTACGTGAATTGTACATGTATATTATACGTGAATTATACATGTATATTATACATGAATTGTACAATGTACATGTCTATTATACATGTATTGTACATGTATATTATACATGAATCTTACGCTCCATTGTTAAGCTTACATTGTTAACACACACATCCCTGTTAACCGTGTTATACATATTCATAATTACATATAACAATGCTACATGCATGCCGTGTGGTGTATAATGTATGTCGAGAGGTTATAGAGCTTTACCTATACCGAATATTCGTGTATCACTGATTTACTTGCACATCAAGTAGGTACGTTAATATCAATAGTTGTAGCGAAGATTTTGCAAAGCAATCATTAGAAAAATCGTTGGCGGTAGTATATAATTTATATAGTAAGGTAGGTATATATATACTATTATAGTATAGTAAATATACTGTAGAGTGACTCGAAAAAATTAATTGAATTGAAATAAAGTGTACAAATGATAATACAAAATAATAGATAAATATCATAATAGTACAACAGAATGTCCTATATTTAGTTATATAGCTTTATCAAGGATATGTAATATGAATCATGTCACATGAGTTATACATGTTGATACATAATACCAAAGCCAGGGCTTTGATAATACTAAGAATATTATAATAGAATGGATTAATGATTCTAATGATTCATTGGCATACGAAAAAATATATATATGAAATTAAAGGTAATCTAATAAATATATATATATATTATTTGAATTATAATAATATGATATTAAATATCCAATTATATATAATAATTTTACAATTTGTATAATTATTATAATATATATATATATATATATATATATATATATATATATATATATATATATATATTATATATATAGGTTTGAATAAATGAAATAAACATTATACTTTATTATATAGTCTATACTATATTAGTATATAGTATAATGTGTAGTAGCTATATAATATATCTTCTATATATTATATAATATAATATAACAAATATTCCTTTAATTTCAAATTAAATAATAAATATATTATAAAATATTAGTAAAATATATAATAATTATAAATTTGTAACTTATTTATAATAAATACTTAATTAACTTAGTAAGTAAACCTTGTTTACTGCCCACTGTCTTCACCGAACCATCCGCATTTATATATATTTCCGAAGGTCCAGAAAATGTTCTATGTTCTCCGACTCTTAAGTAGTAGCAAAGTGAATGGCATATTGCCCACGCTTGTTCTTCTGTTAAAGCGGTATTAAATGCGGATAATATTGCGCTAATCGGCATACGAAACATGATGAAGATAAGTAAATATATTTCAAAAATTAAACTTAAACATTATTTGATTACATTAGCAACTTTAATAGAATATGTACTCAATAGGTGGATAATATCAAGTTTAAAGTTCGTAGTTCATATGATTATATATTTAACCTTGTAAACAATATATTTAAATAAAATGTCAATATTAAAACAAGGTAATTTCATTATAAATCTATTATATAATTAATATAATACGTAATAAAATATTTGCATATATCATTTTAAATTTATATTTGTATTATTAATGTGTATATACATACATTTGAATATATTTAATTACTTAGAAAATTACTTTTTACATTTAAATTTATTTTTGTTAAAAAAGCATGTATAATACATGATGTATTCAATGATTCATTGAATGAATATATGTTTATATTTTTAATTAATAACACGAATATTTAAAATATATTTCTAATAAATTATTTTAAATGCATTTAATTGATATAACTGAATGTAACTACGTACATTGTACTTTACGTATTATCATAATAATTATGGTCAAAAGATTCGCGATTGATGCACAATTTGAACGCCCGCAAACTTGTTTATTCGAATTAGTGATTTTTCAATAGCGTATGATTGGCCATTATAATTAACGTATGTCTATTTTATAGGCTATCATACATGCAACGGATTATCATTAAGTTAATGATTAATATTTATATATATATATATATATGTGTTTTATAGGTTAACTCGGGATGTAATGCAGCTAAAAAAACCTAGCTTTATAAAATCTAAACCCAACCAAACCAAACTAAACCAGTGAAAATAACTAAAACTAAAAATATTAATGTTTGTATAAACAGTTGTAAATTCACTAATTCGAATAACATTTTTGCTGGCGTTCAAATCGAGCATCAATCAAAAAGCTTTTGACCAGGTACCTAATTTACAAACCCTTTAAAATCATAATCATCATGATGATACTCATGATGATGTTAATGGGTTCTAAGTTTTTCAACGGAATAATGGACATTTTATTTTAACATTTAAATATATTATTTCTAAAAGGAATATTATTTCTATATCAACTAATGCTGCTTCTATATATTATATATTTCATTATGTTATACTATTACATTGTTAAACTGGTTAATAAGTAACAGAAATGTTAACGTTAACCATATTAAATATGATATGATATTATTATAATAATATATATATATATTCAATGAATAATATTCATCCATATTTATATTTATTTCAACAGTTACTAATATCATATTAAATGTATCAATACATATATTTGTACTAATAAATACAATAATATAGTCTACTATTGATACTTTAAGTTATTGTATACTATCATAGTAGTAACTACATGTAACTATATGATACATTTTCGGATTTAAAATTAAATTTGTTATAAAATTAAATTTCTGTATACTGCGATTTAGGGGTGTTCATACTGTAGGCATTCAGAACTGTAACAAGCGCAATAACAAATCACGACGTACAATCTATGAGTATTTCTATACATCGGACATGTCCGAGATACTCGTTACGGTGTTTGTTTCACGCACTCGTAATATGTACTTCACTTGGTAACAAGTGAGTAATAAATCGCCAAGCCCTCGTAAAAAAATGCCACCAAATTCACCATATTCTCTTTTGTAGTACTTGTAAAATCGGAAATGTAAACAATGCCTCGCATTATGGTAGTGATATCGCTCACTATCTTAATACATAGATAATATGTATTGAGTAACTAGGTCAACGGGACCATAAATAAAATATATATAAATCTGAAGATTGGTGAGATCAAAGGAAGGTATGAAAATGAATTAAGATTTAAATAGATAACAAAATATGCCTGACTTTAGTTATTAAATTTAGAATAATAACATATAGTCATCATTTTTTTTTATTATTTCATTTTACTAGATTAATTAAATAGGTTAAAATCATTATTATTATTATTGTTTATTTATTTATCTTATTAATATAAACAAGCAAACTAATATTTGTATTAGTTTGCTCGTTTATATGTGTTATACTGTATACCCGCCCATCTGTATATACACTGTATATTATACAGTCAACGTGTAATAGAAATCTTGTACAAATTCCTTAAATTCTAGATCTTTTAGAAATTCCGGTCCCACCCTATGGAATTCCCTCCCTCCTACCATCTTCTCTATTAGATCCCTCAATCCAGGGTTCGAAAAAAATCCGACTTTTTTAAAAAAATCAAAAAAATCCGATTTATTTGATTTAAATCGGATTTTTTTGATTTAAATCGATTTATTTGATTTTAATGCAAATAATATTTAAATTGTAAAATAATATAATAAATAGATGTTTAATTAATTATAAAAATTGAATAAATCATTTTTCTACTGCTAATAGACTTAGAAATTTAAATAACTATTAATGTATATTTAAATTTATAAAATTATATATAAATATTAATTATCTATAAAATTAAAGATATATAAATAAATAGAATTATATTATAATAAAAATGTGATATTGTGTATGTCTTGAATTATATAAATTAATGTATATATTATATTATATGCTGTTGCATAATGCAACATTAAATAATTACTATTTAATTACTATTGTTTTGATATTATACTGACTACTTTATTATCTAGAATTATATTCAAATAATTATACTAAAATTATTAATACAAGAAAACAAATAAAAATGTTTTTGATAATTATTTAAATAAATTACTTTATATTAAAATATGTGTACATAAATACAAGCTTTGCAGCTTTATTAACTCCAAGTCTATTTCTTAATTTTGAATGCACCAATATTTTTTGGACTTTATATAGAAACAAATAAAATTATATCTTTCTCCAATAATGTCTATGATATATATAATTCTTATTTATTTAACATTATATATTTTTCCTTTGATGTTTATGAATCATAATTTATGATATACACTGTATATTATACAATCAACTCCCGATAAGTTGGACTCGCAAGTGACCAGGAAAAGTGTCCGACTTAGCGAAATGTCCGACTTATCAGAGATTAAGAATATCATGCAAATAAAACATGCGACGCTCAGCGCGAGTTAAATGGTTACCAACATGTGGAAATATGCAACAATCAATAACATAAATTGTTGTATTCAATAATATTACTTACTAAAATTATAATATACATTATTCAAATTAAACATTTCTGACATTTTATAAAAAGTCTGAGTTAACCAGTATAAAAATCATAAAATTTACTATAATATGTGTCCGACTTATAGAAAAGTCCGACTTATCCATTCCAACTTATCCGATTAATTTAACATGGAACTAGATACAAATCCAACTAAATGTGTCCGACTTACCGAGAGTTGACTGTATATATATATAATTCTCATTTATTTAAATATTAATGATATAACATAGCCTCCTATATTCTTATCATGAAATTCATGACATGAATATAATTATTATATTATAAAAATCATGATCTAATAATTATATAATATACTTTGAGATATATTGATTTAAATCAAAAAAAATATGATTTTTTTAGGCTGATTTAAATCGTGATTTAAATCATGATTTAAATCATTTGATTTAAATCATTCGAACCCTGCCTCAATCTATTTATAAATCTTACTTCTTATTTTCTCTCTTCCTCTAATAATTAAATCATCCAACTTATTATTTCTATATTCGTTATTTTTGTCTCGATTTATCGTATTCATCATATTATTATTATCTATTCGTTATCGGACAATGTTGTTATAGCGATATATTGTTCTTTTATTATTATTGTCTATCCTCACGAGAGAAGATGCCTACATGGCCCTATTTTAGTGCTAATAAACCATTATTCATCATCATCATCATCATCATTGATCAGATGAACATATGTGTTTATTATCCAGGCAACAGTATAGATCTGTATAGCTACTGAATATGCTAATCACATGAAGTTATCGTTTTAATTTTTCAAAATCGCAACACTTTCTTTAGCATATTGATAGTGTTTAATAAATAATTAAATGCATGATATATACGTTGCGATTATAAATTTATTTAGATTTAAATTTTACATTTTCAAATATGTTTATAAATATGCATTATTATGTGTATTTGTTAAATATTATATGGTTTATGAGTTAGTATATATTGTATACTTAATAATATAGTTTCGAATCAAAACTTTTGATAGATTAAGTAGTTGAAAATATATATCTGAAATAAGTGTTTATAAATATATATATATTTATATAGCATATCTAATTTATATTCCCCACTCTACCCTATGCACAGTGCTACCGCGTGTCGGAAGATGTACGCTACAAGCTCGTCTGCTGCACACCAGTGCTACCGTTATGGCGGGAGGCAAGTGGAGACAACAGTTAGTCACAACACAGCTCTACGTACGTGTGTATGCGTAGCGGAGCTAGGATACAGATATATCCTATATATATGAGTGGAAGTATAGCGACTGTGTGTATGCGTAGCGGAGCTAGGATACGCATATAGGAGTGGAAGTGTAGCGAACGCGCGTAGCCGATATGAGCTCGAGCTAAGCGATCGGTGAGTTGCTGCGGGGTATATAAGTTTGAGATCTACGACGGACTGGTCTAGGTCAACGCTTCTCAGCCTACAATCATATGTATTAGTAATGCCTATTTCTAGGGGCGCTGCAACAGGGGGGGATGGGGGGGGATATGTCCCCCCCACTTTAAAATCTAGAGGGACCTCCTATGTATTGGTCCCTCCCCCACTTTTACCACAACATTTATTTTGATTAGTTGGTCCCCCTACAAACACACCATCGTTCCAACGCCCCTACCTATTTCGCATCTCACTAAGAGAAGTCTATCGATGACTAATCTACTTATATCTATACCCTGAGTTGAGCCCTTCCACCGAATATGTGTTAAACGTACATTATTTGTATGTGCACTTTATCAGATATAACTACCTTCACTTGTGATTAAGGCCGATGATTGCGTGATGAATGGAGAGTGTTTGATTATTACATTCATATCGAATTTATTACATATAATGGAGTATAATCACTATTGTTATTCATATCATTAAAATAATACATATATGTTCTATAAGATATATTAACTATATATCTATTTATAAATATAAATATAAATATAAATATAAATATTAACTATTATCGTTATCAAACAGAGAAAATAATTGTTAAATATAAGTTCTATAGGACACATTATAGAAACATTATTTCTACTCTCTAAGCACATTATTATAACTAATAACTAATGAAGCCCGCTATCAATTAGACAGGGTCTACCAGAACACAACAATGCCTACGGACCTCTGTTTGATGTACCAGACTGGTCTTATGCTGGTTAGTAGTTAACAGTCAGTATAGTGTGGCGTGGTAGTGGTGAATGTGTGCTTATTATCAGTGTAATGGTCTGTGCCATGTTCAGTGTACTTCTGTACTACTTCTATACAGCATCGGCTCTCGTTAAAACCACGGATGCCTTAACATGAGAGCAGCTTCGAAGCAACATTAGAGCCATATATGGTTATAAGTTAAAACTTCATCTAAGTTCCTGGAAGGACTCCACCGAAATAAAATAACAATTGATTACAATTATATAGATTTGTAATTTACAAAGATGTAAATGGAATTAAGTGCTTATTACATTATATAATGCCATTGTAATATTACCCATGTTACAGTTGGGGTCTAACAATATTTGATTGATATTTTATTAAGCAAATAAATAGTCGAAAGTATATATATATATATGTGTTTACAATAAAATACGTTGGTGAATAATACACAATTAAAACGATTTACAGTTATTGTAATGTTATACCACTCATCACATACCACTCATCTCTCTATTAAATATGTGACTATAAAGTAGTAATTTGACGTATAACCCTATGACCCCAGACGGACGACCCACACCACTAGGTGGCAACATGATTCGCCGGAGACAGAAACAACAACAACTAGCGGTAAGTACATAATAACCACATCGGTCAACTGTGTCTTCACCTACTTACTGCCATCACCTGTCTACATCTGCTACCCCTTACTTGCCCCATTTATATATATAATTTATTATTATTATATTATGTTTTTTACCTATAATACTAATATGTAATCATATATATTAAGTTAATATTATTAATTATGAAATATATAATAACAATACTGAAGATAACACTGACTTATTTATTTAATTTTAATATTATTCTATTATGAGAATCTATATTCTAGACTAATATATGATGATTAGTGATTGTCAAGAAAAAAGTATTTATATATATTTCTCCGTTATTCAATAAATAATGATATATCTTATTTAATTATTATTTTTATAGGTATTATAATTTTATATTCTTAATATATTAATATTATTAATGATAAACAATTATCTTAATTAAATTGAAAATTAAAATATTATACAAGATTTTTATATTTTAATTATTTTATATAATTATATTTATATTTATTAATTATATTTATGTAATTAGTAATTAAATATATATATATATATATATATATATATATATATAATTATATATTAATCCATGAAAATAGTATTATTTAACGACATTCAAAACCCCAAACTAAAATAAATGTATATTTAAAATAATTATATCATAAATATTTGAGATATTATACATACACCTGCAGGTGTGTATAAGTTATTAATTCATTGTCACTTGTATATATATATATATAATAATTAGTATGATAAATAGTTAAATTATTATTTATTTAAATTTAAATTAATATAATCTTAATTTTATAGGAAAGAGTAGTGAAATTGATGACTGAAATGGACCAATCAAAAACTGTCTACGAAAAACAACAAAAAGATAAAGTGAATGCAAAAAATGTAATATTAAAAAATAAATTAAAATCAAAATGATAATTTCATACATTTATTTCAATTAGTATAAAATAGAATTTCATTTCCCTTACATATAGTAAACAATAAATACCTAAATAATAAATGATATATAATATAGTGTATATCTCATGATGCCATTTGAACCATGTATAACATATTCTTGGTCAGTATATATATACGGCTATTCTCCAGGTGTATACCCATAATGAACTCCAATTCTCCGTGTTTGTTGAGTGGCAGCGAGATTAGCTGTTGTTTCGCTATCACGGGAACGCCTGTATCGATTGAATGTTTATTTAGACACATACGAATAACGTTAAACGATATCTATTGAGTAAAAAATATATATAAAGAATAATAAATACAAAAATAATAAAAGTATTTTTACGAATTAATAATAATACATTTGATATACAAGAAGATTGTATGATAGTATCTGTGTATATGTGTTAGTTAATATAGCATGGGTTAATGATGTTAATGAAACGGTTTCAGAGAGTGCTTATGTACCTACACACAATAGTAGACATTATTAGATACACACAATCATTATACTAGTATATAATAATAATAATATTTATTAGAAGAATTTTAATAATAATTTTTTTGTTATCTTTTGATTTATAATAATATTTATATAATATTTTCTTCTAGAGGGTTAAAAATAATATGCCTATTTTCTGTTGTTGTTGCCCATAGTCAGATCTATACATATGTGTACATAACACAGTAAACCTGATGACTTATTACAGTGTATAACTACACACATCTATAACACCAGTATACCAGTATGCAGTGTAGAATGCTGTTTCACTTCTACTTATAGTATTGCTATTCATTATGTATTAGTTTTCCTTTGTTTATTATAAATCAATATAAATCAAATATTCTAGTTATTATTGCTTCTTTCTAAAGGACTTTAATATAGTACTTTAATCTGTTCTATTGTTGTCAACCCAGACGTATGACATCCTCATAACTATAGTATATCTAGACCATCGATATAGTGAGTAAGTGGATATGAAATTAAATGTAGGGTATGGCACTTTGCGATAGAGGGTACGATAAACTTAACTTCGCGTTGCAGTCGAAACCTACTAAATTTAAATAATTATTATTTATATATTGATAATTACAACCAATTTCATTGTACTATTTATACTAAAAATAATATATATAAATATATATATAAAATACACAATATTAAATTCCTTATAATTTGGTGGTTGTTACTTAAATACATTTGAATTGAAGACATACTATTTTATTGAAATATATAACCTAAATACAAAGATATAGATAGAAGTCACTTCGATGAAAAGCCTACTGTTTTAATAGTTGACCTATATAATATGACTAATATCCAATAAAATCAATGCCATTTTGTTAATTCATCGATAAAATTGTCAATATTTTACATGCACTATGTGCGTCAATTGCTTATCCACTATCTTTATATCGATATATTACATCTATTCATACTGCTAAACATGCACACACACATATAAACATTACTTTTACAAGTTGTACTATTCCTAATTAAGGGTTGGACTAAACACACACACACAAATACTCATATACTAATAACTTATACACTTACTAATAAACATGCACACATCCTTTACCAGTTTTCCTATTCTTCAATAATATTACCACTAAACCCACCTATATTAATACATACACGCTCATATAAATACTACCTTTATCAGTATTCCTATTCGATAATAATGCTATCACTGAACAGACCTATATTAACACATACAAGCACACCTACCTTTACCAGTTTTCCTATTCCTCAGTGAGGTCAACACCGCAGTCTCCCTCCAATACACGTAGATGTGTTTCTTATTCTCGAAGATAGCGCAGTAACTGAAGTCAGGCGCGCAGGAAGTGAACTTCTTGCCACTCTTCGATGCCTAAAGATAACGCACGATGCATGAGAGTTATGCTACGAGTATGTAATGTTGAACGTAGGCAAACTATAGTGTTATATAATCGATTAGGAATTACAAAATATTAATTGTTAATCATGAAATTAAAAATGAATACTTAATGATAAATCAGGGACGACATTCTTGCCACGTTTCGATGCCTACAGGCAACGTACGTCGTACACTACACAATAGTATGTATTCGAATATTTACATGAATACATTTTGTTCGGTAGACTAATTATAATCACCCTATAGAATCTAGTTACGTTACATCCCGTCGGATAATCCGAACGTAATAATACATTAATAATTGTATACATTTCTAATTAGTTTTGAAAAAATCTATTAATTTAGATATTTAGTGAGCGAGAAAAGAGTAATTGATAAACAAGTGATAGAGAGTTATAATGAACTAGATAACTAGATAAAGAGTGCAAGATAAATAAATAGGAGGACTTGTGCATGTAATTATATACATATAGAGATAGAGCTATGTATTCTCTAGAAGTAGGATGGAGATATATATATATATATATATAGGTAACAATGTAGATATTAAGGTGGGCAAAGAGTAGAGTAAAAATAATACACAACACTGATAAAGTGCCATTAATACAGTGATACGGTGTATGAATTTTATAATAAAATGATCATTCATCTATCTAAGCGTAAAGTGTAAAACCTTCACTAACAAAGTGATATACCAGCAGTAAAGGTGCTTTCACAACAATAAAAACATCCCGCTATCGGACTATATTAATCAGTTATTATGTATTCGTTTTAAAACATGTACCCGTTATCGAGCAGGTCAAACATTAAATAGGTAATGTATACATAAAGGTGCACATGGGGTACGTCTACCTGCCCCGATATCGTTATAGCCGTACACATAGAATCTACCCGATTTATAGTTGTTTCTTGTTATGTGTGACAGTACCTTAATACAAGGTTAAAGTAACACCTTCATTAACCGACACATAACCGAGGGCATTAAAGGTATGCGTGTGTTCCCAGAGGGGGGTCACTAATACATGTATACATCAGCACTAATACAGTGATTCAGTGTCATTAATACAGTGACACATCGATACACCAGCTCTAATAGGGTGTTCACATCAATTCCGTTTTAAAAAACGTACGTGTAACTGCAACTTCAAATGATTCATTCACAGCAAATTTGAAGTTATGAGTCACATTCGTATGAGTATATTATTACATATAACTTATCGAATAACTATTTATTAAATATATATATATATATATATATATATATATATTAAATATACTATTTATTAAATATATATATATATATATATATATTAAATATACTATTTATTAAATATATATATATATATATATATATATATATATATATATATATATATTGATATATATTAGTGCTGTAAAATTTCAAATCTCAAATATCAAATCTTTTTTTTTTGGTTCGGTTCAAATCTTTAATTTTCGGGTATTTGGAAAGATTTGATGGTCTCAAATCTTTATTTTAAATTTAGTTTCGGTTCGGGTATCATGTCGGGTAATTGTTCGGGTAACGATCGATTAACATAATTATGTAATACGTTCTTTCAACTATTTTAAAATATTCATTAAAATGTATAGATACTATTAATTCGATCATCAGTTATGCCACTTATATGATAATATATTTAAAATAGAATAATGTTATCTAGGACACCGTGTCCTTGATTTATTATTCATATATAACAATATTTAAAAATTAATACGTATATTCTGCATATTCCTGAAGGAATATCATTAGATTAAGTTTAATAAGTTTAATAAGTAAGTAAATGATTTATACTCTGTAATAATATATAAAAATGTTACTTTATAAACCGTTTAAAACTATATTTGTCTACAAGTACATTTTGAATAAATATTTGACATTATGGTATATATATATATATATGCTGTGGTGTATATAGTATATAGGATTCCACGTACACCTTTACTAAATACTATATACTGATATATATGATTATTAGAATAGTAACGTATTCAATAATTCAAGTAATTAATAATTATTTATTGTTAATTATTTAATTATAATTTATTAATTATTATTATTTATCAATTATTATTATTAATTAATAATAATTAATTATATATTATTTTATTAATTATTTAATTATAATTTATTAATTAATAATTATTTATAAATTAATAATTATTATTATTAATTAATAATAATAATTATTATAATTATTTATTAATTATTATAATTATTCATTAATTATTATAATTATTTATTAACTATTATAATTATTTATTAATTATTATAATTATTTATTAATTATTATAATTATTTATTAATTATTATAATTATTTATTAATTATTATAATTATTTATTAATTATTATAATTATTTATTAATTATTATAATTATTTATTAATTAATTTATAATTATTTATTAATTATTATAATTATTTATTAATTAATTTATTATTATTAATAATAATTAATTAATTAATATCTCATTTTTATCTTCGTTAACTTATTTTTAAATATTATTAAAAGATTTGAAGTTCTCGAGAACATACCTAAATATGAGAGATTTGAAGTTCTCGAGAACTTGATATTTTTTTAAAGATTTGAAGTTCTCGAGAACAACAATTTTAAGATTTGAAGTTCTCGAGAACAACCAAGTATTTGAAATTTTACAGCACTAATATATATATATAAAAAGTATATTAACAAATGTTTATTATTACATATAACTTATCGAATAACTATTTATTAAATATATATATATATATATATATATATATATATATATTATAAAAAGGTTATATAAGATGGTATACAACTATATATATATTTTAATAATATATATCAACTATACAATAGTAATATATAATATATATTTCAATAATTTATTAAATATTTATTTAAATTATATATATTTCATAAGTTTAGATATAATTATAAGGATTTATGTATTATATAATAATATAGTATTTGTTATATTAGTTAAAAATATTAAATTAATAAATATAATGTATGTAGTATTTATGTATTTGTGTATTTAAAGAAATATATAATATTACTATTTGTACATTGAATTTAGCTATATCCCACAATGATATTTGTTACAATTGATTTTATTTGCACATATTTAAATATAGATGGCGATATATGTCTACCCTTACGACAAACTAAAAAACACGGAATTGATGTGAACACTTAAAAATCTGTTACTTCAAATTTGCTGTGAATGAATCATTTGAAGTTGCAGTTACACGTACGTTTTTTAAAACGGAATTGATGTGAACACCCTATAATACAGTGACACATAGGTGCATCGCTACATCAGCACTACTAGATTGTAACTCCATCACTAATACAATGATACATGCTCAACTGGACTAACCGACGCATAGACTAGTGTATTAAAGGCGTGTGTTCCCGTAGAGAGTGGGGTCACTGCACCGATACACTAATACATCGATAATCAACACTAATTCAGTGTTATATAGATATACCAACACTAACAAAATCAAAGTTGATGTTTCTATTGTTTCAATTGAGCCATCAGTTCTGCACTAACCAACATAATACAGAGTATTAAAGGTACGCTTATGTTCCCAGAGGGGGGCTGGGTTGCTACACTAATACATAGCTACATCAGCACTAATTCAGTGTTATATAAATACACCAACACTAACAAAATCTACATCAACTGCACTAACCGACACATAGCCGAGGGCATTGAAGGTACGCTTGTGTTCCCAGAGAGGGGCTGCGTCGCCGCACTCCAGTAACATAGCATCCACGTCATGTCGTAAGCACATGGCCTTGCGACGAGCTACGCGGGGGTCCTCTTCGTGCGAGGGCAACTCCGGTAGGGTGTTGAACAGCCATTGGTTGGCGGAGAGGTCGGTCTGGTGGTCGGCGGCGGGGGTAACGGGTGGGGGGGTTAGCGCATTGTATTAGTTTTGGGTTAAAAGTATGTTCACGATAATAGTAATAGAATTTATTTATTAGAAGATTTTTGTTTATAATTACTGAATATAAATATAATCTGTGTGAACAGCCATTGGTTGGCGGAGAGGTCGGTCTGGGGGTCGCGGGGGTAACGGGAGGGGTTAGCGCGCGGTGGTTGCGGTATCGCACGACTCGTATGTTATAATACGAAAGAGTACACTATTATTTTAGAGCCGTTTAGAAGAGATAGTGAATATTTATTTATTGTTCGTTTATTATAGAAAATAACATTTTCTAATAAATTATTATTATTATATAGTTAATTAAGTTTAAAGTTTATTATCATATATGGTGATAATGTTGATGTAAATTATAATACTTATTTACATATATAATAATTATTATTTATTATAATGTGGTTGTTATTTATAGTATAATAAATAAAGTTAGCCGGTACCATATTACTTCTAAATGGCTGTAAGAAGTTATAACTTAATATCCATGTCGCCCAGCCTATAGTCGTAAACGTGGGTTCTCGGAGCTTTAAAATTGGCATACATTGAATTCAAGCGGGATTGCTAAATATATTACCTAACATGATTAAGAATTACGTAACGTCATATCTTTATAGATATATCTCGATAAGCTATTGCTTCAATAATAACCCTAGTGTTAAAACGAAATAGGATGATAATATAATATATATGTATTAACATAAATATAAATAATATAAATTGTTAAATAGAGGTCAATATAAATCTATGAATCAAATGTAGTTTTATTTTGGTAGTATCAATCATGAGTTATGATTCATGATTCATGATTACTATGATTCATAATGCAGGTAAAGGTATGTGTAGGTTAGGTTGGGAATTATCATTAATATTAAAAGTGTAGCTAATAAATGAATTAGAATAAATCTTACTATAGATAACCAATTATAAAAGATACTGTTCATTACATTTAAACTAAATGCGTTTGTGATCAAGCTGAAATCTTTCAGAGTGAAATAGTGCAACTTTTACAATTAATCTACTAGTATTATATTATCAAGGTTATTGCTAAATCGTATTGTTACATGCCTAGAATATTCCAGATGAATTCGTTAAGTTAACAATTTTAATTTTTGGTAGAGTCCTTTCATCCCATCCAGGAACTTAGATGAAGTTTTAGTAACTTATACCCATACATGGCTCTAATGTCCCTTCGAAGCCGCTCTAATATTCCATTGTTTTAACGAGAGCCGGTCATTATTGTATACATAATTACATAAGATCACTTCTAAATATTATTCTAAGTCCTATATTAATGTAAGACAGTGAGTACTGTGCAGCGGGTACCTGAGATATCACTCGATGCGTATCGCCGTGGTAACAGGTAATCGAGGCTGCATCGGTCCTCTGAAGGTCACATTCCTCTAGCTCCTGGGTGTTGTAGGCGGGCTTCTTGAACTCCGAGTCCTGAGCGAGGAGGAGGAGGCAAGGTTGAGGCAAGGTTAAAGTAATAACAACGATGGCTGTAGTTCTTATTGTACGAGGTTGTGGTGTAATGATGCGCCGGTATCGATCAGCTCATCCAATCAGCACTTATTATATAATCAAATATAATAATGGCTGATAGGATGAGAGCCGGCCGGCCGGGTTGTGTTGTTTTACATTATAATAATACTGTATATACATTATATACGTATAGATATATTAATATATTAATATTAAATTTATTATTATTATAACTGTTGGATAGAGTGAACTCCCGATAACGCGACATGCAGATTACTAGATATGAATGGAGTTAGTGAAAATAATTTTGCATAATTATTTAGTTGGATAAATATTGATATTTATAAAAACCATTTCTCCACAAAAATAAGTCGACATTGTTTTATTTACATCCGATAAGTCAAATATATGTATTAATTACTACAATATAGTACTAGTATATAGTAATATGTATAGTATACTAAAGGTTACTATATATAGGTAATATATTATCTATATAGTGCAATGTAATTACTAATATTTAGTATGTACTTCTATATGATTATACTTTTGATTCAGCTATATTCATAATATAAAGATATGTTTGCATTGGAACAACATGACTATTTAGACTGTGCTCTTTAGCTGATGATATCAGAATACGGGTGCTTGGGGTATGACTATGACAGCCGGGGCTAGTCGATATATCGGAAATGCGACTGGAAACTCTAATTCGATACATAATATTTTATTTGGTTTATTATAGAGTTATTTTATTTTCATTGCGAGTGCCACTCGCGTTCTACTTATTTACATTTGTTACATTTGTAGACGTAGATAGATGAAGGAAATAGGTGATCTTGTACAAAAGTAACTAATTCGATATATAATATTTTTAATTATTTGTATCTATCATCTATTCACAATATAATGCAATAATTTATTATCGATTTAACATAAGTTAAATGTACCTAAACTATAATAAAAATAAGATAAAGTAAGTTTTAATAATAATCTTAATAGATCAACATACTATCCTATTTACCGATGTAACTAATTCTCAACTCGTTCAACTGTACGTTACTGTGCAATTAGTACGGTATGTATTATTACCGGGGAGATGACTATTTAGGAAGCATTGATTAGTAATGAGTGATCGTTAATAAAGTTTTATTTTTACAATGTAACCGTTGCATTCTTTGCAGTTTATTAATTTCGTATTCAACGAATAATATTTATTTTACTTATATACTATAAGTAAATAATTAATAAGCATGGAATATGTATACAATACAATATAGTTATATAATAAGTAAAAAAGGAACCCTTAATAGCGAGATGCTTCCGAGAAAGGATTCCATAAGAAATATATAAGAATACAAATAATTTCGTATCATTATTTATTATTTCACTAACGAATGTTATCGTCAGAAAATGTGTATACTTTCGACTATATATTTGCTTAAATATCAATCAATTTAATACGATCCTTCACTACTACTAAATATATTGCGAAGTAAAGATATAACACTCCATATTTATGCATCGTAATTAAAAGTGTCCTGTTCTGCTGCTAGAATTAGTATCGAAATCACTGAAATATTTAAGTTCGACGCGGTTATTATACAATGTTTTCATGGTTCAATTAAATTATATGCAATTTAATATAGCATTTACGCATTCACCACATAGCAATGTATAGTATTTAAAACCGACATCTCCTATTGCTTTGTAATATATTAGTGGACGCTTAGTTGTCATCGTATCAATAATAATTAAACTTTTCACATTTTAAAGGTTTGCGGTTTGATACCGATTTACAATTATAAACGAAACATTTATCCGAAAAGTCATCGTATATAGGAGGCACCGTTCTGTTTCGTGTTACATGATTGTGTGTAAGTGTTATATTTTTCCTTCGTGATCACTATGTAATATGAGTCACTGGTAGGGGCGCTGGAACGATGGTGTATATGTAGGGGGGACCAACCAATCAAAATAAAGTTGTGGTAAAAGTGGGGGGGACCAATACATAGGAGATACCCCTAAATTTTAAAGTGGGGGGGACCGATACATAGGAGGTCCCCCTATATTTTAAATCAGGGAGGACATATCCCGCCGCAGTCCCCCTTGTTACAGCGCCCCCTGGTGGTGTACTAACATCGCTCTCGGAAGCCATGAGTTCCAGTCGGGTGTGTATAGCGTTGGCTTGCTTGTCGGATAGGCACATTTTACCTGCGTGAGTGTGCGAGGTTAACGGAGAGAGCACATTCGGGTATACGGCACTAGCTAGCTAGCTATAGTCATGTGATCTCTTCATTAGTAGACTAAAGTGCAGCGTGGGATGAAATTAGATATATTCTATATTTTAATTGATTTATATGTTGATTATAATATTTTAAAGAATAGATATTTCCAGATTACTATTTATATACAGTTATAAGAGAGTATTAGATAAAGTACATGATTAATATCTTTGTATTGTTTATACGTCTCCAGATGATTAATTTTAAAAATATACATTTTTTAAACATTACATTCTTGCAAGTAATACAAATGACGAGTTTTCTTATTGCGTATACACATTGTACACAATAATGTGAAGGAGAGCCTTAAGATGGAGACCTTAACTCTGAAAATAAATTAATTTGTAATGCCTAAAAAAAATATAAAATAATAATGTTTACATAATTAGAGGTACAAATAATTAAAAGAGGGACTTCTGGTATCATTGTAAATTTAACGTGAAACAATAAGTGACATACATATCGTTTTTTTTTCTCGAATATTAAAAATTATAAATTAAATAATAAATATTTATTTATAATCAAAATTATTCACATTTATTTTATGAAGTGAATTGCAATTATAATATAAAATATATTTGTATTAAATTAATAATTCATTAACTAATTGATTACTAATAAATAGATATGTAATATACATATATGTATAGTTTAATGTGCGACAACAATTTAAAATATTCAATATTATGTTTGAATCATTTAGTAGTAGGAACAACACTCACATATATATTCAACAAAAGAAAAGAGAAAATACAAATATATTTAAAAAAATTATTATTATAATCAATATTATATATGTAGGTCCAGATATTATAATTATATTTACTATATAATATAAATAAAATGAATTCATAAATATATATGTTGGTAATTCTATATTTCACTTCAAATGTAGGAGATATTATATATAAATAATTATCTACTATGTGTATACAACATAATATTGGGTTATATCCGTATGAATTTAAAATTAACTTAAAAAGTAACTTAAAATAACTTACAAAATTAATAAAATAACCGATATAAACAAACAATATAAACATATAAACATGTATAAACCTTATTATTGTTGTTGAATCTATAAATTAAATCATTTAAAATTAAAATTATTTTAGTATTAGTAAAATAAATGTTCATAGTATAATACTAATATATTCTATTATACTTTATACTCGTGGACTACTGTGAACAGAGTTCAGAGTGCAAGTGCTGAAATAAATGCGGTTGGAATTTTGAAAATATAATTAAATGTTACACAAAGGGCGATGGCAAGCTTAGATTTAATAGTTGCCCAACACTGTTTACAATGATACTAGACTATTCGCTCCACACACACACACACACACAGCAAACAGTAATAGCCTCATAATAGCATCATAACAGCATATTTAATAGTCTCAAATGTTTACATTGTGATGTTATGCTGCTATTATGAGGCTATTACTGTTTGCTGTGCACACACACACAGTAGTAATGCGTTCATACCTCTAGTATCTCCACACACACACACACACTGCGTTCATACCTCTAGTATCTCCACACACACACACACACACACACACACACACACACATACACACACTGTGTTCATACCTCTAGTATCTCCACACACACACTCACACACACACGCACACTCACACACACACACACACTGCGTTCATACCTCTAGTATCTCCACACACACACACACACACACACACACACACACACACATGCACACACTGTGTTCATACCTCTAGTATCTCCACACACTAATAGAGGCCACATCCCTGGTATCTTCTTCTCTAGTGTTAGTTCCAATCTATGCGGGGTAGTAGTGTGTTCATATAGTAGAGGGGGGGGACATGGTGTGGTTATAGTAGAGGGGGGGTAGTGGTGGTGGTTATAGTAGGGGGGTAGTGGTGGTAGTTATAGTAGTGGTGGTAGTGTTGAGGGTTAGCGGTGGTGGTAGTAGTAGTATAGTAGGGGGGTAGTGGTGGTGGTTATAGTGGTGGTAGTGTTAGGATTAGGGGTGGTGGTAGTGTTGAGGGTGTTAGTAATAGTAGTAGTATAGGTAGCAGTAGTAGAAGTGGCCTATTTTATAACATGTTTAATGAATATATCTACAAATAAGGTAAGGAATATTCACTGAATGCAGTAGATACTACACCAACTCTTAAGCATCCGTACCCGAGTCTAACCTTTGACCTTCTATCGTCCAATTAGAACTCTCCACATCGACGTTCTCCGGTAGTTCTCCACATAGCAGTGAGTCACCTCCTTTCAACTGAACACATTTAATACATACATTACAAAATAATCAATAGTAAATTTAATGTAACTAAGTATTTTTAATATATATAAAAAAAATAATTACATATAAAAAAGTTAATACCCTTTAAATAATATTAATTTTCATCATCGGTTAACATGTAAATTAGCAAACTTCTCGCGTCCCCTTGAATAGACGTACAGAGGTAGGCGATTAGTTAATAATCACTATGAAGTGGCAATGAATAGAGGTCGAGGGTCAAGGTCAATGTTATATAGTGGCATTGAATAGAGGTAGAGGGACGAGGTCAATGCTATATAATGGCATTAAATAGAGGTAGATAAATACCTATACTAAGCGCGGTTCATTGATGTATTCACTCTAGCGGCATTACATAAGGGTGGCATTAAATAGAGGTAGATGGTTACGATATGTGGTGGCATTAAATAGAGGTGGGGGAACTAACCGCGAGTTCTATATGATCGGTGGAGAGTTTGAACGCGACAAAAGACTTGTTGCTGAGGCTGGCGGGCAACGTGAATACAGCCGTGATGTCATCGCTTGTCTGTTGCCAAGTGTAGGCTGCTCCTAGCTCTTCCTCTACTGCGGGGTGGGGGCGGGGTAGGGGGGGGCGTGGTATAGGGCTAGCGTGTGTAATGACGGCGGTGTTACTAAGACGATGGTTGCTGACACGCCTCTTATTGTGAGATACGCTTATATGTGTGTATTCTTCACAATGATTGATAATTACTATATTGAATTTTATTATTTTTCGTTATTTAAAGAATATATGTTGGTAGGCTTTATTTGTATCATCCTGCGTAAATAAATTATATATTTATTATGATTTTTTATAATTTTGTTTCATTACAATAAACTTGACATCTCTCCATCTATCTATAATATGTCTAATATGAATCTGAAAATAATGATAGCTAATTTTTATTAACTATAGTTATTAGTATACTAATAACAGATAGATAGGATAATAAAGTAGAGAGATGACACGTGTAATACTGTGTATTGTGAGTTTAATGCAAATCTTAACAATACTTATATACAAGAATAGTAAAGTATATATATATATATATATTTTAATTAAAATAAAATCACCCACTAATATATATAAATAAAGTCCATGATATTAGTGATATATATATATATATATATATATATATATATATATATATATATATATATATATATATATATATATATATATATGTAAATTGTGTAATAAATACATGATTATGTCATTGTTTATTTATATATTTGAGATACCATTTATATAATTATTTAAAATGTATTATAAGTATTAATTAAAGGTAGTGATTTTAACCAATTGTATATTTATCTAAAATTGATATATGTACAATATTAATATTAAATTTAAAATATTTGGAATAAAAATTGTTGTAATATCATATGATTATTTCGTATTTCAGTGAATTATATAGATTTTAATAATTTGAAATTTGAAATAACCACAGAATTTATACCTATTGTTTACTATATGTGTCATATTATATCGCTGGCACTAAGAAACATGACATGGAGATACCATCGATATAAAGAAAGTGGATAAGCAATTGATGCATGCAACACATGTAAAAGATATACACGTGAATGACACTTTTATCGATAAATTAACAAAATTGCATCAGTGATTTTGATTGGATATTAGTCATTTATATATGTCAAATATTAAAACAGTAGGCTTTTCGTCGAAATAGATTAAATTGACTTCTATCTATATCAATGGTTTTAATTATAAATATCAATAAAATCAATAAAATAGTATTATATCTTCAATTTAAATACACAAAATTACGAGGAATGTTGATATTATGTATTTTAAATATATAATTTTATTTTTAGTATAGATAGTACATTAAAATTGGTAGTAATTATCAATATATATATGTATAAATAAATATTATTATAAATAAAAAGTAGTGAGCCAGATAGTGGGTTTCGACTGCAGCGCCCGTAGCAGATAGTACCATACACTACATTCAATTGCACAGGTCCACTTTCTCACTATATCGATGGGAGAAACATGTTATGTTGAACTTTTTATGTATTTGCTTTTAAATTTATTATTTATTAATATTTCATTTATATCTATATTATTATTATTATTATTATTATCAGATTTAGGCAATGCCAGGGTAATTATAGAAGCAGTGTTGCTTATCGAGACAATTACCCCTATAAATCTATATCTATATATAATTTTAACTATTGTATTTAATACTTAATAATACAATGAAATAATAAATGATAATATAATAAATCTATTATTGAAAATGTGATACATTAATAATATAAATATATATATGTAGATATATCTAAAAGAGAAGATAATTCGGGTTTAATAATATTTTACGACTGACAATTTATTTCAGATTTTTTTATTAACATCAAGTATATAATAATTTACATTAATATTAAATTAATATTTATTCATTCCATATTCCATATTTTTTATTATATGAAATTTTGACTATATGAATATTATAAGTATATTTTTTCTAAATATATTAATTATATATAGGAATATTCTACTTCAAATAAGGAAATAATTGTAAATAAATAAATAAGTTTTAATTAATTATGTATGATTATTGTATATAATAATATCTATATTCAATATGAATTTGGAAAACAAATCATAAATAAATGTATGTATACTTTATAAATCTGCAATTATAAAAATATATTTATTAAAATTCAAGTCAATTGTAAAACTCGACAAAAAAAGGGTATAATACCGACACTTATTAAAGTTTTGATATTTTATAGCATGTAATAATAACTGATATGATAATTTATATATATAAATACATAATTGAGCTTTAATAATTAATATACATATCATTAAATATATGGTATATCATACGTACTAATTTACTACACGTAACTGTCAACAAAGGATAACAGCTAAACAGAGCTTCAACATTCACGAGGCGATACCGTGACTCCGAATAGCTGATGTGTACACATTACCCAGGCATGTGTATAGAGGTATATAGTACACACTATACACGCTTACTCGATGTTAGTACAGCCGAGCTGATGACATACTTGTGATTATACTGACGGATTGTGAATAGTCACGCAATTAATCGCGTGGTGTTTTATAGATCAAACATATATTGTTTTTCTTTTATAATGATTACAATAATAAAATTTATCTTATCTTATCTTATCTTATTAGATGAGTTTTAAGTGAATATTCACGCAAGTGTGTGGTGCCACCTAGACATGTCTACACACTCTTACTCTATGATATAACACTGATCTCTATAGCCTCACTTGATGTTACTACTAGTGATGTAGTAAATGATGCCGCACAAATCTAAAGCATCGATGCAGTCTCAGTCTCGGTTACCTAAAGCATCGATGCAGTCTCAGTCTCGGTTACCTAAAGCATTGATGCAGTCTCAGTCTCAATACTGAATGCCCCTACTAACACACACTGTGCTGCCCCCACTAATACACACTGAGTGCCCCCACTAACACACACTGTGCTGCCCCCACTAACACACACTGAGTGGCCCCACTAACACACACTGAGTGCCCCCACTAACACACACTGTGCTGCCCCCACTAACACACACTGTGTGCCCCTACTAATACACACTGTGCTGCCCCTACTAACACACACTGAGTGCCCCCACTAACACACACTGTGCTGCCCCCACTAACACACACTGTGTTGCCCCTACTAATACACACTGTGCTGCCCCCACTAACACACACTGAGTACCCCTACTAATACACACTGTGCTGCCCCTACTAACACACACTGAGTACCCCTACTAACACACACTGAGTGCCCCTACTAACATGCCTTATCCTCAGCGCTGAGTTCCTTCTCCCCCTCCTCCTCCTCCGGTTTGACCTCTATCTCTGAGTCGTAGACGAAGGTGTAGGGTTTCTCCGAGGCTACGACGAGTCTGTTCCTGCAGCCGGGTGCGACGGGTAGTGTTACATAATCTGGGGGCGTACTCGACTCAAGGGTACGGGTTCTAGCGATCTTCCAGACCCCTTCTTCTGTTTGGGGTGATGGGGAGGGTGAAGAGAAAGGTAATACGAGGGTTAAACTATAGTGAAGGGTATACTAGACTCTGGGTACGGGTTATATGTTAATGCCAAACTACTCGTTTCATGTGGAGGTGATGGGGAGGATAGAGAGGCTGATAGTGATGATGATAAGAGGGGTAACGTATGTTCAATTGCATATGGGCATGCTAGACTGCATTCGCGCAGTTGTCAGACTTCTCCTTCTGTACCGCGGCGGTGACGGGGGGAAGAGGTTGAAGCGAAAGGGGGAACGTGTATTCTATTTATGGGAGAGGCAGATTAGACTATAGCGTTTGTTCTACGCGAGTGTTGGACTCTTCCTCTACTTCCTGTACTGAGGATATTGAATGATATTAAGTTGTTGAGGCTGCTGATGATAATAATAACATGTATTCTAAGATATTCATCGGGGGGGGGGGGGGGGGCGGGGGCCTAATATAGACATACGGAGAGAGAGTAGTAGTGACAGTTAACATGTGTAGAGAGAAGTGCTATGGGATGACATGTGGGTAAGAGGCTGTAAAGGGTATGTTGGGGGTATATGGGTATATAAGGGGTATAGTGTGAGAATAAAAGCTGGTATATGTAGTGGTGCTGAATCACATACAATATACGATATATAACTTACGATTAGCAAATATATAATAGTATATATTGTTATTTTATTTTGGTGGAGTCCTTTCATCCCATCCAGGAACATAGTATTTTTCACTTAGAACCATATATGGATCTAATGTCCCTCCGAAGCCGATCTCATGTTATGGCATCCATGGTTTTAATGAGAGCCAATCATTTATTTATACACAATTATATAATATCACTTCTAAATATTATTTTCAGATCTATTTTAATTGTCAGGATTGGGCTTGAACCCGCGTCCTACTGCTTGTGTGTCTGACGCCTTAGCCAACTAAGCCACACAGGCAGTAGTATATTTATATATAAATATATATTGTCAATATATATATATATATATGTGAATTCTTAAGAAGGTGAGCGATGTTGTTGTTTTACTAAAAAAATTTATAAATCAATTTTTATATTATCAAATAATTATTTTATATAATTAATAATCTTTCATTAGAAAAAAAACGTGATGAAATATACAATATAACTATCAAATTCTATGTTTTATGACACCTAGTTCATTAGCTACTATAGAAATTAAACCATATTACATAATAATACTCATGGCCTATTTCTCCTATCTTTTAAAATGGTGAATTATAGTATTTCTTATTTATCTGCAACGTCGCACTCCACATTATAGCAATAATGATATACAAATATTGTCTAAATTAGGGTGTAGTTATTGTATTATGAAGGTCGATCAGGTGGTCAGGTGTACAGTCGTATGATACATTGCATAGATACAAAGTTAGGCTGACCTACACAAAGTTATGTACAACCTTTACACGCTACCAAATCACAGTATATAATTGAGAAATGTATGACAAACTTACTATACAATTGATACAATATAGCTATATGATCGAAACCTTGACAGAGCGTGATCCAGTAGAGCGAGGTGAAGAAGTTACCTTGACCCGCGTCGCCGTCACCTTTAGGTTCAACGCACACGAACACGCATTCCACGCGCGCGAGGTCGACGTTATTCGGTTCGAGGTCGTTAGGAATCATTATGCAATCGACGAGTTTCGAAGGTGGCGTCGAATTCTCGCCGCCTGAGATTGGACATCTCAACAGCAACTGAAGAGAGGATGGTATTAGTCGTCGACCATTGTGTTCGGCCACAAATACACATTTATAAATATATATTATATATATATATATAATAATGATAAATGTATTGAGTTTAAAATGGAATGGATTCGCAAAAAAATTATTGATTTTCACAATATATATATCACATAAATAAGCCTGACACACACATATATATATATATATATAATAATGATATCAGAATTTAGGCATGATCATGGTAAACGAAGAAGCGCTATGCTTATCTAGTCATTTACCTTTATATATATATATATATTTATATATACAACTGCCTGTGTGGCTCAGTGGCTAAGGCGTCAGACACACAAGCAGTAGGACACGGGTTCGACCCTCGTCCGGACCATTAATTAATTTTATAAAATGGGTCTTAAAATATTATTTAGAAGTGATCTTATATAATTGTGTATAAATAAATGATCGGCTCTCGTTAAAACCATGGATGCCTTAACATGAGAGCGGCTTCGAAGGGACATTAGAGCCATATATGGTTATAAGTGAAAAAACTTCATCTAAGTTCCTGGATGGGATGAAAGGACTCCACCAAATAAAAATAACAATAACAAATAACAATATACAATGTTTAGAATGCAACCTTCCACGTTTCCTGTAGCCGTCGAACACCCGTGTCCAGTAGGAGTAACTGACCGCACCCATCCGATACTACGGCCAATCGGGCGCTAGCGAAATCTACGACCATGGACACGCGATTAGCACGACTGGAGATAGCGGAGGCGTCGCATTCGTACACTACGACACCTGGTGGGAGTTCACGTTTCTCCTGAGGGGTGGTGGGGTGGTAGTGTTGGGGTTATTGTAGTGGTATTCTGATGGGATAATGTAGTAGTAGTAGTAGTAGTAGTAGTAGTAGTAGTAGTAGTAGTAGTAGTAGTAGTAGTAGTAGTAGTAGTAGTAGAGGTAATTGTATTTGAAATTAAATTATTAACTCAACCAATATATTATTTATGATATAATATAATTATAATATTATAGCATTTATATTATATTTATAATATAAATAATAATAATAATAATTATGAAATTTACATAATATTTAGTGTTTAAATGTAACAATATATCAGGTATACAAACTTATCAAATCGTATACATTAATTGAGGAGTATAGTAATCAGATTATTATTCTAATCATTAATTATAATTATACATCTATATTTACATTAGTATTGATATTATGTGTATAATATTACGTGAATATCCGCATCATTCTCAAATATTACAGCGTACTTACAATTAGTGATTATTAGGGCATATAACCTTACTGAACCTCTTCCATTACTTAACCTCTACCCATACTTGACCTCTACCCATACTTTACCTCTACGCAAACCTGATGAACGAGGAACGACTGAATCCTGAGATCGTCGTCGATGAAATAGACGAGATGGGGCGACGGGTGCTGCCCCCCTTCGTCGGTGACGGCGGAGGCGCTACAGTTGCTCCCCCACTGATCGCCGAACAGGTGGTTGTGAACGCCGTAAGCCTTCGCGTGCTGGTACGAGTACTGAGCGTCCGTCAGCGAAGGAATGTCGAGTTCTGCGTAGGGGAGACGAGGCGTCATTAGTTAGCGTCGTTTGCCCGTACCGATACGGGAAGTCACGATAATTCGCTAATTAATAATAATAATACTATTTATGAACTACGCATACAAATATCGGACACAAATGGACCCCCTCAAGAAGTCGACGACTTGTACGTGTTATAAATAACTGTGAGGGCCCAGGGACAATAAAAACAAATATGTACATTTTTTTCTCGTCTTTTTAATTAATGTATATAAAGTTCTTAATAATAGCCTTAATAAACATAAGAGAGCGACGAGAACTGCCTTAATTAATGAGATAAATACCACTACGGCAAGTTTACACTAATTCGTGTATGTACGATATTTAATAATGGAGAACTTATATGTGTGTTGGGTAAGGGGAATGGCGACTCTCGTGATTTACATGTCAAAGTTAGGTAACATTGTTATTTTTAAAGGGTGATAACTTTATTATTTTAATACTTAAAAAAAATTTATATATATGAAAATCTTATAGAAATATATACACTACAAAATAATGAATTGTAAATATATTGTGACTAAGTAGTATTGATATATTGAAAAAAATTATAAAAAATAATCATAAATAACAAAGTTATAACCATTAAAAAATCACCCTTTTCCCTATCTTTTACATGTAAACGTGCGAATGTCGCGCACCCCCTTTAGATAACTATCACGATTGTTATCGCGATTAAGTAATATAAAACTATCACGAATATTATTAGTATCAGTAAACAGGATGAGAACAATGTCTGCGTAGATATAGTCACTTCAATACTAAACGGTTCGCTTTATACCATAAGGCTGCTGTTCCGAAAACATCGAATACACGCGTTTAATACGTAATTACTCGCAGAAGTGAATATGTTAATTACGTAGCTAAGACGTATGCCCATTAGCTATTCTTGTCTTAGGAAAACGGAGGTAAAAAGGTTCTCGACATGTTATATATTTATTGAATGGAAACGACTGGACGTGGATGGGGGGAATGTGGTGTGGTTCGTGGATGGGGGATATTTATGTAAAGATATAAGGCGTGTGCAATGTACGGTGTACAATGTATGGTGTACACTGTACAGTGTACAGTGTACAATGTACAGTGCACAATGTACGGTGTACAATGTACAGTGTACATGTATGTATTGAGAAGAGCGTCGAGGCTTATAAGTTTAAGCGACCTATTAAGTGAACTGCCGTAAGTGTAGCGACGGGCTACTATATATGAAGCTCTACTATTTGTCCACTCGTGGGGCGGTCATTAGAGGTCACGAAGGCGCGGGTGTATGCCGTACACTCGAAGTGTTCTTACCTCGTATACCGATACAAAAGCTATACGTATATGCATTATACAATACTATAGAGGCGGGTGTGTCCTATAAATAATTGTAGGAGAAAAGTTTACGCGCAATTAGATATGACGTATAGTGATAACGTGCGCGGTTGATGTATCAGTCCAGCGAGATAATTACGCAGCCCAGCGAGGCAATCTATTGAAAACAACGGACTAAAACGGCGTATCCATATTTTAGAATAAAGTTCAGTGATATATATAAATATATATTTATATATTACTGAACTTTTTATTCTAATATATAAATATATTACTGAACTTTATTCTAAAATATGGATACGCTGTTTTAGTCCGTTTGTTTATCGCTATATAGGCATCCGGATGAAGTGAAACGGTAGTGTATTCGTGTATCGGAGTATACAATACATATAATAGTATGCGTATCGATTGTAAAGTAGTGATTATCAATTCAGTAAGATAATTCTAATAGTATTACAAATTAATGTAACTTAGTATACTTTTTTTTTTATCGGAAAAGTCAAAATCACTATTGGTATCACACTATTTAAAGAGAATATCGAATATGGCCATCATTTGTGTTGATTAATTCCGAGATCAATTTTTAAATATTTTATATATATATCACTTTACAATTTAAAAATATAATAACAACTAATTTATATATATATCTTATAATATATATTATATTCTCATTGTTCATATTAATTTATCGTTTAATAGTGTATAAAATACTAAAACGAGTATTTTAAATTTGACCCCGTATACATCGTAATTAAAAAAACGGGGAGCGGCCATATTCGATACAGATCCTATTTACATACATACATATATAAAACAGCTCGTATAACCCAATGTTTTATTTTTATTTTACTTCTCCGTTTATTTCTTGTTTTTTTGTATCGTGTCGTTTTGTCTTACTGTTATCACATTTATATATTTTGTTTATATATGTTATATAATTATATGTTTAAATATATAATTATAACTTTCTTTATATAACCAGTATTTCAATAAACTTTTGATCTATCTATCTATCTATAAATGCGTAAATATATTATGTATATATAACATACGATAACGTAGGTACTGTAAATTATCAGTAATACAAAGTTGTATCATTACATAAAGACTATATGACATACTATTTCACGTAGTACTAATGAATTCATAGTTTTTACGATATCGCTATGGAATTAATAAAGTAACAAAGTTAATGTTAATGAAATATATGTATATATATATATATATATATATATATATATATATATATATATATTTAATATATTTATAATCAATTTATGATCTATGTGTTTCTAACTTATTATTCACATATTATATAGTAAAAATATATATATATATATAGATTATAATTATCGATATAGCTATTTAATGCATTCACATCGAATACAATATGAACCCATTTCAAATGTATATATATATATATATATTTATAATAATAATTATGGGATAACAGTGACGAACGGCGAATTGAAAATACGAATACGAGCATTTGGTGTCAGGAGGGGGCGGAGCTTAGACGCTATTGATATACCAAGCAATTGAAAAACCAATTTTGATGTAACTTATTTTTATTATAATAATAATAATTATTATGATTATAATAACTATAATCATAATTATTATGATAATAATTATAAATAGAATAATATTTAATATTCCAATATATCAAAATTCCATAGATGATATTATATTTAATATTATTTTTAAATATATTTTATATTAAAGATAATATCTAATAGATATTATATATATATATGTATATATATAATCTATAAATATTTTATTTGATTTTAATTCAAACTTTGAATAATAGTACAATACAATCATTATTACAATGTTACATTCAATGTAACATTGTATGTAATAATCATTGTTACAATCATTTTAACAATCATTGTTACAATCATTGTAACAATGTAATATAATTATTTAATAATTATAATTTATATTATTAAAATATTAATTATTAAATACATTTGATGATGTTATATATAAGTATTTAATATGTGTATAATACACAGTGTATTAAACAAAATATATTTAATATTATATGAATTATTATCATAATAATTCATATAATAATTATCATAATAATTCAATTATTAATTGCAAATGTAATGGTAAACAGTATGTTACATTACATAGTAACTATGATATTTGTATATATATAATAATCGAATATATATATATATATATATATATATATATTAAATTACTTATTAAATTTATTAATTTAATACATTTAATGATTTAATGTATTAAATTAATACATTTAATAAATGATTTATTAAATGATTAATTTACTATATATATTCAATTATTATATATGCATACATAATTACCTAATTCATGTTCGATATCATATAAAGGTAGTGAATCTAAAGATAATTTATATCCTGGGAAATCGGAGTCTATTAAATCCCTATTAATATTTAATTTTGACATTATTTAAATTATAAATATAATTATGTTTATATTTTAATTTCAAATTTTGTATGATTGTATACAATAATTATAGATATTTAAATTAATATTCTACATTAATCATATATGAAAATATTTATTTATAGATCCATAGATATATAATAATAAGTAATAAGTAATTAAATAATATAATTATATATATCATATATAATATATGTGATTATATCCCTAGAAATTAATTGTAATAGACTATTCACAAGATTACAAAAATAAATTGCATACGTGAACATCGATTAAGCGCTGTAAAACTATAAGAACATAGAAAAGCGTTTTATTCAATTTAAATTATATCAATTTAACTTTTATTCTATACTAATTATATAGATAACCTAATTCATTTAATTTATTTGTTATTCAATACATATAAAAAAAACACTTACAATCCTCATAATATAATTAATATAATCATAGTATATATAATATAATATATAATATAATATAAATATGTTGAATATGTTTATATTTATATAATAGAATTTTTCAGTTATAAATAATTATAATTTATAAAATTTATTAACCACTTTATAATATATAGTGGTTTGAATACGTAAAATATATTACAAATTACAATATATTAATAATTACATTGATGTAAATACATAATTATAGTTATTGATTGTCTTGGAAGTACTTCTGCAAACATTCTTCCTGATATCATTGCAATACACTTTGTGAAAATTTATCTGATTTTTTCTCTGACTAAATATTTATATTACACAATAAACTTATTACTCTTACACTAACCCCAATTAATTTCATATATATATTATATATAATATATATAGAGAGATATACATTTAATAAAAACAAAATAATTGATTTCTGCATATGAGGCAGAACCATAGAGCTAGAGAGTAATGTCAATAGAAAATAGAAATTTCTCTCTAGCTCTATGGTAAGAACATATCTGTACTCGAGTAAATATGTTAACAGAAAAATCAAATATATCGAAATAGCAGCAGCAAACAAACAATCTTATATTGCATGGAAAATCGTAATGAAATAGTGGTAGAAATAACACGAACAGCTAAAAACTAAAAGCATCTAACTATAGATAGATAATCAAATACATAATACATAATGAGTTAAATATAAAAAAATATATGTTCACTATACAAGAACTTAACATTAACAATGCACCTAAAAGAATCAATAATGAAGCTTGCGAATACGATGAAATCACAACTGAAGTTTGGTAACTGTCAGAATTTCAAAATATATTGCTAAATTTCTGTTGCAGCGTATATTCTCAATATTCAAATAAGAGTATGGACTGAAGGTTGTCTTTTACCGTACCCGGAGAAAGGAAATATTTCATAGCTAACAATTATAGAGGATTAATCATAGTTAATTAACCCTAACGTACGTCGTACACTGCAGCAACAATTTATAAGTTGATGCTCTTAAATCACAAAATACGAGAAATCGAAGTTATCCTACTGATGAATCAGAACGGTTTCCGCCAGAATAGATCAACTACATGACAAATATTGAAAATCCGACGCATAATTGAAGGAGTAAACTCAACAATATACCCGCCACACTATTATTTGTATACTTCGCCAAAGCATTTGATTCGATATATCGCAACATTTAATTATCGAAATAATCGTAAAATAAAAATATATTCTCTCTGCGTATGTAATACCTACAGAAATCGTAGAAGAAATTATGATACTCTATCCGGATACAAGATCAATAGTTAGATCACATATGGAATTATACCATACTTCGAGATAACTAGGTATGTTACCTACTGGTGTATTACAAGGAGATACGATTACAGCTTTCCCTTTTATAATATGTCTAGATTATGTTTTGAGAAAATCACTAGATGATAACAAATAGCTCGGCATCACCATAAAAAAAATAATGAGTAGCCGACATCCTGCAATATACATAACTGATACTGATTATGCTGATGATTTAGCCATTACGTCAGACAACGCTAAAGATGCAACTACAATTCTACTTTAAATCGAAGAAGTCTCGGCTGAAATAGGATTACAAGTAAACGCAGACAAAACGGAATATATACACATAGAATATATCTCTGAACCAGAACAATAATAATGTTATAACAAATCTAAAGGGTAATCATCAAACAAGTACACGATTTCAAGTATCTTGGAAGCTATGTCGCATCTAATTATCATTACGCCAATGTAATAAATAGGCAAGGCATGAGCCGCATTAAACAATATGACATCAATATGGAAATCTAACCTCCCAGTAAAGCTGAAGAAAAATTTCTTTAATGGATAGTCGAATCTATCCTTGTATCGACAATTTAATGACTCCATCAAATGTATATTAAAATATTATTTAGACAAAATGATTGATGGAGCATATAGGACGATTGATGGATGGAGCCTACTAGAATGCTACGCGCTGCTTTAAATAAAAGATGGAAAGATCATACGTCTAATAATGAATTATATTTAAATATCCCGAATATAACGATTTCAATCAGAGAACGTATGATGCGTTTCTCGGGGTATTGTTGGCGAAGCAGAGAATAACTGATCAACGAAGTGCTTATGTGAGAATCTCTACATGGGAAACGAAAACTGAACGGCCGCAAAAGACGTACAATGTAGGTACCTACATCTTATATTGCACAACTTAGAGAAGACAGCGGATGCACTACAGATGAACTGGAGACGGCGATGGGTGAACAGATGAACGGAGAAATCATGTCATTCTATGCCGAGCAAGCTCGAACTGGTAGGTAAGGTATATATAGAGAACACCGATTCTACACAATCCAATATACTTTTCAACGCCACAACTCCATGCATGTATCAAGACCTCCTATAACCACGAGGTTGTAGGAGGTATTGCATGTATCAAACATATAAGTAATATTTTAAAACTTACTACCCAAATAATCTAATTATGCCATATATATATATATATATATATATATATATAAAGCAAACTTATAGAATGTTATTAGTAGTCGATATACCGACTTACCCACTAATAACAAGACCTCTTATAACCTCATAGGTTATAGGAGGTCTTGCTAATAAACTCCTCACCGAATCACTTATAATGTCCTCATCCAACTACCGAAATGCTGTAATGGTATACACAACTAATCGCTTACTAAATAGATCAATGAGAATTATAATTATGGTTTAAGAATGATAATTATCATTAATCTGAAATCCTAATATCTACATCGTATCTACCATTCTTTAGGAAATAGCAAAACTGGCTTTCGATCTTAGCTGATATTGAATTGACAACTCGAATATATATATATATAATCCGCACTACCACTTTTCATCATCATAGTAAAATATCTCCGTAATTAATATACCCATGTACCAACTGACTCCGCTCTTAAATCCTACCTCTACAATACATCAGAATTATCGTTTGTGAGATTTAGTAAGCGCAATTTCAAAGCTGTTAAAATATGGAATGGCCTGCCAAATACAATTTCAAAACTGGACACTAGTTGCAACCCATGGGTTAACCATTGCGTTAACCATTGGGTTATGATTAGTTATCCTACGATTATTTAAAACTACTTAATACAATCTTATCAAATCTATAAATAATTATCTCACTTTGTCGATCACATTAGTTATTGTTATCATTATTATTATTGTATAGGTGAAGAATGGTTATTATTATTATTATTATTATTATTATTGTTAGACTTTTGAATCGATGACCCTCGATGACCATTATTAGGGTATACCCTAAGGTTGAAACTACATTGTTTTCATGAGGTACGACGTACCGACGACGTTCGACGTCAAGTCACTACATAAATATACGTTATATATATTATATGTTATTTTACTTTTAAATTATATTCAGAATTAATTTCGAATTTTATACATTTCATAATATTATTTGAATTCATATTAGAATTCAAGTATTTTTAATTGTGTATACAATATATTGAATTCTATTATCATATTCTTAATAAATGAAATAATAGACAACTAATGATTTTAATTCAACCAGGAAAATTATAAATCTGATATTACTATTCCATATATATATAATATATATATATAATAACAATATAACACGTATAATTCATGCATTATATTTAATCAGCGTCGTTCGGGTTAGGCTTATTCTTATTCTTTTTGATGAACGCCCTCATCTCATTTAGAACACCCTTGTCCATTAATTTCTGATACTTGGTAACGCGTTTCCGCTGCCGTGTAGCGTCCAGCATCTGTCTATCCTCTCGGGCGCGTCTCGTAATCTCCTTCCGTTTATTGGCGACAAAGCCGGGGTTTTGTTTCTTCAGCACGACGCCCACCTTGAACCTAAACCTCTCGCGTCGGTGCACCTTCATACGAGTTTTAATCGTTTTGAACTCCTCTTTTATATAGACGAGGTCGACTTTGGTTTGTTTCACGGACGCCTTTTTCAACAGGTACGTGTTCCGTCTGGCGTCCGTCGACATCGGCATGAGTTTCTCGCGTACGAATCTCTTATGGGATCCGGGTATAACGGAGTCCTTGAGCTTGTACTTGGGAATCTTGTTAAAGGATAGTTTCTTCCTGTTTACTATTAATAAAATGAACACTATCGTGGAAACAGCGAGTGCTATGTACAGGCCTATGCTCGCCCAGTTTGGCATGACTTCTTTGTACAAAGCCTGTATGATGATGATGATGATGATGATGATGATGATGATATATATATATATATATATATATATATATATATTAGCATAAGATGAACAACGATAAACAACGATATATAAGTAAGTTACCTATTTAAAATTATAATTTATATATATACAATATACTTCAATTTATATATATAATAGACTTATTGTTGCCGAGGAGCCAGGTGTGGTAGATACACCGTAACGATTGTGGTGATGCGTGTGGTGATGCGTGTAGTGATGCGTGTGATGATGCGTGTGTAGTGATGCGATACTTTTCAATGTAAACAGTAGTTCCGCGGTATAATCATCGATGTACAGATCGGGGTATACCCTATAAGTATACCCTATAGGTATTGCCTTCTTTATATAGATTAGTATTATATGCATATAACGAGACAACTTGATATATAACTACAGAGGAAGACGAATTAACTTAGTACATATATATATATATATATATATATATATATATATATATATATATATATATATATATACGTTTACTTGGATTAAAATGGTATATATATATATATATATATATATATATATATATACAGTCAACTCCCGATAAGTCGGACTCGCAAGGGACCGGGAAAAGTGTCCGACTTAGCGAGATGTCCCACTTATCCGAGATTAAGAATATCATGCAAATAAGACATGAAATGCGCAGCGCGAGTTAAATGGTTACCGAAATATGGAATTATGCAACAATCAGCAACATAAAATGTTGTATTAAATTATATTACTTACTAAAATTATAATATTCATTATTTAAAGTAAATATTTCTGACAATTTATAAAAAGTCCGACTTATCCAGTATACAAATCATAAAAATTACTATAATATGTGTCCGACTTATAGAAAAGTCAGACTTATCCAATCCAACTTATCCGACTTATCCGATTAATTAAACATGGAACTAGATACAAATCCAACCAATCCATCTGAATGTGTCCGACTTATCGAGAAGTCCGACTTATCCGTAGTCCGACTTACCGATAGTTGATTGTATATATATATACTATAGTGTATACCTCATACAACTTAATATATGTGTTAGGAGGTAATACTAATGATAGCTATATATAGTGCAAGTGAAACTTATAAGTATTTATAGAACCATCGTTTATTAACCATTATTGGTATATTACATATTTACGTCAATTATAAACCTATACCTATTACTATACATTGGCTACAATCACTTATTAATCTATGTGCACATGTAGCATGCTGTATACATTATACGGGTATATATTACCATATATTAAATATTGTACACATTATTGAGATTAGGTTATGTTATGTTATGTTATTTTTATTTGGTGGAGTCCTTTCATCCCATCCAGGAACTTAGATGAAGTTTTCACTTATAACCATATATGGCTATAATGTCCCTTCGAAGCCGCTCTCATGTTAAGGCATCCATGGTTTTAACGAGAGCCGATCATTTATGTATACACAATTATATAAGATCACTTCTAAATAATATTTTAAGACCCATTTTATAAAATTAATTAATGGTCCGGACGAGGGTCGAACCCGTGTCCTACTGCTTGTGTGTCTGACGCCTTAGCCACTGAGCCACACAGGCAGTTCGCTTGAATTAAATAGATACACGTGATATGCTTATTAGGCTTATTACTCCTAGTATTTACACATCACTTCATTGAACATAACATAGGTAACAGTGGCCTATAGGGCATTGCGTACCTCTGCGAGATTATACGATTACAATATTTAGCCGGAATTGAAACCGTATACAGTACTATAGTATACTACTATAGTAGTACGGTACTACTTAATATTACTTGTATACCTACTTCACCACTTACACACCGTGTTGGGCTAATGTCAAATGTTATTAAATCAATACAATCTAGAATGATCTATAGATATCTACGCACCCTATAATTATCACTGGCGTACGCTCAATATATAACACATTTAATTGATTTGAAGAATTTCACCTGAATTTATTTCAGCACTAGAACTTTAAGGATCAAATATATTACTAACCCTCTCACTATATCAACACCTCCTATAGCCGAGGTTATAGGAGGTTTTCATATTATTACTATTGTCTAGCATACATATATATGACATCAGGTTACTTACAAATTCTCTAACATATGGCGCGCTTAATGGTCTGAAGTGTCTATATATATTTAAATTATCACGATATACAGTATGATATTTATTATTACGATATCCATCTTTTAAGATTTCTCGCACCAAGTTCATAAACAACAACAATACGCCCCCTATAGTGACGTCATAGCAATGTCCTGTCCTCGGCGATAGCAGGCTACGCACGAATGTATCTAATACTATTCCCGCTCTACGACAGCGCCGTCTTTAAGAAATAATCTAGTACGCTAATGTAATCCCACATCCACCCTATACATATTCGTATACTAAATCCTTATGTATCCGCATTGAATGTCTACATAACTACGGGTTTATGTGATTATCGTTGATACATGTTTGAGTATTATTCACAATAATCGTTATTTGACTTCATCGGGCGGAAGTAGTACGCGGCGCTTACTATCTGTGGATACCTTACACTAGTATACATACCTTACATAGTGAATATCGTTGGGCTAGTGGACAAATAGTGGGTATATTGTAACCTACTGTATAACTGACCCTTAACTTAACGCGTTATTTTCTCACTATATTATACGCCTTACATAATGATTAGCATTAGGCTAGTGGGCAAATAACGCTCTGTTACGGGTCAGTATATAGTGTCAATGGTGGCGATACTAAATAGTCATATACGTACAACATTATACTCTTGTCGTACCTAGCAAACAGTGAGAGCAGCATAATAGCAGCATAATATACTTTTAAAATTAACATAATATTAGCATAATGGCAGCATAATAGTAGCATAACAGCAGCATGATAGCATGACAAATTAATAACAGCATAATATACATTTAATAGCAGTATAATGGCAACATAAGAGTACAATGTAAACATGTGAGGCTCTAGCATATGCTGTTATGCTGCTATTATGCTGCTCTTACTGTTAGCTGGGTAACTTAATGTATATGAATATAAAGTGATAAGATACCTTTGATAATCAATTTATATTATACATATATTCGATATGTTCCTTTGAGTTATATATATATATATATATATATATATATATATATATATATGTATATATATATGTGTGTGTATAATTTTGTACTAACCTATGTATAAATGGGTGTGATTATATATATATATATATATATTAAATAACGTAATAATTATATTTGATATAATTCTAATTTTTTAATTTGAATAAAATAACCAATTACTTATTAAAATTTTAATTTTCATATTTAAATTTTCATAATATATATAGATTAATATCTAGGTAATGCGTGTGTAATGTGTTATAACATCTGAACGCTCGTAGATCTAGAGTTAAACCTGGCATTGACTGGATTCAAACTATTAATTCGGAAGGAGACGATGACGTCACAACTTAATGAGTTGTGACGTCACGTTTACGTTCATGAATGCAGTGTTATGCACGCAGTGAAAGTAAGGGTGCTTTCGTGTAGAGATATGCCAACGTTAAGGTGGAGTATTATCACTGCACGCAAAAGTAATCACACGATGCCAATGTATACATACGGCACGTTGGTAAGTTGCACCATATATTTATGATCATTGAAATTGTTGCCTATCTCTTCCATGTTAAATGTCATGTACCTGTCTGGTAAAATTTGAGCGGCGTATGTGCCTCCGATAATTAATATTTCCAACAACAACATTCTTTACTTATATCCAAGCCTTAACGTTTTTAATTGTCATCGTGTGATTGTTTGTACGTGGGGATATGTGCATTACCTTTAGGAATGCTGATGATACGTGTAGACGCTGTCATACCATATCGTATAGGTCGGTAAGTTGTGGTGGCGCGGTAACGTTGTAACGTGTAGTTCCAATGCACCATCTCAAACCAGTATAAGTTGTTGGTATACCATCAGCATTTACATGCGCATACGCATACAGATGGTAGGCGTTGGTACGTATTTCGTTGCAACTTCCTATAGGATAGTACCGATACTAGTACCGGTACTATATATAGTACCGATGCACAATCGCAAACGTACCGCCAGCATTTACATGCATACGAATACACGTGGTACGCATTGGTAGGCGTTGCTAGGCGTTGCTAGGCGTTGCTAGGTTACAATACATGCACTCTGCAGAGTTAGGTGGAGGATCAATAACAGCGGGGTAATTCGGTAAGTTTTATTCGCGATTAATGTGAATATGATTACTTACGAAGAACTCTGCATACGTACGATTATAGCACACGCAGTAAGGTATTACATTTAATCACGCGTAGACACCTAGTCCTTATAGGTCGATAGTTGCATAACTTATCAGATAAATAAGTTTCTGGTAGTGATTTTGTAGATATGGTAAACATTAAGCAATGTCTACTGTATGCATTACATATACGCATTACAGGTGTAGACAAATGTTTCCGAGTATAAATACGAACTGATTAAGGTGAGGGTACAATTATAGATATGACTAGTGATGTAAATGATGCCGATCATTTTGATGCCGAGCCGAGACTTTAATTTTCGGAAAAAAAAACGATCCCGAGATGTGACCTAGCCAAACGAGCCCGAGACGAACCGAGACTCTAACAAAACGAGTCCGAGCCGAGTTGAGACTTTAGGTAACTGAGACTTAGACTGCATCGATGTTTTATATGTGAGCATCATTTACATCATTATATATGACTGCCTAAATCATATTATGCAAACCTATAGATTTAATTATAATAATATTATTCACAGGAATACTTATAAGTATACGTTAACAATCTATTAATCACTCTACTGATTCAGTAATAAGTATAAATTCAAAACTACACTGGAACCACATAGGAATTCAACCTGACTTACTGGCACACAGAAATGATATATATATATATATATATATATATATATATATATATATCATTTACATGACTATAGTCAATATTATAGATATTCAGATTTCAACCGAAACAATAGATATAATAGAGTTACCAAATAGGTAAAAAACTAACTATAGTCAGTTTTTTCAGTATAATTCAAGTATACTTCAACAAACCTGAAATACTATCCTACGCTAAATAACTTACTGGTGTCTAGCAAGATAAATGTTATGCCTAGGCAAAGAGCTATTGATGGAACTGGCGTGACATCCCTCCTCTCTGACGTCTAAAGACCTATATTAGTTAGGCCCGAGAAAGCATGCTATTATATTAGCGTATATATACTCGTATACGCTACTTTGTATCATAGATATAAAGAAAGCTACTTTCTTTATATCGATGCTTTGTATTCGTGTTATGATAGGCAGTCTAACTATTTATCGTAAATATTGCCGCAATGGATTATTGTAAAATCCATAATTAGCTGGCCTATTATTATTTTATTAATTAATAATTTAAGTATCTAAATAATAACATTTTTAGATTTAGCTTCATTAGATGTATTAATATTATAACGCACGCGATTTTTATGAAAATCAGAATAGTTCACACGCTGATTGGTTATAGGGTGTCCGTATTAAGATATCTAGAGTGTCCGTATTAGGGACTTATATAACTTCTAGATATATGCTTATAACTTAATTAATATTTGATAATAAATATAGAAATTATGTATATAATGTTTAGAATGCTTTAGTTTTTAATAATATATATATTATTATGTTTTGTTATTGATACATTTATATATTCTTGAAGGTTTAAGTAGAATTTTTTTTTCGTAAATTTTAAAACGTAATAAAAAAATAGTTTATTGGATATCATAACTATTTATAATAATTAAAGAATAAAAAATACTTATTTAGGCTATTTATATAATTATAAAGTATAATTATATAAGTATTCATTAATTTCATTATTAAAAAAAAATTGTAGGATTTATGGTTTCTGAGATACCGAGTGTAGTATTAGAAGTATTCTGAGGTATATCGATATATATAGCGGCTGACTATAGTCAGCCGCTACCTCCTTGCCTTCCCTATCTAAGTATTTACCTACACGTTTAATTCTAAGTGAATCAATAATTAGATATATGTTTATCAAAGGTTAACTAAGTAATATTAATATTAATATTAAATGTTTGTTTTATTTCAAATTTAATCAAATTTCTAAATATTATTTCAATGTATTCAATTATTATTTAATAAATATGAATATTAATATAATTACACATATATCTACAAACACATAGGTTAGTAAATTATATATATATATATATATATATATATATATATATATTACTATATATAACCAAGGACTTGGTATATAATATGTATATAATATATAACTAATATGTGTACGTACAGCGTACACCTATATATATATAGGCTATAACCTATAGGTTATAACCTACTATAGTAAGTTAACTAATTATATACTAGCTAGTAACTTTGATTGAACAATAATAACAATTGATACTGAACCTGTCAGTCAATACTGCGACCTAAAACACCGCCTATTGTATAACACATTCGCATAACTTTATATGCACACGAGCCGAAATCTAAACTGTATGTAAAGGTGGCTATAGCCTATATATAGATATAGCCTATATATAGATATAGCCTATATATATAGATATGGGCGCCGGAACTATTTTGTATTAGATGTGACCAACCAATCAAAATAAATTTTGTAAAAGTGGGGGGACCAATACATAGGAGGTCACCCTAGATTTTAAAGTGGGGGGCATATCCACCCCGCCCCCCTGTGCATCACCCCTAACTATAGCCAGTGAAATAGCTACGATTTCTATTAGGGAGTATTAATGATACTTAGTTATATATATATAAGTATCAATTAAATTAAAAACTATTAATTATTTATATCCTATAACGATACAAACAAATATATTGAAATATTACGTTACGCCCCCATTAGTAATCTATATAGTATGTTTGATATAATATAATGAAATTTAACATATTAATTCATACATACTGATATCAATAATACAGTACCCAATTGTAGCAACCAATATTATATAATTATATAATTATTTAATTGTTGTACCATTTCACAAATTATAAATATATTCTACGATTATTCTGGCAATTAACTACTATTCAGTTATTATTTTATTTTGGTGGATTCCTTGCATACCATCTATATATCCTATAGGAACTTAGGTGAATCATTATTTACTTATAAATACAACTATATATAACTATAGTTATATATATATATATATATATATACTATAAATACTATATATATATATATATATATATATATATATATATATATATATATATATATATATACGTATAGTTGTAAGCTAACCAAATTGCTCGTAGAATAAAATATCGTGTTATTACATCCATAGTTTTAAATAGAGCCAACCATTTTTATTTATTTATATATATGTTTATGAGACTATAGTCTATAATATCATACAGGAGTATACTCCTATAGGATAGTTTGGTATGTCGCAAAATGCATTATTTAATAATATATATTTACCAACATATTAAATATACATGTGTAAATACCTCCTATATTAGATAATAAGTAATATTAAGTTCACTCAAATGTAGGTATATTTAAAAACATATATTTAAAAAGATAAAGGTATCTTATACTAAACTGTTTAAAATTGTCCATATGGGTAATTGTAGTTTAATGTTGTGCACAATACCTTCCATTCCCCTTTATTATGTTGACTTTTTGATTGTTCCATATTGGGTTTGAACCCGCGTTGACCTGTGGGTTCAAACCACCCAACAGGTTATTAGTAGTGGAATTGTATGTAATACAGGCCACTATTATATCTCTGTAACTATTGTTTAAATCAAAAATATATATATAATATTTATTCAGTATCATATTTCTATTAATATCGCGTATTTTTATTTTAATAATAGCATTCATAAATCTAATATTGATCAATAGGGGAAAGTTCCCGATTACCGACCCCCTCCTAATACCGACCCCCTCTCGTATCTCAGTAACTATAAGAGGATCAAAAAATAATATATACACGAACTGTTAGTAATTTAATGATAAATATGAATAAGTATTTTGTTTTAAAAAATGTTTAATCCTACAATTGTTATTTGATAAAATGTAATATTCTGTTATTACTTTTTAAATATTTGAATAATAACTTTTTTTAAATCATTGTAAATACTTTATTATTTAAAAGAAACTTAATACAGCGCATAATATTGTAGATCAATAAAATGTTTATAACTATTATAAAAATAATTTAATTTTAATAACTATTAACCAATATATCTTAATTATAGAAACCCATATGATTTTCCTATTACAGACCCACTAAATTACCCTAATACCGACCCCATGTGATTTATAATATCAAATCAAAATAGATCCGTATTTTACTTTAAAATATGTCGTAAGTTGTTTGTGTATCATTGATATAGATTTAGGCTTCATGATTCTAGTTGATTTTATACATACTGATTAATAAATAAATATTAAATAATAATATACACTATTTTAATATAATTACTAAACAGTTTAAATTTAAATTTAATATTACTATTAAAACATAAATTCAATACAAAATAAATTGCGAGAATGTTATAATTAATTATATTTATGTATATCTACTATTTTTATTGGATATTAATATACTACAATTATTTATATATACGATTATTTTAAGGGGTCGGTAATAGGAGAAGGGGGTTGGTATTAGGTGCATGTATCCGATTACCGACCCCCTGTTTATTCTTGTAAATATAATTATATCAAAAATTTAAAATAGCCACATTATTCATTGCCATAATATTACCCTAATTACAAAATTTAAAATAAATACATTTAATATTGAATAAGTTATTACAAATAATCATTTAGGGATCGGTAATCGGAGACTTTGCCCTATATCAAAAATTAATTTACAAATGAAAATGTACTAAATAATAATTTATTTATCCATCACTTTCGTTAATAAATCTACCATTCATTAAATATTTCAAAGCATCATTGTGAATATTAATTAAATACGAATAATATAAATGTCAAGGATTTACTTTATATTCAATATTAAGTGCGTGGCGGTTTATTAAAATGAGTATCAAATGTTTGCCAAATGTGGGCCACCTAATGTTCGTAATACGGGCCACATGGCTAATGAAAACGCTTAATTCGAGATTACTATTTTAGATATCATATTACTTATATCGTACGTGCGATATATTGCATGTATTTATACATGCGTTTATATGATATATCGAACAATTATTGGAGTGATTTTAATGAAAGTGTACGTACATTATCATACTATAAATTACAATTAGGTATATATACCTAATTGTTATTATCCTATAGGATTATACCAAACATTATAATGCTAATTTCTATGATTATATATATATATAATGTAATATTATACCGTATGTATGTGTATTCATGTATACATATATGTATTTTAATATATATGATATATATATATATATATATTTTTTATTACGTTTTTTTATTTATGAAAAAAAATTCATCTTAAAACCTGCTCAAGAATATACAAATGTATCGTTATAAAATATAATACTATATTATTAAAAAATAAAGCATTCTAAAAATTATATATATAATTTCTATATTTGTTATAAAATATTCATAAGCATATATCTAGAGGTCATATAAGTTCCTAATACGGGCACTCTAGATGTCTTAATACGGACACCCTATAACCAATCAGCGCGCAGCGTATGAACTAGCGTATTCGTATGTACTGATCATAAATAATGTAATTGTAATTTGTCTGATTGATTCATCAATAATATATAGTTTATCTAGTGGTATATAGGGTGTCCGTATTACAACACAGGGTGTCCGTATTCTGACATCGGTATACCGAATACGGACACCCCCGTTATCTATGGAATTAAAATATTAAATAACATTTTAAAATCATAATAATATCTATATTGTTATATGCACCTACGAGGGGTGGACACACCTATGATAAGTTCTAATAAACCTTATTATCATCATCATCATATAAATATATATATATATATATATATATATATATATATGATGTATATGTCACCTGTCTGTGTATATGTTACACCACGTAACATATTTCCCGTGTTATAGTTTTACCACACCTGGAAGCTCGGGAATTAATTATATTATAATATAATTATAATATAGCTAGTTCATGCGCTGCGCGATGATTGGTTATAGGGTGTCCGTATTAAGACATCTAGAGTGACCGTAATAGGGACTTATATGTATATAATATTAAATAGTTTATATATATATATTAATTATAATTATAATATGAATTAGTATATGAATTTTTTATAGTTATATAGTCATACTAATATAGAGATCATTCCTATACAGGCAATATATAACAAAAAGATATGGTATCTTGGCAAAATATTGTATTTTATGTAGGGATTACTATATCTACAATATTATTAACAGCGTTAATAGTAAATAGGAGAAAAATCCCAGGATTTAGATCTAACAAATATAATTATAGGACAATAAAACCTGGATCTCATAAACAATTTGTCAACGAAAAACTTCAACCGATGTCAACCCAAGCTAGAAAAAATACGATGCTTTTGAAAAGTGCGGACGTAGAAAAATCAATACACGATCTAACGGATTTAAAAATGGAATATAAAATGATTAAAACCAGACTTAAGGATAATAAACGGGCAGACTTTAAATTTAAGATAGGCGTAATCTTGAAGAGGAATACCTACGGCTCGCCTAAGACGGGAAGGAGGGCATTGGACGATAGGAAACAAAGAAGACATAAGTATAAAGGTGCGATGGCCCAGAAAGTACAACGAATCAAGGTTACCGAGTATCAACTGTATCACGACAAGATAATACTCAAGGAGTTGAAGGCTTTCATCAAAAAGAACAAGAACAAGCCGAATGCAAACGACGCTGATTAAATATAATACATGAATTATATGTATATCTGTTCTTATTATATATATATATATATATTATATATATAAGTATATATTAGTACTGATTGTTAACTATTGAGTGAAGCCCCTACATATATGTGCTTATAGGTGCATGCATAATGATTCTATTAATGATATAATACTCTATTATCCACAATAGAATACCTTTATGATCATATGCCATGGCACTTCGAAGTGGAGGTTTCATATAAGCTATCGGTATATTGAAAATATAACTTACTATATCATATTCATCATATATAACTTACGACAGAATCAACTTGTATATTTAAGTACGCCATCTGTAATCGTATATTTAACGCATTTAGTTTTGTTTATATTATTATGATTTTCGTCCATTATTATTACTATATCAAGAAAGTTCTTCCATTCTAATCATTATATCATTACTTTTCCACATTTAACTGATTATGTATATATAATTTCTTCTAGACACCTACATATTAATATATATATTTTATGTCGGTAAACCAATATTATACTCATTTATTATATATATTAATGAGTCAATAATATACTAATTATGTTAATAGTCCAACATTATATCATTACTTTTCCGACTTTGACTAATTATATATTCCTATATATATATATAATTTCTACTAGACACCTACATCTTAATATATATTTTATGTAGGTAAACCAATATTACACTCATTTATTATATATATTAATGAGTCAATAATATACTTATTATGTTAATAGTCCAACAATAGGTAGCTATAGTCCAACGAGACTAAATATTCATGTAAATCTATAATTTATAAAATAACATAACCTCTTTCTCCAAGTATTGCTCTTTATTATACGTATTAAAACACATAAATGACTAATCTAAACTATATTATCTCGATTGCAATTGTTTACAACTCTGATAGTTCTTAAAATTGTTATCCACGTAAACTATGTTATGCTATCATAGATTTATAGTTTACATAGATCGGTATTGTTATATCTCGCCAATGTAAAATTCTTCAACATACATGGTGCCTCGATTTAGGAAACTTAAGATGACCGAACATCATATGAACAATGCATTTAATAACAAATATTCAAACAAATAATATTGATTTTTAAATACATTTGATTTATTTTCTATAGAAATAATATTGATTTTTTGATAAGAAATTAAAAATCAATAATATGTGTTTGAATATTTGTTATTAAGCCTAAATGCATTTTTCAAATGATGTTCAGCCATCTTAAGTTTCCTAAATCGAAGCACCATGCCTGTTGAAGTAAAACCACGTGAATATCAATCTATGTAAACTATAAATCTATGTATTCTATATATCCATATTATATTAATGTTTTCATGAATGTGGTTATAATTCTATATAATTCTATAGACGGTGTATTTGTTATTTCTCTTATCTATAACATATATGTGACATAGGTGACATACCTATAACATAATGTTACAATTATTTCTGAAATATCTTACGCTTATTTTATTTATTTATTTGTTTATACAAATAACAAATATTATTAATAAACTCTAGTTAATAAAACAAAATGTTGTTATATAGGTATCAGTCCTCATTACCTCGAGGAGGATCCTTAAAAATGTTGCATATATTAGTTTTGTCTCTCTTCTAAGACTTATTAAAGTTCTATTATTTATTATTTTAATAAATATATATGTTAATTATTATTTACCTTGAGCCTATACCATTACAATTTTACAGTCTAAGTTAACTCTTTCACATTCGATAGTCCCTATTAATTAATAATATGTAGTTTACAGTTATGTGTATTATATATTTATAAATATCTATGTAAAGTAAATATTTAAAGATGGTTATATTTACAATTGCATGTTCTATTAACATCTACAAAAAAAAACTATAATAAATTTCCCTCCCCATTCATACTGATTCAATTAAACTGAAAAATAGTATTTATATACTTAATACTAAATCATATACCTTGAGTGTAATTTCATATAATATTATATAATAAATAATTAATATATTAAATAACAATAATTATAATTTTACTATTTTTAGTAGTTTTATATAATTGAATAATACATCAATATATGATATTAATTATTCATTGTTAATTATCAATTATTAATACTTGACCATATATTCGAATAGTCTCGGCTAATATAAATTCATTTAATAATAAATAACAATACAAAATTGTAACAACGTCATTATCTAAAGTCATATAAACAATATTAAACCAAAGTGAATTTTTAATAAATTATGTAACAATATATATATTAATAATACAAAAATGCTATGTCCTTAAGTGAACAATGAGAAACAAGGCGTCCTTTGGGTTTCAGTAACGATTAATAAACATTGGTTTCGGCCTGTTTGTTAATCATATTAGCGATATGTTCTCCCAGGCAATACATACTTTCGACGGCCCTCATAAAGTGTTCTCGCTCGCCTTTAACATTGATACGGATAGCGATCAGAGATTTCAGCGATATCGACATACTCGCGGCTTTATCAGACAGAGAGCTGCCCAGTTCATGAAGGTTAACCACTCTTCTGGAGACGGCGTCGGACAGATAGATGACCTTGTGAGCGGCACGAGCGGCGTCGTCGAGGTCAGCCTTACGACCCGCCACCACGTCACCGATTAGAGAATCGACGTTGACGCGAAGCTCAGCTAGATGGCGCTTTACTTGTCCGGCGTAGTGTTGTAACATGGCGGTCTCGGTTTTAGTCGCCAGGGTAGTGGTGCTAGGCTTCGCGTCCTCAGGTTCGTGTTGCTGAGCTGCTCGCAGCTTTCTCTCGAAGCTCGACGAAACGTGGTTCTCTATCGCGGCGGAAGAGGCATCTTCACTGACGATAGAGGTATTATTGCTAGTGGTAGTGGACGCTGTCTTGTGATTGGTTTCGGTGCAATCGGTTGCGTCTAAGGAGGTCGTCGAACTTCTTAACGGGAGAACGTCGTAGATGTCAGTTTTAAGGGTGATCGGCGATACGCTGTAAGTCGAAGTAGCGGGTTTAGTACAAACTGGAGCTAGCGGAGCTTTTCGCTCATCGGAAACACTCAATATAACATCGTGGGGTTTAGTTTGTAAGCTAATGTAGGTAAGTTTATCTGCTAAGCCGGACTGTTCTTCCATGGATTGCTGTTTTCGAGCGTCCGCGAAATGAATATAATCGCTTTCGTCGATCCACCGATCTCCGGAAATAGTTCTCGACCTTCGTTGGGGTTTCAACATTGAATCCGTGTCGGGAATTAAAGGAAGAGGTCTCATTTGAATAGACTCCGATGATGGTATATCACTAAATGTATTTATAGGTTTATGATTAAATGAAGAACCGCTATTTCTTTTGTGAGTATATTTTTCTCTAGATGTAATTAGAGAGACATTTGCGACGTCTACTTTCGGTTGTGCAGTACTAGATGAAGCAGTACTAGATGAAGCACTTCCACCGACAATCATACGAGTCGCGTAGTTAGAAAGCTTGTCCGTTATCGTGGGAATTTCTTTCGCGATGTCTACCATCTTCTTTAGGTGTTGTTCTCCGGTATGTTGGCTTTCTTCCGTCAGAATTTGATCGAATCGCCAGCTTACTGAGTCCAGAGAGTTTATTGAGAAGTTCAACGATTGGAGGAATTGTTTAGCTGGCAACAGAAGCGAATTCAGGTCATTAGTTCTGGGAAGCGTTTCACAGAAATTAACGAAGTCATCCATACATTTACGAAGGGCGATGCAAGCCATTTGAAGGTCGTATAATGCAGTGGAGCGTGACGATGAAGGAAGTCGATATGCAGAGAGAAGACGACAACTAGATCTTCGTGTAAATTCACCAAGCCTTGATAGCAGTTCCAATTGATCTTCTGATATACGCTGTGAATAATCAATTAACAATAATATATTTCTGTTTATATATATATATATATATATATATATATATATAATGATATAATTTAAAACATATTTATAGAATTGCATCTACATTTTTAAATTATCATTCGTATATTTAAGATGCTATAATACTTTGTTAAATGCATAGTATTATTATATGTGAAGAATACATAATACATATATTACCATTAATTATAATATATCAATTATTAATTTAAGAATTAATTTTTAAATTGTCAATAATTGTTAAATCAGGAACAAATGTCATGTAAATACATAATTAAACTCCTGGATATATATATATATATAACCTATTCTTATACATATAATTGATGTATAGGCTATATTGAATGTTATACTATGAATATAAACCTGCTTATCGGATAGTGTACGAGAGGTCATAGAGAGGTCAGCCATCACTCGATGATTCACTCTATCCGCAGTATCAGCGCTGATTAGTGACGACGAAGAAAGACTCTGAGTTTTGAGGTTAGCCGAGGAAGAGGATGGTTCCGCGCTCCTCAACGAGTCGTAGGACAGCCTTCGTTGATGCGCCGTTCTACTTCTGGGTATGGTGTCGATGGAAGGAGGTTCGGGGGTGGCGACATCGTGGTGGTGCGAGGTAGGGTGCGGGGTAGGGTGCGGGGCTATGCGTTGATCATACGCACTGGGCGGGTGCGAGTGCGGTGTGTGCGGCTTGTGAGTGCAGGTCGGCTCTCCGGGAATGTCGCACTTGGGAACATCGTAGTCTTCTTCTATCCTAGACTGCAATGTATGCATTACGTTATGTAACATTATGTAATGTAATTAGATCTATTTATATTTCTCTATTTATATCATATATATATAATAGATGTATATAATTCTAATAGTAATATTTAGACATAAATAATGCTCGTATATAAATTATAAGTATTATTCATAGAGTACGTGTATTTACATTTAAGGTGATCTATTATAAAGAAGATATGGTGTGGTATGGATCTCTCAACACACACACACACACACATACACACACACATGCACACACACACACACACGCACACACACACATACCGATGTACACATGTACACACTCATATATGTGTTATGTATAATACGTATTAACTATATTCATTCACACATTAGCTATAACTTATAGCCTATAATTGATATATTGATACACTAGCAAATAGGTGTTTTGATTCCTGCTTAACTGTATAAAAGTATTATATAATACATAATTATACCTCCTTTGTTTGATGTTACTTATTGTAATGCTATTATGGTATTCTATTCACAAATAGACAGTAACTTTATATATAGGAGAATATGAATATAAAAGGGTAATTATAATTACCAGCACATATATGACTCATAAATTATAATTATAATTAAGAAATTTGTAGATTCCTACAATTTATATAGTGATTTATTGCTATTTAATTAATTTATATTTTATTACTATAAAATGGTGGAATTTATATAATATAATATATTTTATAGAATTTATATAACCTAAAACATAGAGTAAACATGTGTTTTATGTAATAGAATCATGTATATTAAGAAAAAAATAAGTAATTCTAAATGGGTGATCATTATTTGATAAATATATATATATATATATATATATATATATATACATAACTGCATATATATATATATATAATACGATATCATAGCATATGTAAAACCTCAGAAATTCCGGAATCAGCTCCTTCGGAGACGATGGAACAGATCTGCGCCCGCTGATTGGCTGACAGGTGTGATGGATTACAGGGTACATCGTATATATCACCGGACGCAGCTAGCATAGCCGACGTATCTTGAAGGTCTTGTAGGGAACTGTTGAATCTGTCGTGAGATCCCATTGGCTGGTTACGTTGAATGTTGTTACAGTCGAGTAGAGAGGGAGGAGGGCACGGTTGGGTGGGCGATACGGGTACAGATCTACGATACACGAGCGAAGAGGAGGAGGAGGATGAGTCATTCTTTTGTTTAGTGATGGTGGCGTAGTTTGTAGTGGCCGTATGACTGGGCACATTGTAGACCCCGCTTTCGGTGACCGGGGAACTACAAGAAGCGGGTCTAGATCTATACACTACGGCGGGGGTGGTTCTAGCTAGGGCGGGGGGAACGTCGTAGTTTACATCCGGCGTCGAATCGGCGTCGAGGGAGGAGTGCTGGGAGAAACGGGCGTGGATGTGTTCAGCTGTGGGAGATGTTAGAGTTTCGCTGTCAGCTTGAGATGAAGGTATTCGAGGGGTTTGAACTCTGATAGCCTGGGCAGCCGCCGCTGTTGCTGCTGCTGCTCCTGTATCGGTTCTCTTACGCAGACAAGACTTGGGCATCGTTCCGGGGCTTAGCTTGGAGGCGTTGGGTTTCGGAATGTTGTAGATCATCTGGTCGGGTTCTGTTACCAAGGTCACGTGCTTCTTCTTATCTTTACCGGCGCGTAGTGTGTTCTCTTTGGGTATGTTGTAGATGTTCTCATTAGAGTGGTTGTTCATCGAGGTACTGTTAACCATGCCCGGCTGATTATGCTTAGGTATATCGTAATCTTGGTTGTCCTGCAATCGGTATCTTGTTGTAATGTCAATCAAACTTATCTAGTATAATTTATTTATGTATGACAATTATGGGATATAGTTTGAATACTTTAATGTGTGTACAATGACCCATACAATGGTCATTATTTGATAATATAATACATAAATGCATGCATACACATATATTAACATATTTAATATTATATATACTTATATTTTAATGATGAGCGCATGTGTCAGTATGATTATCTATGTATGTAGTTATATGTATATGTATGTGCATGTGTGTATTGTTTGTTTGTATTTGAAGTTAATGAGTAGGTTTTGTTTCTATTTGTGTATATACATAAAGAACTTATAATAATAGATATCAAGGTGAGATTTACAAGTATACAACAATACAATTGTATATTGATTTAATATGTTTATATGTTTAATAACTATAGTTAAAATGTAAACAATTATATAGTATTAATATAATAGGTATATAAATCATGATATTATATATATATATATATATATATATTAATATAATTATTCAATGTGTTTATGAGTATATATGAATTGGTGTATTTGTATTATATTAATTAAACCATATACATTAATCGTAACTAATTAATTAATCAGATGTACTTTCACCTGTATAACTAGTACCCTACCTATATCTAACCTGAAGGGGCTGATATACCCCTGCCATCATCCGCAGTCGGTTACCAGGAGCTATACCTGTTATTCCATTGATTCTACATAGCCACCATCCTAGTGGGGAGGGGGGGTAATGCATTATTAATACGCGTTAATTACTTGTATCAATAATCGAACATATTAGTATATTAATTATCAAATATAATTTCATATTAATATATTTATATATTTATTGTCATATTTTAATTATAATAATATATAAAAAAAGTTTTATTTTAATTTTAGAAAAAAATGTATATAAGTAACCAAGTTATTAAATAAATCATACATTATTAAATTATTGAAAAGTACTGAAGTTATTTAAATTAGATGTATTGGTCATTGACATATAATAATTAATTAATATTTATAGAATTACATTATATAATTTTTAAATTGAGAACATATATATACATGTTGTGTATCATGTTAAGCCATGCCACAATTATTGCATACCTATGTATTAAGGTTAAGAATTCTAAAGTAAATAAACTCAATAAGCGATTTACAATATTAATATGTAGTACTTATGTATACTCTGATGAATTATGAACATATATATATCTTTAGTTGTTAATTATAATGTATAATAAATAACTTAATTGACATTAATTAATAAATAAATAAAACTAATATTCCCATGCATTATATAGATTATATACAAGTAGATAATTACATAATAGTAATAAATAAATTGTATAGAACAATATCGGATATCTATTTCATTAACTATAATTACTACAATTGCTGGTATACCGAATAGTAAATTGATTAGTTATATAAAGATATCACTTTACATACACGCTGCTGCATCTATCATTGTTATTATACGTGTGTACATTGTTTTTATACAACGACACGTTAGTATTCGACAGTAGTTGTAGTAGTAGTAGTATTAGATAATAGATGATCTATCGCTGTATGGTGTGGTGGGGGGAGGAGATAGACATTCTCGCTTGATAAGTCATAAGATTAATGAATTATAGTTATGTGTGTGCTAACAAAAATCAATTGATACACGAAAAGCAAACATAAATGGGTATTGAATTGGGTATGTGTTATACGCTGTATAATGTGTGCAATACTTAAAACTATGAATTTTGAAAATGTTGAATATTCTTCAACCTTATTTGTAAATCCTCTAATCGCTATGTAGACGCGTGGGTATATGGCCTACATTATCTGTAGTTTTATTATAATTTAGATTGCTTATTAGTAGTGACCTTATCAGGTAAAGCCTTATAAATACCAATACAGTATAATATATATATATATATATATATATATATATATATATATATATATATATATATATATATATATATATATATATTATACTATAATATACTATATAATACGATGTTATGTGATAATGACCTTGTAAGTTATTAGTGTCAATTTCCAGGACAGTTAACACATCTCCTTTACGAAAAGAAAGCTCCTCCCGGGTATCAGATATGTTATCATATAACGCTTTAGCCAAATGTTGAAGACCCTGCAGAAGTAGTGTTTAATGTATTATTATATTGACCTACATAATATGTTTATTGAATCAAATAAATATATAATATTATAAATATTATATAGTTTATTAAAATATGTATTACGATAGTTACTGTATTATTATTAATTAGTAATTTAAAGTTATAGAATACAGTTCAAATATAGCGTAAATGCATGTAATACATGTATTCAATTCAATTCAATTTATTTTAAAGACTCTTTATATATATATATATATATATATATATATATATACACAATTATAATATATTTTAATATGACGAATATAGAAGTATTTAGTTTGATATTTCAGTGGACATATACACTAGAGAAAGACAGTAGATTATCACATAGGTAAACGTATAATACATTAATCACGTGACTTCTCTATTAATAATAGGCTATCGACGTATACGTACTATTGAGTAACAACAACATATAAGTCCGCACCATGGTGGCACTGCAGTGCTCCATTGAATATTATGAATCCATTAAAAACTATAATCTAGTGGTATACGACGCAAGTTTTATATCACGGTTCTATATTGGTATACATACATATATGGTATGGTAGGTTGTAGTACCTATACATACCATATATGGTATGGTAGGTTGTAGTACCTATACACACCATATATGGTATGGTAAGTACCTACACTCAATGCAAAGATTTTCCGAAGTAAATTGCTTCGTAAAATCTGTGTTAAATATATTGTATATATATATATATATATATATATACTTAGTATATATATATAGTATATATATACTCACTATAGTATGCATACTCAATAATATGTAATGTTAACAATTACACGTAATGTCAAACACTGACAGATTAACATATCTAATCCATCGATATAAAGAAACTTTCTTTATATCGATGATCTACTCATAGTTGAAATGCAGCCCTTTATGTCATTAATGCTATGCTATAGAACAATAGAACATACACTAATTGTTATTACGATAAGCTTATATGTGTACAATGTACACTGTACAGTGTATACATTGTATATATGTTATACTATATACAGTGTACATTGTACACAGTACACTGTACAATCAGTAATCATGACAGATAAGAGGATTTAGATTTCAAAGTAGTATTTATAAATAATTGAAGTTATTTCAATTTAACTTTTTTTATATATTATGTTTCAGATTAGGCAACTATAGTAATACTACAAGATATATCTTGTATAGAGAATTTACATTGTAGGTATTACATCGTAGCATGTACATTGTACGACGCATGCATATAAATAGAACATAAAAGAAACATAAAAACCTCGCTATTACAATTTCCCACATATATATATATATATATATATATATACAGAATACTGCTGAATATAAATAATATAAAATAGAGATATTTGACACACTTTCAGTGATGTACACAGTGAAGCAAATCTAAATATACACATGTTCAGGTATATCGCATTACTTATACAATCATTACTAGACGTATGTGTATTAGTCATCATTAGTGTGTAACATACATTAAAGTGATGACTCATAATGTAATGTATTTCACAATGTAATTTATATACACACTCACACACACATATATATATTAATCCAACATTTACAATTATTTATTTTTCTATTTTTAAATTACAATGTAATTAATGATTCAATCCAATTACATTTAAATGTTGTTTATGCTTATGATTCATATATAGTATACTATAGAATACCTAATTGAATTTGTTATTTTTAATATGTAAGAGGATTTCGTAAATTAAAATATTAAATATATATATATATATAATTTCAAATATAATATAATAATTATAACTTATAGGTATAACTGTTATACTATAACCTATACGATATATCGTAAAACGGGATTACGTTATTAAAATAATGAAACATATAATATATATATATATATATACAAGTATTATTACATCGAATATAAGATATTGTGAATTCATATCGATATATAGCTACATCAAGGTGTCAGTGATTAATTAAACACACACACACACACACACACAGTGCACACACACAGTGAACACACACACACAGTGAACACACACACACACACACACACACACACACACACACACATAGGCGGCATGCATACTGCAGTGTATTTGTTCAATGAAACAAATAAGAGATTTGCTATACGTCTATGTGTGTGTGGGGGTGTGTATGTGTGTGTATATAAGTGAGGTGTGATTAATGCCATTGCTATATATTTGTATTGAAGCTATAGCTCGCGTGTGTGTGCTGCATGTACTTGATTCAAGGTCTCTCTCTCTCTCTCGCACACACATACAGCTGTACCTATAGGTGAAGGTGTTGTACCTCTCGTATTATCGACCTCCCTTGTTATTCCACCACCGGGGGTCACTCATTCTAGTGTTACGGGTATTAATAATTACGTATTATTACATAACTTCATAGTTTACATACTATAGTACGTCGTACGATATATACATACATATACTATACGCATACTATAGTAGTATAGTATGCGTATAGTATACTATATGTTAGTTAATGTGAATAACTGTTTAACATTCATGATATACACGTTTTATAAGTAGTATTTAATAATATAACAAAGTTGACTATAGTCAGTAGTATTAGTAGTATTAGTATACTATACTATAGTAGTTGTCTTAACAGAATACATAATACATTACCTAATGATATTATGCAATATAATAAATAGGTTATTCCATAGTCATACATCATCTACGCATGCGGAGTAAAGCATATAACAGCTACGATAAACTCCCTCCAATATATATATATATATATACGTAGGTTATATAACATGATGGAATACACGAGAAGTTATTCGTATGGTATTGCATGCATCATTAGTAGAGCAGACTGATTCTCTGACTATAGACCGGCTACTGTATTAACATACATTGTCTTTTGTATGAACATCTTGTTTCCACCGAGTTTCCGCTATAATTGTGCTGGTATTCACACTTTCGCACGCACACACACACACACTCACACACACACACACACACACACACACACACACTCAATCGCACTCGCGCATCATCCGTACACTGATAGTTTACTAAACATGTACACATTCTCACGCATATATGTATCACCGCATGCGACTGGTATTTCAGTACGAAGGACATCGTGTCCTATACAGTTTTAACCGGCTATACGTATAGAAACATTATGCAATACATTTATAAGTCTTGAACGTAAATATGATATAATGTTTATAGATTAATGTACTTATGAAACGTGATGGGGTGATTGGGGTGAAGAGGTGAAGAGGTGATGATGTTGTTTATGCGTCGACACACGTGATGTTTAATATCATATTAGTGACGTAATATTACTCAATTGAGAATTGAATATTGAAGCATTATTATCGTATATATATATAAAGTGTAATGACTAGATGAATATATTCATATAGAACATGAATACATATCTTGTTATAACAAAAGAACAATAGATACATAACACACGAGAACTTACCGATAGGGTAACTACGAGGAAGAGTACGTCACTACAGTGTAGTAGGGGTATACCCCTCAGGTTATATAATAGGGGTTACGTAATCAGTAAGAGTTATTATCAGTAGGTACTACTACTACAGTAATGGTCACATTAGTGTTGGAACACTAATTACGCCTCGAGGCTATATACGGAGCCTAGTGTGTTGTGGGGCAATATTGTGCATTGTGATTACTTATATAGAATGCAATATGGAATAGTTATAATATATACACGCATGCGTATCGTGTGGAATATATATTATATACTACAGTACAGAACTGTGCAGCAATTCATCGTAGGCTTCCCGTAATAGATTTAATAGAGTATATGTAATGGTAAATGTGAGCCTGTATGTGAATGTGTGAGCCTAAATGTGTATGTGAGTGTGTGTGTATGTGTGTGTGTGTGTGTGTGTGAGAGTGTGTGTGAGAGTATGTGTGTTATGTGAGGTTATCGGGTTGTATTACTATGCGTACGTATATTCTGTTATAGATGTACATCGTGTACGCATGCTAGTGTAGATCTTACGGTGTAGGTTGATGTGGGAGATTATCACACAGCAGTGAGTGCGTATGCATGGGCGTATGACTCATCGGCATCTTACTGCCACACTAATATCACATAGGCTAAGGCTATAGGAAGCTCTATTTCACCTCATTAGTAATAATCATTTCAGCAGAAGCAGCAGCAGCAGAATCAGCAGAAATCTAATATACTATTAGAATATTATTTATATATATATATATATATATATATATATATATATATATATATATGTGTGTGTGTGTGTGTGTGTATCATATATGACACAATGGTGAAGCGTATTATAACAATCACATGTACATTGCTATGCGCTCTGCATATCAATCATGCATAGGTCACAGGATGTGCAATCGTTAGTATCTATATGTATATTGATGGTGTTGTTATGATGTAATGTGTACCTTGGGCTATATGATTCATCTCCAATTCACGTTATCTATAGATATAGGTATACCTTCTTTATTTGTAGCAGTGAATATGTTGGGTTCCAAGGTATCAATACTAATTACATTATTCTTACACACAAACACACACATATATATATATATATATATATAGTATATTAGTGTCTAAATAAAATAGTTATCTAACACTATCAAAATATAATGTGATTAACATAAATATTTACTTAATACATAAATAATTAATATTATCTATATCTTTTTCGACGTGAATTATTAAAATATATTGTAATATATCATATATGGTTGAATTAATATATATATATATATATATATATATATATATATATATATATATATATATATATCTTGCTAGAGTTTGGGTTTTTTGGGATTTTTTTAAATATATATTTAAAAAATAAAAATAAATATTTATAGTTTTTCAAATATTATTTTAGTTTGATTAAACAATGTGTAGTTGTTTATTATTTCACGACTTTTGTGTATAAACTGTTTTAATAAATAATGTGTTATTAAAAGTTATTAATGTTATATATTAACGATTCATAATAAATGATATGATATTACAATTAAAGATGGGAGTATATATATTACTTTTTTTTAAATATAGGAAAAATACAAAAACCACATAAAGCCTAACAAACTATAGTTTGTAATTATAATAACAAACTCGATAACTTAAATTTAAACATAAATTTAAAGTTTTTTTTGTTGGGTTTTATCTAACCCTGGCTGTATACATATATATATATATACAGTCAACTCTCGGTAAGTCGGAATACGGATAAGTCGGGCACATTTAGTTGGTTTAGTTGGATTTGTATCTAGTTCTATGTTAAATTAATCGGATAGTCGGATAAGTTGGATTGGATAAGTCGGACTCATATTATAGTCATTTTTATGATTGTTATACTGGATAAGTCGGACTTTTATAAATTGTCATAAATGTTTACTTTAAATAATGAATATTATAATTTTAGTAAGTAATATAATTGAATACAACATTGTATGTTGCTTATTGTTGCATAATTCCATATGTCGTTAACCATTTAACTCGCGCTGCGCATTTCATGTATTATTTGCATGATATTCTGAATCTCGGATAAGTCGGACATCTCGCTAAGTCGGACACTTTTCCCGGTTCCTTGCGAGTCCGACTTATCGGGAGTTGACTGTATATATATATGTATATCTATAGAACACTGAATAAAGCCAATACCATTATATTATTATATATACATGTTATAGACTCATGTATATGTCAACATGTATACTTAGATGAATAGGACAGTGTTATATATCAATATATGCCCACTTCCACACACAGACACTTAATAGATATTACATCACTTTAATGATATGATGATTAAGCCCCTGTGATAATAGATAATCACGTGGGTTGTGTCACGTGGGTAGTTATCGTATACCTAACGACGATAGACCTAACGTTGTTATACGTTGTGAGATTTACGATGTCCGCACGGCGTGCGCGTGTTAAATCACCCCTCGTGTCCACACTAAGAGATGCAAGCTTACAATGGACTGCTGTTGTAGTAGTAGTAGTAGTAGTAGTAGTAGTGGCGGTGGTAGTGGTGGTAGTACAAAGGGAGGTCTGTACTGTTGAGGTGGGCGTAATTAGTAATCTATTGCATCGTGTGGCCTATGGTAGAACAATGGCAGTCATCACTGTCATCACATACACACACACAGAGAGAGAAAGAGAGGTAGAGAGAGGTCAAGGCTTATGTAGAGAGAGGCGTGTTAAATCACTATAACTACGTATCACATGCGTTATATATTAATAGTACACGTATACGTACGAACCAATACCGGTATCCTGTATACATCAACTCACTGGACATATATGTACCACCTATGTCATATGTGATATATTCTCTATTTTAATAGTTTTACTATCTATATTAAATAATACTTATATATAGAGTCACATTTCGTAAACGTATAAGTTATAATAATATATTGAATATTATGTGGGGGTGTGTTACTCGTATGAACTCGTATATATATATATATATATATATATATATGAGTGACACATCTATACATGGTTTTAGAAAAGCTATATTCACTACCAACAGTGAAGTAAACATACACAGATTGCGAGCGAAACATCACGTGATACACATATAACCTCAACATACCTATAGGTAGGCCTATAGGTTCAATATAGAATAGAACATCATTAATAACACGGCGTACATAGATATGATAATAATAATTCAATATAAACCTACGGGTTGTTCAATTGTAAACAGTACACTGTTCAATTGTGACCGATAATTTATCAATATACGTTCATTAGTACCGTAGGTTTTGCGAAGAATTCTCAGTAAATATTAGTTATAAATATATATGTATAGAGTATACAGGAAACAGTATTCGAATAAATATATAAATAGTAACAAATGACATTGTTCACATGAAATATACATGCTACATCATTAGCGTAACACTACATGTTCTCACGGAAACACGTGTTATAGTGGGGTATCCCCCATCACGTGCTGTATTAGTATTACATAAAGGAGGACTAGTTCACTACTTAAGGAGCATTACATACACTTATAATACTACAATATATTACATTTTGCGTGTAGATATATCAAATAATAGTTACCCAACAAATCTAAATATAGATTATGCATTACCGGGCCTCAGGAATAATGAATGCAAGATTAAACTTAACACGATGCACGTAATAAATAATTCATTAATGATAATTTATGTCAGATGTACTGTCTACTTAAACGTGCTATGTGTACCCCGTGTACCCCGTATACCGGTATACAGATAGTACGCTGTACGGCGCATACAAAAAGCGTTATTCTAAAAATAGATATTATTCTTTCATGTTAATTAGCACGTGATAAATGAACGTATCATTTACTAATCTCTGACGGTGTATGTTAAAGCTACTGTATATAGTATACTCTAGTGATACTATAGTAGATAGTATCTGATATATTCCACTATATAGATATATAGTATACTATAATATGTATTCTATAGAATACACATTGTACATTGAAATATACATGTATGATACGATTTGTATTACTATCACGGCACAATATACATTTACTATACGATGCTTTAGTACTATATATATTCAGTGTAAAGTGTATCTTAGTTAAATATATATATATATAACAATATTATGTATACTATATAAACACTCTTAATAATATACTATATTATATATATACACAATTATATTTGTATATATAAATATACATGCGTTTGTGAATGTATTTATTGATGTATGTTATTTATTTGAAATAGTTCAGTACCGTCGAGTAAACAATGTATGTTAGTGTATGTTAGTACAAGCCGCCCACCGTACGTAGTCATTGTTTTGTTTATAAACACAATACAACCTATAGATACAATCAACAAATCACCAACGTGCTACTAGATACATAAAGCACTGCATGCATGCATGTAGTAATCATCATTATTACACACACTATTATTACACACGCGATTAGTGTTCTAGTATGCACCGGTTTGTACTATATGACCTTGTACCCATGGGTACATGTGTGTGTGTGTGTGTGCGTGTGTGTGTGTGTGTGTTGTTGCTAGTAAGATTGGATGCATACCCATACCCATATATATAAACATACTCATATACACATAACCATGCATAAACATACCCATATACACATACCCACTATAACTCATACATACACACTCATACTATATATATGTGTGTGTGTTGGTGTGTGTGTGTATATGCATGACATACACACACACTGCATGTGTGCATGCATGTGCGAATGTGCGTAGCATACTGAAGAGATGCGTTTGTTTACCTCTTCAGGGGTTACTAGTAGGCTACTTCATTAAAGCATATGTCACGCTGTACAGAACAACCACAACAATATTGCATGTACTACATGTAATAAACATAAAATATAGTTTATATTTGGTTAGAATCAAAGCAATCATATCACGTATGTATTCATGAAATAGATAATATGATGTAAGTAACATGTATAACTCTGCAATAACGTAGTCGATAGGCTGTATAATATACAGTGTATATTCAATCAAATGAATCGCGTGCAATACACACACACGTATTTATATGTGAGAGGACATTTGATATGATGTATATGCATGAGTATGAAATGTACAATTGTGTACGATGTGTGCTTCATGTGTGGCGAACATACGTTCTGCAGAATCTTCATGTAACTGATATCGTATAGTATACATACTACCTATGTTCATATATATATATATATATATATATATATATATATATATATATATATATATATATATATATATATTTATCTCGTTAAACATATGAAGTTATAACTGCAAACAATACATGTACTGTACTTATATATTAATACCTACCACAGAGTAATTATAATAGTTAAAAAGAGTAACACTAAATATTATGTAATGTTAGTATATATTATAATGTATCTATTGTATTAAACAGCTAATAATGAAAACAGTTATACATTTTAATAATATAGTACAATGTTTGTAATTTATACTATAACAAACTATAGATGTTTAAATATGCTTAACAATATAAGATTATGAATATTTATTTATTTAAGTATTTTACTGATTTTTTGTAATTGTTAAGGAAATGTACTATATTTACATGAAGTATACTATAGTATACTATATATATATAGTATGATCGGAGAGGTATAATATACATTTTATAATCACACATATATATATATATATATATATATTCGTAATAGTTAACTATTCATTATTCATAAAATGTAGTAGGCAAATATGTATATAATTCTATATATAGATACTTATTAAATAACAATTATCTTCATTAAGGAACTATCTAATTTGATCTATTTATAGAATAATTATATCAGTATTCAGCCGATGTACATATAATTACATGTTATTTTATGATTACCTGTATAATTGGATATAACTTATTAATGAAGAGTAAAAGTTACCGAATGACCGGAAACGGACAGATGGTATGTAACCCTAGGGGCCGGAACTTATTACTAACGGAGGATAACCCGAGTATTATGTTACTTTACAACATCTATGATATATATTACATTTATAGATAGTATATTACTTGAGCAATGTGGTATATAAGTAAGTTGGAAATAGAGAAATATAAGTTCTAAAATATAATTAATTTGATAAAGATGGGTATTGTGGCCATGGCCACATCATGCAGGATGGTAATGTGGACAGTGGGCGTATCTCATAAACTATAAGTCCAATCAAACAAAATTGATACATGACATATGCGCGTTGGTGAGCCTTATTAAAATGTGAAAAAAATAAATTGTTTATCTATGAATACAAATATCTATGAAGAAAATACAAAAAAATCTGTCATTTATTGATTAAATTACTTTTTCCATATGATATCATAAGTAAGTTTAATGGTTACCATAAATTACTATAGTAATATACTTGCTGTTATATAATAGCATTACATTTGATATAAAGTAACGCCATCTAGTGGATTAGTGTCTTGGCACAGTGCGCGCCTCCGTGGATGGTAATGTGGTCACCTTAATAATTCCAATAAGGTGAGCTAACATGAACAATTCATTCTTCAGTCCTCTTGAATATATTAAGATGTATATATATTGAAAAAAGTATCGAATTATGACTATTATTTATAAAGTTATACACCATTATCTAATACTGACCACATTACCCATCTTCCCCTTCACATGAGTAATGTTGTACATAGTAAAGTATGTTATATTATATAGTGTGTTATATAACTTATATAACATGTTGAAACGTTGAACACGTTAACTATTATTCATTTAATCATTATTATCCGGCTTAGTAAACATCACGAACTTCTAGCATTTAATTTAGAGTATTTTGTATAATGATGTTTTTATCTGTAGATAACCTATAGGTTAATCATCAAATAATAAAATTGAATTTCATAAAATATCTAAATGAGAACATTTTAGACATACCAGTATTTGTTGACACTAAACAATTGTTATTAGTCAATCATAAATTGATATATTTTAGCAGAGACATAACTGACATTTATTTATCAGTAACATTACAAATTTAATTACATCAAAACTCTCAACCTTGGCTAATCCAACCTGGGTTATTATAAAATACACCTACTAATGTATCATTAGATATATAAAGGGTCATACTATTTCTATAACACATTCATACGTATGTAAGATTATATAATTAATTAAAATGAATAATATTATCGGTACTACATATATGTACCTATTAATAATACAACATGATCATTGTGGAAATTAACTAAGAAATATACATTTATAATGACAAAACTATCAATATTGCAATGTACATAGTTAACGATATACCAGTGTATGCTATAGAAATGATGACGACACGCGCGTGTAAGGTTAAGTTAACCTGGTTAAAACAGTGTTAAGGACACCCACACACACACACACCCACACACATACCCATACACACATCGACCGGTAGCACCTGTCTAACTCTATAGAGTGGTAAACAGCGATGATCTTAGGTTGGCCTTAGCGGATGAGGAGATTACAATGTCCATCGCGTTGTCAGATAGCGCGGCGATAAGCATGCTTGAATAAATCACAACAGAGCGCTATGCTAATAGTCGGCCTGTCGATATATTAATATTCACATATATCTATAGAGAACTATTATACCGGGCAGCGCGCGTGTGTGTGTGAGTATTGAAATATTAAAGCGTTCGAGGTTATTTTATCTCCTCCGGTAAAGTAAATAAAACAAATAATGCATTGTTTTATGGCCGTTGTTTATGAAGTTACACGCGAGGCGAGTGTAAAAACAAAGAAACATGTATCTAGGCAGCTCCATATGAAATAGTTTAAATTGTACAGAATATTAATGGTATCTATACGGTAGCATTATATTATACATCGTGTATATTATGTATGAGTTTATTAGCATTAGTTGTAAATGAATGAGTTCGTATTATAAAAAAAAACTAAATTTATATATACAATTTAATCCAGTTATCATACATGATAAATCTACATCTACATTTTTTAATTATACCAAAGGGATTTAATTATACTATAATAGCAATCGAATACAAAGATTTATATTAATAATAGGTTTATAATTATTTAAAGTGTAATATTGTACACATGAGATTCTATAAACTTGTATGGGAAAATAAGTAAAGAATGTTATGTTATATCAAGGAAAAGTGATACGTGATGATATAATATCATTCAAACTTGTTACATAACAGGCATTATGAATAGATTATATACACCATAAATTATATATATATATATATACTCTATTGCATTGCAGTGTACGATAAATCGACTCTAAGCTGCAATCCAGGGTACTGAATATTAAGAAGTATTCCATAATATATAACCTATATATAGTTTATATGGTATTTTGAAAAAGTATATTAAATGAAAAAATATATATTTAAAAACTGACCCATATGGTATTCTATATTTATACAATTGAATTATAATACACAGGAATATTACACTAATACTATTAAAATCATTGTAGTAATAATAAATATTTAAAGTTTAGTATGTATTATAATTTACTATATTAAATTTGTATAAATAAATATGACCTTAAGTAAGGTATACGTGTGATTCACTTTAGTTTATTTATATATATAGAAGTTCAGTAGAATGCAATCTACTTATAAAAAATATCATATACATTATAAATATACATATATAAATTATTGGAACAGCTGCAACTTTTTAAGGTTATTATGCATATAACCAATAAACATGGTTGTTGAGGTTATTATATATATATATATATACATATATTATAAATTAAGCCATAATAAAATAGCTGTTATTGATGTAATATAATTATTTTATAATACCATATCAATGCTATCATATATTCAAATATAATAAATATACATTTATCTACAGGAAACGTATTATACAATTATATATATATAAACATGTATAATAAAATAAATATACAAATATATTGGTATTTATTTATATTTACGTATATAATATACACACGCGCTTAGATTTCTATGTGTATATTTCAACCCATGGGTGGTAAATAAATAACTATAATTCGTGGCCGTGTGTCTATATATAGAATTTATAATTTTGCAATAATAAATACGAAGTGGTTAGTATATTAATAGTTATATTTATCATACCTCCGCATACCCCTAGCTAGATAAGGCTTATAACCGGTATTGTATAATGAAGTATAACTGAGGGGAGTACTCCCCGCAGCAGAATAACTGCGAGTACATATATCATAGAGCTAGAGAGACATTTCTCTCTAGCTCTACGGTACATATATATCTACCGTATATAGGGTAGGTGGAAATATCACGAATTGTTTATACCGTATACTTTCGATAACTCTACACAGTGTGTATATATATATATATAGTATACGCCCTCGAATGACCATTCACTATACACATATATCATACACAGTGTAGGCTTTACACGTTAATGTGGGCGTAACTTATACAATCCATTAGATTAACGCCCCCTGATAGTAACTACTACTACTGTTTTAGGCACGATGATACACACTATAGATACGACGTATTATTGCAATGATGGCTTCTATATCTGTGTGTGTGTGTGTGTGTGTGTGTGTGTGTAGGTGTCGGATTATTATGACATAGATAATACGCGTTTTTAGGGAGTGATGGAACTTTAATTATTGTCTGATATACACGAAGTTGTTTTTATCAAACAGTGAAATGTATATAACTGTATATTTAATTGACTTCGTGGTACAGTAGGAATCCTCTATCTATTGTATATAGACTATATACATTCATAAATAGATAATAATTTTTTTACGTTAAAACATTCTCATTTAAATTTAATAACTGTATATGTAGTATATATATATAATATATAATATATAATATATAATATATAATATACGTATTTATGTATAATACAATTGTATGTCACTACAATCTGATTGTAAATATAATACAATGTACATAATAAATACATGTGTATCATTTCTGACATTTTAATACATTATCAAATATATTAAATATAGAAGAATACTATTATTATAAATATATATATTATAAATATTATTATAATAATATATGACGGATGTTTTTCTCACACTCCCATAATATCTAGAATAGGTATTAATTATAAATAAATATAAATAATGATGTTTATAACATGTATGTAATATGTATGTGATAAAATGTATCATTATATTATATCACTCATTCTTTTATATAATCCTATTTAATAATATATGTGGTAAAACTATATTCTTTTTGGTTAATAGGTTATTACCATCATTATTCCTAATAAAATACTGCAGTTATGTGTATAATATAGGTACTATGTAACCCTTTAAAGCCTTTAAACCCTTTAAGCCCAATATAAATAAATACATCAGTTTTCAATAATAATATACATTATATATATATATGAAATGAAAATACATTATAAATAATATAAAAATAATTAAATATTCATATTATATTAACCATATAGATACACAAATAAACCATACACATAGATACACAAATAAAAAATAAATATAAATACAGATCAACACTGTGTAAATTGTAGATTGTACACTGTAGATTGTACAATGTACACTGTATATTTTACAGTGTACATTGTACATGTATATCTTCTCAGAAACATGCAAAATACATACATATTACCAAAGCCCTATGGGCTTTGATATTACTTTATTATTATTCATGAATATTATTAACATGTAATATCCTCTATATGCACAACATATATAGATATACACTATCTTATATATCTTATAAGTTATACATCATACAATATACATAATGAAAATATCATGTTATATTATTATACATAACATATTATATCATATTCAAAATAACAGTTACATCAGTAAATATTGCATGAAACATGCATACATATGTCTTATAACATGTTATAAATGATATGCATATCAATTATATCAGGCAGATATCAGATCTCCTGATTATATTAATAATTATCAAATAGATGTTGTTATTTTAAATATATATATATATATATATATATAATATATATAGTGTGCATGTATACAAAGCCAAACAGGTATTTGGTAACTATAATTAATTATACATGATGCCTACCACCATTAGTAATGGTCCATTACATACTACATACGATAGATATTATTATATATATATTATATACTAACTAAAAGTAGGCACAGGGATACAATTATACTAATTCTTTTATTATACACATATTAGTACACACAATTTAAACACACCAATTTAATTTAATTAAATTTAAATTCACTATATATATAATATATTATTAGATATTTATTGATTAATTACTTACAATAGATTTACATTTTTTCGTATGAAATGATATAATTTCAATATGTTTGCTACTGTAAATATCAACATTTAAATAAGTAAATACGAATATATGTATTTATAAATATGTAATTTATTATGATTCATACAATTCTATGAATCTCTATAATGATTCATAATATCACAGGAAGTGACTCATATATACATGCTATATATATATACCACAATCAGTTCACATGTGTTATATAATCTATGTATACACACAATTGCATGCACATACACATATATAGTATATATGGGTATGTATATATCATATATTATATACATACCCATACACAAATACACACACACACATATATATATATATATATATATATATATATATATATTATAGAGTAAATACGTTTATATTATATACTATAGTATATTGTATTTTCAATATAGGTCATAAGTTATAATTACAGCTACGCCTTAATAATATATATATACATATATATAGTATACATGTATACGTTTGTGCACACACATACATACATACTCACACATATACACATACACACATACACACACACACACGTGCACACATATGTGTATTAGTATTGTAATAATGAATATATAATACATGTATACGACATATAAATATGATAAGTGGTAGTATTCTATATAGTATATATATATAGTAAATAATATTAGGTGACCTACCATAGTGCTATGGTAAGTTTTTCTTGTAGACAAATTCACCCACTATTATTTATACCCCCAACTTTTGCATTTTCTCCCAAACATACAAAAATATGTTTTCATTTTCAATTATAGATAGTAGGATACATATTAGATGATTTTTCATATATTTCATATCCTATAATTGAAAACATAATGGTTGGTCATTCCCTGAAGTATATATATATAGTGAGGTGATCTAAGTGATCAATTACAACAAGTATATTGTCTATTTGTGAAATTTGCAATCAGGAGTACACTTTAAAATAATTACAAAATGCATTGTCTATATTGCTATACTATATTAATGTTAATACTATAATTATGTTAACCTATATAATATAGTATACTATAATGCCATATATGGTATATTTGCCTAGCATTGTAACAACAGGACTATGATAACACGAGCATGTCATCATACACACACACATACATTTACACACAGACGCACACACGAACATATATATACACGTAGTTATTAGGGATATCCCTGGATTCACGTGTACGTGAATCAATCAATGGCTTGTATAAATTACACGTGTAGTCGGTAGAGAAACGGTCAAGCAGTCAGCTACTACCAGCACCAGTACTACTACCAGCACTAGCACCAGCACTAGCACCATCACCAGCACCATCACCAGCACTAGCACCAGCACTAGCACCATCACTAGCACCGCTGGTCGGGTCGATATCATTAAACTGTCTCGATTAACGCCTCTTCTATAGCTGTATAATCAGCATCATCATCATCATCATCATCATCATCGTCGTCATCATCGGTATCGGCATCACTAGCGTGTATTCTATTACGTAATGCAGCAGTACCACGTGGTTCATGCGAGTGTTGCTACGTAACATAGCTTTGATTTCATTACGAACGATTTGCTGATGATGCCTCTTTGTTACGTGAATAGATACATTTATATATATATATATATATATACATATATATATATATATATATATATATATATATATATATATTGCTTGAAAGCATATGATAAATTAAATATGTATATATGTATCATATATACAAATACACATTAATTAAAATAGATAAATATTTAAAGAATTTATTCGATTCTGGAATTAGGGTTGTTTTTAATATCTATATATATATATAGTATTTAGAATATCATAAATAAATATTCTTAAATAAATATTTCTATTATATAAGATAGTATACCAGATATAAAAAGAAAATAATATATAATATATAATATATACTTTGTTATATATATAAGTATACCATGTATAATTAATGATATAAATGTTATCAATTTAATTGACTATAAGCATGCCTATATATGTTTTTATAAGTTATGTAATATTTAATGTAAGATAACATGTTTAAATGTACTATTGTTTACAGTGTCACACAAAAGAGTACTAACTAGGACATATACGTCACAAGTTCACCCTAGCCTACACCCTAGCCTATATACATGTATTATACTTTACTTATAGTTTATATTATAATTACAATTCTAGTCAAATTAATTATGTCATGGCCTCCTTTAGCTTGATAAATATATAGCTTTATAAAGGAGGCCATGTATATTGTTATGAAGTACTGTTATAATGTGTGTTATATCACTAACTTTGTTTATTGTTAAGTTGGCTATTATTTTATTTTATTTTAACTCTCATTATAATAACTATAGTTATACCCACCTAATATGGATTTATATTACTAAGTTTAAGGTTACAATTTTATTACAGGATTAATATAATATTCTATACTTCATAATATGTAGTACATAATAATGAATTGATAATATTTTCTTTCTAGAAGACTTTGATAAAGCAATTGTATTAATTATATATATATATATATATATATTTGTAACATAACATAGATTATTATTGGGTTACCATTAGAAATTTATTAATTACATAACAATTGTTATTAATAATATGGTTATAATAGTTATATATAAATATATAATTATATAGAACAATATTTATGAATCAAATATTATTGATTACTGATTATTTTAGTTATCAAATTAATAAAATTCAATATATATATATATACATGTATGTAGTTATATAAATTTAAAAATGTACATTCAATATATATTGAACACATTCTATATATATTGAACATTTTATAAGTATATTATATATTATATATATAATTATATATATATATATATATATATATATATATATATATATATACATTATATATATATTATGTTCTATACACACATTTTTAATCATATGCATCACTATGTAAGCAGACTAAAACAAGAATACTATTATGTAATATTAGCATGTTCACAATTTATCATCAGTAAATGCATGTATATAAACATGTTATGCATCATTATTGGACTAGTAGGTTGCGGAGTTAGTGAGGTACTGAGTGAGTGAATGAGTGACAGATTATAGATCTAGAGATAGAGTGGGGGAGAGTCTGTAATGCGCCCAGAATGCACCACGAATACAAGGGGCGTGGCCACGGTAGCAGCTTCATTGGAAACAGGTTATTCTAATTTATTAGTTTAACATTATCGTCAAAGATATATTGAATCCATGATTATGTGAATAATTACACCGAGAATATATATATATATATATATATATATATATATATATAAATGTGTGGGATAATTCTATGATGGTATGGTAGGAATTGTAAATATTTATCCATGGATTTGTATATATTAATGTATATACATTGTTTACGACACACATACACATATGTTCAATGTGTAAGGTTCACGGAATTACTTACAAACATTCAATACCTTGGCTGTCAAATTGTCATACATATAATTTTGTATATAGTTTTTAAAATAATAATTTATATATATATATTACTATATTTGTTTAAAATATGCAATTACTCAATTTATGGTGTATATATATATTATTCTATTTAGATATAAGCTATATTTGATATGTTATTAATAACAACTTATTATTAACTATCTATATATATATATATATATATATACCTACTATTTATAACAACTATTAATAATAGTCTATTATTAATCAGCAGTTTAAGTCATATATAGGATAGTTATAAATAACTAAGTATATAGAAATCACCAGTACTACCTCACCAATAGGTGTACTCAAGTATAAGTTATTAATAATTCATATTAAACTCAGGATTAAACTTACAATTATATCTATTTTTATAACTTTTTTTATATATAAGTATATATTTAGATTACCATATAGAGATAAGTAAAGTAGTATTGAACAAGTTCATGTAATAATATTAATATACATATCATATAGCTTTTATAAATATTTATATATATATATATATATATATATGTATATTGATTAATATAAATATAAAGGATAACATATATGAGCTATATAGGTATTTATTAATATTTTATACTAGGATATATATGCTATGATTTTTAAAGAGAATAATATTGTATAAATATAAGATATTGCTAGTGTTAACAGTAGTGTATATTTACATTACAAATATATAATATACACTACATATATAATATATATATATTATAAATAGTATTACAAAGTTTAATTAGTTAATAATTAATATATATATATATATATATACTGTTCTACTTCATATATCTATTCAAAGATTTATATTTTATACACATTTGGTAAACTAATTCTATGTATACATATCTATTATATAAAAATGTATTAATTAATTAAAATATAGTATATAGTATATAGTATATATTAATTAATAATTATAATGCATATTTATACTAACTGAACTATAATATAACATTATGTAATAATAATTATTATTTAATAATGAATGTAATAAAATTGGGAAAAATAAAAAAAACTTAAATTTAAATAATTGTAATGTATTCAAATTTAATTATATATTAGTGTATATATATATATTAACAGTATATATTTATAACATATATTATTAATAATTTAAATAATTAATTAATTAATAATTTAATCATTAATCATTTTTTATAAATACATAAATAATTTATTAAAAAAAATATTAATATAGGTTATTTAGATTTTGAATTTAATTTTAATAGAGATTGAATATATATATATCAATATATTATTGAAACATTTTATAAATATTTATGATTATAATTATATACTTATATATTAATCTATTAATTATTAGTTGAGGAATATTATGAAATATATCAGGGAGAATATATGAGACTCCCTGAATATATTAAATATAGATTATTATGTAATAGAGCATACTTATTTAAATTTATTTACCTAGAAATTTCTAATAATTAATTAAAATACACATACTAATTATGAGTGTTTATATTAGGAATAAATTAACATTTTAACTTAAAAATGTTGGTATACGAAACCATGTTTCATAGTATTTATTTAATTTTGTTTTTTACAAATTAATTTAAATAAAAATAAAATCAATAACATGCAAAATTGTAAGCATGATCTTTATTTTCTTTCACATTATATCATTAATACTTTTCACTAATATGTCATTGAATAATTTTTATTTATTATATTATTAATACCAAATAGGTAAATTCAATGTAATACATTCTAATTATATTTACAATACACATAACATTTTATTTTAATTTTAATAATTTTTAGAACAAATAATTAAAAATTGTTATCTACATAATATATTGATTTTGATACAAATTCTTACATAAATAAATATTTTCCTATTGAAAATTGTATATATATATCTTAAACAAATGTTATAAATAGATATTAGAATATAAGTATCCACAACTTAGTGTATAGATAAATGTAATGCATTATTACATACAAATAAGCATATCATAAATTAGGTTTATAATTTATGCTTATTTTAAAAAACAGTGTTTATTAGTTATAGATAATATACATAAATATAAATCATATAATAAACAACTATTATATTTTGATTTTTACATTTTATATAATCTAATTTATATGCTGAATTGTAAAAATATAAATTAAATGTCACCATTTTTTTTGAATTAAACTTTACTTAACTTCAATACATTATATATATATATATATATATATATATATACATTCACATACTCATACTCATACACACACAAACAAAAATACACACGCGCTCTCAGTGTGTGCATAACACAAATACACACACACTCACACACACATACACACATACAACTACACACACACACGCCAACACACACACACACACGCATACACACACACACACATATATATATATATATATATATATACATTAACACTGACATTAAATAAATATATACACAATATATCATATCTAGTAAAATATGCATGTCATTTATTAAATGATTTAACACATATATGATATATATATAGTATATACATACATGTGTTATATATATCGCATAATATATATTGGTGCGATATATTCAATTTAAATATGCATATCGTATAATCATATATGTTTATTATTTATATATTTAAATAACATAAACATGAATAATTGGTATATATATATATATATACTATATTTACTATATAGTTAGCGTATTGTTAGATATATATATATATATATATATATATATATATATATATATATATATATACAAATATTACTATTGCATATATAGGTGGGTTCAATATCGAAAACAGTTGATATTATATTATCTATAACTTAGTATCACCAAAGGGCTTTGGTATCACTATGTGTATACGAATAGTAACTATAGTTACTAAGTATATTTATATATGGTAACCGTGGAAACCAGCCAATAATTACGAATAAAAAATAACCATTGTAAGCGACGATGTTCTTATTTAATCCATTTCTTGTTTGAAACTATATTACCTATATGTATATAATGATATGATAAAATATTGATACTAGTGATAAAACGAAAGCGATTAACGACCAGCCAACTTATATAACTACACATTCAAAGAAATCTGAGTTACAGAAGTCTAGTCAAACTACTACCAGATTGACGCCCGCCTCGCAAGTACACGAGCCCGTAAACAATATGCGGGCGTCGCGCGCGTACACATGTAGGCGTTCTAATTTCGAATTTAATGAATGGACGACACAATACGACTATTATTATTCAGATGATTACGTGCTTCGTCGACGTAACGTGCGGAAATGATGTTCTAAAGAATGCTGTACGTAGAATACATGCAATAGTACACACATTACAATACAACCAGGGAAAACTTAATACACTATGTATACTTGTAATGTAAAATATAAATTATATTATATAATAAATAAATATATATATAAACTGTAAAACATATCTCTTTAGGGTTAATTAATTTGTATTAATACACTGACCTTAAATATATTAATATATATACAGTCAACGCTCTATAACTCAACATTGACGGGACGGAGTTTTCATGTTGAGTTAGCGAGTATGTTGAGTTATCGGATGTATAAATGAATGACTTAATTAATGTTTTGTTCACATAAATGCATTCAAAATAGTACTCGTATGATAATATAATAATTGTAATTGTATTTTTACGTTTATATATTTATATCCATATATTATTAAGTAAAACCATGTTGAATAATGTATGTTGAATTATATTTGTTGAACAATGTAGTTTTATTGCATGTAAAAGATACGAATCCAACAACATATGATTGTGATATTTTGATTTTTCAAAAATGTTGAGTTATCGGATGTATATTTACATGTAATGTATAGGCCAGGATTATAAAAACGATGTTGAGTTATATGTATATTGAGTTATATTTGTTGAGTAATAGGGTTTTTGTTAACATGTAAAAGATACGAATCCAACCAAATATTTTGTGGATGTTGAGTTATCGGCAATGTTGAGTTATCGGCATGTTGAGTTACCGAGCTTCTACTGTATATATATATATATATATATATATATATATATATATATATATATATATATATATATATATATATATATATATATATATATATATATATATATTAATATTAATATATATATATATATATATATTAATTAACCAAACACATATTAATTATTATTTAATATACACTATAGATAATAATTAATATGTGGTTGGTTGAAGTTGTCTGGTAGCATTATATTATATAATTTATATAATTATATAATTATATAATTTATATACAATAGTTAATTTAAAAGTTAACTATATATATAGTTAATTTAAAAGTTAACTATATATAGTTAACTAACTATTGTTAACTATAGTTAATTTAACAATATAAAGGATTGAAATATATATATATGTATGATTCAATTTTTTGAATTATTTTAAAATACCTACCTATATTTATCATATATGATTGAGTAGAATCTAGAACTATATATACTAAATTACTTAATATATAATTGCTTTAAATAAAAAATAAATATATATTGAAAATATAATCAATATTATAAAATCATCGAATAAACTACATTAGTTATCATCATACTTTAAATTAAAAGTTAATTGTATTAAAAGTATTTTTTTTAAAGTAAAAAAAATAACGTAATTTTCTAGTCAACATAATTTCAAAATATAAAATAGTGGAAAATTGTTTTTTTTCCATATACTATAAATAATAATTAATACAATTTATTATTTGTTTATGATTAAATGAATAATTTATCTCGAATGAAAGCGAAAATAAAATAAACATTACAATGTATACATTAATAATATTATATTATTAATATATTATGTAAACCTACTATTTCTATATACAATATATTGATAAAAAAATTAAAATGATTAAAATTGGAAATTTGATTTATTTAATTTGGTATTTTTTATTAGGTATAATTTCCTATAATTATAATAATTAGTATATAAATTGAAAGTATTATCTTAGGTTATTACTTTTTTAAAGACATTATTAACGATAACTAATCATTATAGTAATTTAAATAAATAATATTATAATTATAATGAAATATAACCATGGTTTCAATATAAATAACATGAAAATCAAGTAGGTAGTACATAGGTAGTACCTAATAAAATAAAATAGAATGCAAATATATTGGCATAAAGAATATCTACCCACATATATTATAGAGTTTGCCAAATATAATTTTAAATAAAGGACAAGTTTGTTCGTGTATATATGACTAAATGTGACTCTTTCTAATATGTTACGTTATATTACCGGTAAATACCCAATTAAATCATAAATATCATTGTATTAACATAATATTTGTAGAATGTATTAAGGTTACATCCAACATTTAGATTAGAGTTTATTATTAAATAATACAATACGATATATTACATAGGTTATATTATATAACGTAGACCTATATAGATATTTCTATACGATAACATATAGAAAATCATATATGATTTACTTAAGTAGTAGTTTAAATATAGTTTTTATTTAAATATAAATTTATATTTAAATAAAAACTATATATATATATATATATATATGATAATGATACTTTGAGATATTGACCATTAACATATATGTTAAGTATAAGTTGTATATACCTATAGGTATATAGTAAATACTATGGTATATTGTATATATATATATATATATATATATATATATATATATATATATATGTATATACTATATATGTATATCGTTCTATATATATATATACATGTATATAGAAAATAATTAACGAACACCATAATTAAAACACACCGATAACATAATTTTGTTTAGAAATATTGTAAATGATGCATGAGGAATAAGTGTAATATTACTAGAGTATTAAGGAAAAGTGCTCATTAAAAATATAAAATATATTATTTATCCATTATAGCCTATAAGTTTCATAACTTTCATAGTGGATCATGCATATATTTATAGTTTACTAACTAATAGTTTGTAAACTATAAATCTATGGGATCTTGCAACATAACTTTCCAGTACATATTACCTTAAAGTAGTTTGCGAATAATTATAATGGCGTGGAGGTATTTACTTTACATATAAATTCCGATACTATATATAGTCACTATAGTATTATTCAATATACTATAGTGTATACATCATATTATATTTCAACCAATACTTTCTAGTATACTACCTACCAGTATTATAATACTGCTTTCACAAATATCATTTATATAGTAAAGATATAATACGTATTTTATGTACATTAATAATATAATATATAATACATATTATTCTCATAATTTATAACATTTAATGTTTTACAATTATATTTAGTTATGTACTTACTCGAAACATCATATATAAGTATATATATAATTATAATTATATGTGTATACTTTTATAGGATTTATAATTAATATGTGATGAATTTATATACCATACACATCTTGTAATTAATATTCCAGTAAATATTCTCTCCACTCTATCAATTACCTTATAAAGACAAATGAAGAACTAATTAAAGACACGACAACATCCCATCATAATATTTCACTACCTATACTAGAATCAGAAGTAAGAAATACTATAAATACTGAAAAATGGAAATATCCTGGTATTGATAATAATAATAATAGAAAGGTTTATTGACTCAGAAAACGATGGACGATTATGTGCGTCAAGTTGAAATAATAAAACTAATAAATAGTTACACAAATAATAATAAATTTAAAAAGAAGACAGAATATACCCTGTGATCTAATAAAATATGGAGGAATAAACTATTAGATATCATTACTTCACTATGTCAACAATACTGGGAGACAAAAGAGTGGCCGGCACAATAAACCAAATCACTAATCATCCCCTTTCCAAAACAAGGTGATTCAAGACATTTCTAAAACTATCGAACTATTAGTCTATTGGCCACGCAAGAAAATCACGTTCTGTAAACATACTTCTGGAAAGATTAAATCCACAATCTTAACACATTCTTTCAGTAGAATAAGTAGGTTTTAGAAGAGGACGTAATACAGTCGAACAAATCGTAAATTGCCGAATGATCATTGAAAAAACCTATAGGAGTTCAACAATACATTTTTCATATCTTAATTAATTTTAAAAAGGCATTCGATCGATCGTGCATGTTACGAAAGACAATGACATTCTATGGATAGTTTTGGTATATCACAAGATATAACATAAACCATTAAAACATTGTAGGAAAACTCAGAAATTGCAGTCTTACTGAACATAAATAGTGGAGATCCCTTCAACACTTCTTTGTGTTTACGATAAGGATGAAGGGGAAAGTCTCCGACTACCGACCCCTAAATGATTATTTGTAATAACTTATTCAATATTAAATATATTATAATTATAATTATATGGTAATATTATAGCAATAAATAATATGGCTATTTTAAATTGTTGATATAATTATATTTACAAGAATAAACAGTGGAGTCGGTAATTGGATACCTGTGCATAATACCGACACCCTTCTCCTATTACCGACCCCCTAAAATAATCATGGTATAGCTAATTGTAGTATTATAATATCCAATAAAAATGGTAGATATACATAAATATAATTAATAATATATTCATGCAATTTATTTTTTATTGAATTTATGTTTTAATAGTAATATTAAATTTAAATTTAAACTTTATAGTAATTATATTAAAATAGTGTATATTATTATTTAATATTTATTTATTAATCAATATGTATATAATCAACTGGAATCATGAATCCTAAATCTATATCAATGATACACAAACAACTTACGACATATTTTAAAGTAAAATACGGATCTATTTTTAAAGGATATTATAAATCACATGGGGTCGGAATTAGGGTAACTTAGGGGGTCGGTAATAGGAAAATCATATGGGTTGCTATAATTAAGATATATTGGTTATTAAAATTAAATTATTTTTATAATAGTTATACAAATTGTATTGATCTACAATATTATGCTCAGTATTAGGTTTTCTTTTAATTAATAAAGTATTTACAATGATTTGAAAAAAGTTATTATTCAAATATTTAAAAAGTACAAACAGAATTTTACATTTTATCAAATAACAATTGTAGGATTAAATATTGTTTATAACAAAATACTTTATTCTAATTCATATTTAATTAAGTTACTAACGGTTCATGTATATATAATTTTTTGATATATATATTATAGTTACTGAGATACGATAGGGGGTCGGTATTAGGAGGGGTCGGTAATCGGAGACTTTCCCCTACCCTATCGATAGATTATGTTAGATAAATGTTACCCTGCTAAATGACCATTCCAATGTCTACATAGGCAATAGAGAAATATCCACACACGATTCGTGGATGACATTGATATAATACTTGGTATCAACGATGAGCTACAACAACTTACCAATAGTCTATCAAACATACGAGTGATTATTGTATGGAATTATCTCTGAAAGAGCATAACCATAGTTAACAGCAGAGATGAACGTTTAGATTCAAATATCAGAATGAACGGAGAAATATTGTAGCAACTATAAATTAAAGATGGTACCAGTGAAACAGATATACGAATCAGACTATAGAGGTGGCTATAGCCACCTATATATCTGTATTGGTAAGATTTCAAACTATATGTACAAGTAAACAATTTAATAAATACAAATCAGTCTGTTTAAAACACTGGTGTTCTCAATATTACTCTATGGATGTGAAGCTTGGATGATTACTGAAAAGATTGAGAAAACATTCAAGCCTTCGAAAATAAAGCACACAGTCGGCTATTAGGTGTAAATTACAGAGAGCATAAAACTAACTTAATTTCTACATTCAAGATAAAATTAATTATTAACTCTTATGTTGGGAAGATTCCGGAACTATTGTCAATAAATAAATAAAAGTAAGTTGTGTTGGGTTGGCCATGTACCAGTTACAATACTCTCGCTAAAACTATTCAACAAGGAAACATCGAAGGTGCAATACCTCGTGTCCGCCAAGATGGAACGGATGGACAATATTTTTATAAATGGATATCCACAGATTTCGGCGACCTATAGGTCAGTATACTAGTATCATCAGCTGATGATGACGAATACTGAAACGAATTGCCACGTTGTTGTGATAATATTAATAATCCCCTACGATTTAAGAGTCATGGGAAAAAAAAGTAATTACTTATTAATTACTTATAATTACTAATTTAAGTAAGTGAACGTAAATTAAGTTTATAAATTATCTCACCTACTTGTTACTACATAATTTAGTAAATTTTGAAAAATATATATCCACATTATTGATGTACATTCTAAAATTGGTCTACAATAAATGGTATATGAATTTAATAATTTCTAAACTTAATATATCTTAAACTTGATATACACATATAAACTATTTTATTATTATTAAATTTTATTAGATATATATTGGTGATTTTAATTTATATAATTTTTTTAATGAGAAACAAAATCAAATGCCTTTGCAAAATACACACATATATATACGAATTATATGGATTTACAATTATTAACCATATTATTTTTTTGTTAAATTATTAAATTTTAAATAACACATTAATTATTTAGAAATAATACGATATAATACTCTACATTAGTGATGTAAATGATGCTACAATCTAAAGCATGATGCAGTCTCAGTCGCAGTTACCTAAAAAAAGTCTCAACTCGGCTTGGTTTCGTTTTGTTAGAATCTCGGCTTGGCTCGGGCTCGTTTTTTTTTCCGAAAATGAAAGTCTCGGCTCGGCATCAATAACCAAAAGTCTCGGCTCGGCATCAACAATTTCTGTATTATTTATACCACTAGATGACATTTACATTATTATTCAATGAATCGCGAATTTGGCGCAAATTATTTTGTTTAAATTTATGTAAAATTGAAATATATAAAAATTAGTATTAAAATGTAATTTCAAAAAAGCATCATTTCGGCTCGGTAATGTTTTGTAAAAGTCTCAACTCGGCTCGGGCTCATTTGTCTAGAGTCTCGGCTCGGGCTCATTTGGCTAGAGTCTCGGCTCGTCTCGGGCTCCTTTTTTTCGAAAATGAAAGTCTCGGTTCGGCATCATTTATATCACTACTCTACACATAATACATGTTATTAAAACCGTCTATAAGTTATTTGAATTTGATAGGTCGATTTTAAAAATTAGTTTGTTTATATATTTGTTATAAATTATCTGTAACCTACATATAAATATATATATATATATATATATATATATTGGATTACATATTTCATTAGTTAATAGTTTTAATATAGAAAATGACAATAATTAGATAACGAATATGAGTAGTTTTTAGTCCATATACAAATATTTTAATAATTCATGATTTAATTTCAATATTAAAACATTCAGGTAAATGTCCATTATAATTGTGTTGAATTAAACTAATAATGGATATGTTTGAATTCATGATATATAGGATCCTACCTATAGATATCCTATATAGGAAAATAAATTAATATTATTTGATAATATTAGTTAAATGAGAAAATTGACATTTGAAATGTTGCCTATTTTAGTAAATTTATATTTATATTCATTTTTTGAGTGTTAAAGATTTGTATTATTTGTTCACATTTCATTTTATCCATTTATATTTTTGTCGCAAGTTATTATAGTATGTATACATTATTTATCATAACTTTTAGGTTATAATCACCTATAGTCAGCTATAATTGTTACGCAATAGGATGAAAGTAGGTTACCTACACATTTTAATTTCAAACAATTTATTACCGGTACCTTTATTATAATATACTTTAAAATAATTAAGCTACTAGGCTCCTATAGCAGTATACTCCTATGTTGAAATAAGGATACGTATATAATAGTATACCAAATAAAGGAAGGGAAAGCGAAACTAAAGAATTAAAATGAAAGATTAAAGTTATGTTACCAAATATAGTTGGTATAATATAAGTAAATATAGAAGAGACAAAGTAGAAGGTATAATATCACCCATAATATTCACCGACATGGACTTTGCGGACGGTATATCCTTAGTTAGTGATGTTATCAAGTACGCAGAGAGGATGCTAAGAAGAGTCAAGCTATCAGCAAAATGTATAGGACTAAGCATGAATACAGGCAAGACAAAATACATGTAATACAACAACAACCGATAGTTTGATATCAATACTATCGATGGAACAGACCTGAAAAGAGTTGAAGATTTCAAATATCTCGGGGCATGGGTAGATAGCAGCGAAAAAGATGTCAAAATCAGAAAGCTTGGAGAACCTGCCACCAGGTGAGAAACATCTGGAATTCAAATCTCAGTAGGAAGTTAAAAATTAGGCTAATATTAGCCAATATTATAATATTTAGGCGATAGCCTAATATTATCAATCATATGATTGCAACTATTGAAGCCGTTATGTTATACGGCTGTGAAACATGGACCTTAACAAACTCATTACTCAAAAAGCTGGATGGAACATATACTGAAATTCTGAGAATGGTTTTAAATATCCACTGGACAAATAAAATCAAGTATAAAATACTTTATGGGGAACTAGAAAGATTCTCGAACAAGATCAGAAGAAGAAGATTACAGTTTGCCGGCCATTGACTATAGGCGTATACGAAGAGAATACGAGGTAGTTTCGGATCTGGTTCTGTTGCAGCCAACCCATGGAACTATTAAATAATATACTACTTACTCCGACTAGTATATCATTAATCCTAGAAGAAAGTAACCGTATAGGGGCAGTGCCCGAATAAGGAAACTCGAGATTCGAGATCTCGATATCTTAGAAACTATAAATCCTACAAAAAAATGTGTAATGAATAAAATATTCATAATTATATAAATAGTCTAAATACATATTTTTTATTTTTTTTGTATTCAAAATATTTCTGATATATCCTATAAACCGATTTTTGTATTACGTTTCTAAATTTATGAAAACAAATTTCAACTTAAAACCTTCTCAAAAATATACAAATAAATCGAATTAAAACATAATAATATACTATTAATAACTAAAGCATTCTAAACATAATATACTTAATTTCTATATTTGTTATCAAATATTAATTAAGTTATAAGCATATATCTCGAGGTAATATAAATTCCTAATACGGACACTATAGATGCATGAATACAGAAATCCTATAACCAATAAGCGCGCATCGTATGAACTATTCTGATTTTCTTAAAAATCTCGTGCGTTATAATATTAATACCACCAATGAAGCTAAATCTAAAAATGTTATTATATAGATACTTACTTGTATTATTAATTAATAAAATAATACAAATTAATAAATTAATTACTAATTAAATTATATTAAATTATTCATAAAATTAATTATAAATAATGTAATTATAATATATCTGATTGGTTAATCAATAATATATATATATATGTTATCTAGTGGTATATAGGGTGTCTGTATTATAACACAGGGTGTCCGTATTAGGACATGGGTACCGAATACGGTCCCCCCCCGTTAAGGGCGATCATAGAATATTGAAAATTAACAGATTAACATTGTACTATGTTTTTCTTAATAAATATACCATTATAATGAAGCACATATTTTTTTTTCATTTTTATTAATCTAAGGTCACACGATAGCCTCGTGAAGTTTAACATATAGTTAGATAAAAATGTTGTGCTATATATAAAATAAATTATAAAAAATAAGTTTTTTAAACCTTTGCAATGAATAATTTGTTATCAAATTTTAACACACTATTTATTTTATAATAATGGAATAGAAAATATAAAAAATAGAATTAAAAAAAAAAATCCTGGAAATTTCTCGGAATTTTCACAGTGTGTTATGTCGTAAAAAATGACTCAACAAAAATTGACAGTATGTCAAAAAATTGAAGTATACATATTATCTTAGAATTTCAATAGCTATAAGATGCAATGTGTCCAACAAAAATAAAATGTCTATGATCACCCTTTACCCCCCGTTATATATGGAATTAAAAGATTAAAAAAAATGTTAAAATCACAATAATATCTATAATAAATCACAATCATATACTATTAATATATTATAATATTTGAATAAAAATATTGAGTCATAAAATGTTAATACCATATATTGTTAAAGTGTTAGTATTAAGTTACTATGGGGATATATATATATATATATATATATACATAACATAAAAAGAAATTGTGAAAATATTGAAGTATTAGAAGAATGGAGCTACATTTCTGTAAATAGGCATTGGGCAGGTTATATCGAATTTAGCGATGTACAGATTACATAAGAACTATTCTTCCTTTGATGTATAGCTTATAAGCTAATTATCTATAGATACTAACGGTTCATTAACATAAACAGATTATGTTCTGCTACTTATAATAATGATAAGGCTTTTCCCCAATCAGTGATATTATCAAGGAATATACTCAGAAATTGGAATATTCTAAAAATATTTCCAATTAGTTATATATTTATAATTGGATACCTTTAATTAATGAGCTTATATTTAGTTTTTCTATAATAAAATTAGACTTATATCCATGACATAATTTACTCTTCAGGGGGTATCTCACTACCTTTATACACTTCACACGACTCAGACTCCATGATACCAACTACAGTCTATATTCTACAGATCACTGTTTATTCACAACTTACTTACTACAGAACAATCTCGGATAAAAAGCATATATTACCATGCGATTAAATCTAACAAAATTACTGAATATAAATATGTAATCAACCTGAGAAACAACATCAATGAAATACGCTGCCGACTCGATCAGAACAAAACTGACTGGGTTTCACCCCCACTTAAACCAACTAATACCCAAATCACTGACTGGACAGACTCACTTAACCAATTTAGAAAGAGCCTTAAGGGTTCAAACCCATCAATCTATAGGTACTAGTATACTGATAATACTAGTATACTGATAATGACTACCCCTAACGCACATAAACTACTCACTATAGAACTTATTAATACAATATCATTATCAGCAAACATTGATCTAGTCAACCAATACATCAGTGACCTCAGCCGTGACATATATGCGCTAACCAACACATGGCTTAACATACGTGATACCTGTACTCCAGCGGTCATACAAGGTCAATCCTGCAAGCTAACTAGTCTCACTAGAACACACACTCGCCGCAGTGACGGAGGAGGTGTAGCACTATTGACTAAAAAAGAAATACTAATTACCTCCCACAAACAACTACCAAGTACTGACTCTGACATCCTACTTACGATACTATTAATAAATAAAATACCCCTCCACATAATTCTTTTCTACAGGCCCCCTGACAACCCTCGTCGAAAATTCTTCATCAACTTTACTGACATTATACACAATTATCATGACAAAAACTTTCTAATCCTTGGAGATTTCAATTTCAACTTTTACACTACTAGAAAACATCATCATGACTTTCAAATACTATGCTCTGAACTTAACCTAAAACAACACGTGACCGACCCTACTCATAGACTAGGGCACACTTTAGATTTATACATCACTAAATCTAACTCTAACCTTATACACTCCCCACCTCAATAATCAACACTGCTAACTGAACATTTTTCCATGACATCACAACTAAAAAGATGAACTTCTCTGCAATATTTTTGCTAATTTATTTACTAAAATAATATAAACCATTCACAACAACCTTACTAATACTGTCACGACATCCAACTATAACTGGCTACCTAACTACTCACCATCGTATATGCAAAACGTCATTATAACCTCTTCAATCGATATTCAACATCTTATACTGACAGCTAAATCTAGCTCCCCAACTGACGTACTACCTATAGTTGTTACGAAGATTCTATCTGACCAATTATGTATCATATTTACAGATATTATCAATCTATTGATCTCCACGGGTGATATTCCCCCCAACTTAAACACTCAACTCTAACCCCGATATTGAAAAACCCATGGCTGACATAGCTATACTTTCCAACTACCGGCCAATTTTCCAACTACTTCTACTCACCAAACTACTTGAAAAAACGTTTTCTACCAACTCATACACTTCTTAAACCGTTTCAACATCGCTGATCCAAGACAAAATGCTTTTAGATCCAACCATATATGGTACTATATAAGTACTATAGTACTGAAACTGCTATATATGGTACTATAGTACAGCTCCTGGATAACCTTCTAATATCAGCTGATAATAAATAACCAACCAAAGCAACCATCCTTGACCTTTTCTCGGCATTCGATACCCTTGATCACTATATCCTTTTAACCCGACTAGAAAAATAGGAATTACCGGAACTGTGCTAACATAGGTCTCAAACTTTATTCGTGATAGCTATAGCGTATACTTTTCGGTCAAAATTCATGACAAATTATAATAACCCCGCAAACTGTATTATGGTGTTCCTCAAGGTTATATCATCTCGCCCATCATTTTCGCGATTTGCATACTACCCCTCTCAAATATACTAAATACCTTCCCCAATGTTCACTACACACTCTACGCCGACGACATTAAATTACACTCCGAAACCAAAAACTCTACTGAATTACAACTCTGCATGGATACTATACCCAACTGGCTAACATCTAACCACTTGCAACTTAACGCTACTAAAACCAAACTACTCAACATTAACGCTAACTCCAACTTAGGCAATTTTCTAGTACTCTACATCGACTCCTCACCACTCACTCCGTCTTCTACCGTTAAATATCTTGGGATTACCCTCAACCCTACATTAGACTCTGATGATCATATGAACTCACTAATAAAGACGACCTCACACTTTCAATATAATATTAGGAACATTCGACCTTTCATTGACTTCTATGGCTAAACTCCTCACGTACTCACTTGTTATCTGTATAGACTACATTATTGTAGCACCTTCCTCATTGGTATAAAAACTGCCTCTATTTCTAAACTATACCGAATTATTAACAGATCTATACGAACCATATACTAACTAAAAACTACTGACTATACTACCCCTGTGACCAACCTGCGACTATAATTTAACTGGCTTACTACAACTCAACAAATTAACTACAAAATACTGACTATTCTCTATAGCATACTGATGACCACTGACCCCACTCCTACATTTGACGACTTTATATATAGTAATAACATCCGTCTACCGCGATCCTCCTCTACACCCCTCCTAGAAGAACCATCTTAAAAATTTACCAAATTTGGAAAAAAAACTTTTCTCAGGAAGGCTTCGAATCTCTGGAACAGGCTAACGAGAGAATTAATGAAAACAGATATGACCTTCTCAATATTCCAAAAAAGAATAAATATATTTATCATTGACAACCCCATTATTTAAAGCCCCACTTTTATCATATCCAAATTCTTTGTTTTAGGCCTACCTCGTATTTATGTTTTCTCGTTTTTTATTTTTTTTTCGATCTTACACTCTCATGAATATAAAATTATTTGAGTATCTAAATAAATACCTATCATCATCATCATCATTATTTCCGGAAATAATATCCGGAAATGTTTGCTAGAAAGTGATTTTCTATCAACTTAACTACAATTGTAGTGGGACACCTCATTATTTTCAAGAAACTTACTTGAAATATAGTTACTTTAAAGAGGGTATCCCACTATAACTTGCTATAAAATCACTTTATAGCAAAAATTTCCGAACATTATTTCCGGAAATACTGCTAGTGGATTTTTAAATATAATCATTTAAATATAATCATTTAAATATATTATAATATAATCTATCCGTTTTCATTACATCATATTCAATAGGTTAAGGCCTAATATTTGTTCATATAACGTAAATTATCTAGAAGACTGTCATTTAAGTAATGCAACAATGGTATTTACATATATGTAAATAAGTATGTGTCTACTATATAACCTACTATGTAGAGTCTCTGTACTATAGATAACTTAATATGATAGTATTAAATGCAAGCGGAAAAATAACTGTTCAATATATTTGGAGCAACATTGACAAAATAATAAATAATATAAATACTTTTTTAATATATTTATTATTCGATTATAATATGGAATATGTTAAATAGCTAAGTATGGGCTCAAGTTTGCTTATTTAGATTGACCCTGTACAGTGTACACATCATATATATATAAGAAATAAAGGTTTGTATATTAATATTGATTCGAAGAATGTCAGAGGAAGTAGGAATAGGGTTATACAACTATTATTATATTAATATTATTTATGTCATCAATGTTATTGTTATTTCTCTTGTTCTAATTCGTAAATATAATATTATTCGTATCATAATATATATATATATATATATATATATATATATATATTCACATATATATGCATTACAGAGGCTAGAACATTAAAGGCTTTACATAATGGAAACATCACAATATAACCAAATATGTGTCTAATATGCTTTGAAAAATCTTTGATATATATATATAATTATAATTATAGTTATACTATATATATTATACTATAGTATAATATAATATTATAATATAGTGATAAACCAACGGTTTTATATAGGCTAAAATGTACACATTGATATACCTATATCATAATACCATATATGATATATAGTTATAGGTATAATTATATATATATACCTATAGGTATAATTATATATATACATACCTATAGTTTATTATAGTAAACATATATAATTACCCTCATTAAACTGGACAATGATATATCAATAATTCTTTATATATAATAACGTACATAATAATTTCTCAAAATGTTTATTTATTATCTATTTAATTTATAATTGATAACTACCCGATGAGGGTATTATGATACACTACTACAATAGCACACACACACACACACACACACACACACACACACACACACACACATATCTCATTATATTATTACGCACGTATACACACGCTATTTATAATTATGTATATATATAATATATATACATATATATACTATATATGTGTGAGTCCCAAGTTGATGTACTATGTGCATATGAACTGTATACTTATATGGTGTTGCTCGTTATATATGTGTATACACATAGTATACTATAGTAATACCAAAAGGCTTTGGTAATACCTCACATTTGTATTTAATAATATATTTTATTTTAAAAATATATTTTTATATATTTATATATACAAATATATGAAGAGCTTAAAATAAAAGTATGATTTATTAATAATTAATTATAACTTTAGTAATAATACTATATATATGTATATAATTCAATACTTATTATTATCCGATGGTATTTTATCAATATCGAAATCATATTGGCTAAAAAAAGAATTTATAAATTTGTCATAGAGTTATTCTTACAATAATTATAATACATATTGAGAACATAATTGACCTACTACCTCAAATGTATATTCCTAATAGATCATCAAATATAATATACTTTCTGAAATTCAACCAAAATGTAACACATTTGACCTATAGGTAAAATGTGTTCCATTTTGGTATTTTGGTATTCCAGCTATCCTGGTATTCATTTAATAACACCTTTTTAAAAATTCAATTCATAAACTCATCTAGATCATATTACAATCGGAATTACAAAAATAAGTCTTCCATCTATAGTTCATTATATTACTGACATAATACACAACTATCATTTCACATCAAAGGTACATGAATATATGAAAATGTCCACCTTTAATTTAACCACCAAATTTATACTCTAATGTTCTAGGCAGTTATAGAACCATCGTACAATTATAAACTATATAATATACCATAGAAATTATAAAAAACGAAGATTCGTCTCCAGTAAAAATAACAGATATAAATAAATTCTCTGATATATAAATATTTTATTTTGTATTTATTTTTCGTTGTCGTTTGTTCTAATTTCATATTACATTCTATTTTTAACATTTTATTATAATTGGTATTTACATATATTTTTTATCTATATCTTTAATCTTTTATATTATCTTATTCAATTTTAACTTTTTAATATTTGTACTATATGAACTTGAATGAAATCTATCCGCAATTTAATGTTGATCAAATTAACAATTTTAGTTCCAATAATGATAGTTTTAATAATAATAATTTCTCAAATTGTAATTTTAATTTTCTCAATGAATCCAATTATTACACCTCAAATGAATGGAAGTTGAATTCTAATAAAAATAATTTATTTAATTTTAATATTATTAACATCAATATTAGGAGTTTAAAAAAAAATTTTGATAAATTAATTATGTTTTTGAATACGTTTGATGATCATTTTGATATAGTTTCAATTACTGAAACATGGTTGAGTGATAATAATATTTTCATTTTTAATATTCCTGGTTTTAACCATATATGTTCAAATCGTAAACATAAAAATGGAGGTGGTGTTTTAATCTATATACGTGAACATTATCAATTTAATATTCTATCTACCATATCAAATAACTATTATGACAACATATCAATTGAAATTATTTTTGAAAAATCAAAAAACATTATTTTCAGTACAATATATTTTCCTCCTACTTTAGAAAAAATAGCTCACTCTACATTTATTGATTTCTTGATAAATAATTTTCAGCAACATGTTAGTAATGATAAAAAAATGATTATCTGTGGTGACTTTAATATTGATCTAGTGCATATAAATACAAATAAAGTGGCTAATACCTTTTTTGATACGATGATTTCACTAGGTTGTTCTCATCTAATTAATCGTCCAACTAGAATCGACACTAAACATAATTCTTCATCTATAATTGATAATATATTTACAAATTTTAATCTTAATATGAAAAGATTTTCAGGAATAATTATTTCAGATATATCTGACCATTTTCCAATTGTTTTAAATTTACAATTGTCTACCAAACCTCAAGATAAAGTTAAATCTACTAAAATCAAACAAAATCAAATTAATGATAGAACCATGTTTAATCTGTTTGAAATTTAAAAAAAAACAAACTGGGAATTCATAAAATCTAACGATACAGAAAAATCTTGGAATTTATTCTTGGAATACTTTATCTTAAATTTTGATAGATACTGTCCAAAAATTAATAAAGCCTCCCACAAAAATAAACTCATTCCATGGAATACTCGAGATCTTAAAAAGGCTTGTAGAAAAAAACAGATATTATATAAAAAATATAAAATATCTAAATCTGAAAATGACTTATTTATTTACAAAATTTTTAAAAATAATACAACATCTTTAGTTCGAGAAGCTAAGAAAAAGTATTATTCAAATCTGTTAAAAAATTGCTCTGATACAAAAAATACATGGAATGTACTAAATAATTTACTTAATGTTAAAAAAAAATTCAAACAACTACCTGACAATTTTAATGTAAATAATGTGAATATTGTTGATTCTAAACAAATTGCTAATGAATTTAATTCTTTTTTTAGAGACATTGGTTATAATTTAGATAATAATATAAATAATTGTAATGATGATGACTTTAAATTCATTTTACCTGAACCTAATATACATAGTTTTTTTTAACACCAGTAAGTTCAGATGAAATTATTAAAGTATTAAATGAATTCAAACCAAAAAAATCAAGAGATCATTATGGCATATCCATGCAGTTACTTAAATGTATTTTTCCTGTATTGGTTTATCCATTTGTTTTTCTTGTAAATTTATCTTTTGAATCAGGCGTTGTACCGGATTTCTTAAAATTATCAAATATTATCCCTTTACACAAAACTGGTGATGATACATTTTTTAATAACTATCGTCCTATTTCTCTCACCTGTCAATTCGCAAAGATTTTAGAAAAAATATTTTATTCTCGCTTTTATAGTTTTTTATCATCTTTTAATATATTATCTCCTTCTCAATTTGATTTTAGGAAAGGATACAGTACATCACATGCAATATTTAACCTCCAGTCACAAATCAGTACCTGTTTTAATAATAACAATGTTGGCGCTATAATCTTTATTGATTTAAAAAAAGCATTTGATACAGTTAATCACAGAATATTACTTTTTAAATTAAAAAATATTGGAGTACGAGGCATTGCACTTAACTGGATAATGAGCTATTTAACAAATAGATATCAACAGTGTATATATATAATGATGTAATTTCAGATAAACTAAAAGTCATAACGGGTGTACCCCAAGGCACCATCCTAGGACCCATTTTATTTTTAATTTATATTAATGATATTACAAAATCATCTTCTTTATGTAAGTTTACCATGTTCGCAGATGATACTACTTTATATTTTGAAAATACATCAGCCGAATTACTTAATTATATTTGTCAAACTGAATTAAAAATATTAATAAATGGTTAATATATAATAGGTTATCATTAAATTTAAATAAAACTTGCTTTATGTCTATTAATTCAAGAACTATTATAAATATAAATTTAAATAACAGAAATATTGAAAGAGTTACATTTTATAAATTTTTAGGCGTAATTATAGACGATATATTAAACTGGAAACAACATATCTTGTTTTTAAAATCAAAACTAAAAAAAATCATATGGATTACCAACATTATTTCCAAATTTATAAATAAAAAAGCATTACTTCATATATATAATTCCATTTTCTTGCCTCATATAAAGTATTGTAACATATTTTGGGGAAATACATATAAATCTAATGTATCATGCATATATATTCTTCAAAAGCGAATGATAAGAATTATATGTAAAAAACATTTTTTACATCATACTAATGGACTATTTATTGATAATTCTTTATTAAAAATAAATGAAATTACATATATAAGTACATGTGAATTTATGTTTAAAATGTTCAATGATCTTCATCCTGTTATAACAAATGCATTTTTTTCTGTAACTTCATCATCTCACAACACTAGGAGCATAAATAATTTCTCAATTATTAATTTCAAAAAAGAACTATGCAGAAGAACATTAATATACATTGGACCAATTACCTGGAATAAGCTTGATAATATTTTAAAAAATATTTCAAATTATAAATTATTCAGGAAACGTATGTATACAAATTTGTTATCTTCTTACTCAGTATACTTATAATCTAAATCTCATTTTTCTAATTTTATATCTTTTATCATGTCTTTTATCTAATATTGTATTATATACTAAGATCCACATTTTATTCTTATTTTAATTTATTGACGTTTATGTAAAAATTAAAAAAAAATTAATACTTTTGAGTGTTTTACTTTACAATATTTTATTTCCCCGACATTAATAATATTATTTTACTGAATTTTTGCATTTTATATTTGAATTTACTTTCATGTTTTCTTTCTTTTTAATTGACGTTTATATAAAAATAATAAAATTAAAAAAAACTGTTAGGTATTTCTTTTTTCTTTAGTATTTTCTTTAGTATTTTTTATTTCCCTCTGACTAATAATATTATTTGACTTTATTTTTAATTACATAAACATTTTGTATTGAATCTTTTTTCTTGTATACTTGATTATACTTCTTTGTTTTATTTCTCTTTATTGACACTTATATAAAAATTAGTAATTAAACTAACATTTCAGTTTGAACAAATATTTTACATTCTTTACATTATTATAAAGTATTACAAAAAAATTCCTAAAACTTATTTACTGGAAAAAAAAAAAAAAAAAAAAAAAAAAAAATGTTACATACAGTTCTTACCATCTTTCTAGATATTATTTTTGTTATGTTTTATTCAGTTTTATTCAGTTTTACTTCATTTTTTTCTTCTTTTATACTAATACATCTATATTTTTGTTTAGTGTATTATTTTATAGTACTTATTATTTATTTTAGTTATTTATTTATAAATAATTAAATGATGATTACATAATTTTATGGCAAGTTCAAACAATTTATATTATTTTTCTATTTTATTCATTGTATTGTATCTATGTAAACAGGAAGTCATCTAATATTTTATAATATTTTATTTATTTAGTTTTTTTTTGAACTTGCTTTAAAATTAAGGGTAATTGTCTCGATAAGCTTTAGCTTCTACAAAAACCCTGGTGCAAACCTAAATCTGATAATGATAATGATAGAAAGTATAGTTTCAAAATAATCAATTACCTATATTATCATATTAGCGACACCATTTACATATAACAAATAAATACCTACCTCACAATAGCATTAAAATAGCCATCAACAAAATAAAAAACAATTTACTTATTTCAATTGATTCTAATAAACATAACATAGTAATTCTAGAACAGTGTTTTTGACGCTCACCAACTAATTAATTATCGAATAAGATCGATTATTCATTTATTTATATATAGTTTATTGACTTCACAAACACATTGTGATTATAGGCGTCGTTAGATAATAAAAAAAACAAAAACAAAAATAAATAGAAAACGAATAACAAAATAGAACTAATTAAAATTATTTAAAATGGACATACAGTTTACGTTTAAACTATGAAAGTGATGTTATATAACGAATATCATATGGCAGTGAATTCCAGCTTTTCGGAGCAATAACCGAGAAAGCTGTTTCAGAGTATACTCTTGCTATAGGCCAACGATGTTGATCGTTGCACCAACTTCATGATGTGACACTTCCGACTGGATCTGTTCGAACTCTGAATAGTAATGGATTGAGCTAAATATTCAGGAAATACACTATGTAGCCTTATGTGTAATACACAATAGCCATGTATACACATATATCTAAACTTAAGCCATCCTAATGAGTTCATTAAATCAGATATTGAAACTATTGAGTAAAAGTTTAGTTTATATAATACACGTACTTATAGCACGACGTTGAATACGCTAACGTTTATACATAAGGTTGACAGGTAAATTACATAATAATGAACAACAATATATACATCTACTGAATACTAGCGAATGAATTAAACATTTAGTCATAGCGAAGGTAAGCTTATAACGAGATTTTCTAATATTATATAGAAAATAGTTGTCAGTACGAATCATATGATTATAAACATATGTTATTAATATGTGGAGAGTAGTCTAGGTGAGAGGTTAGAGTGAAACCGATCGTAGTTATAGATTCAGAAGTTGGTAGAAATAATAAAAAAAAAGGATGAGTGATTGACAGAGGAGAACTGGGTCTCGAAAATATGATAGTATCAGTTTTAGTCATATTTAAGGAGAGAGAGTCATGAGATAACCATTCAGTGAAATCAGTAATACAATTAAACATAGACATTTGAATCAGATCAGAATCACTAGGAAATGACGTATATATCTGTAGATCATCGGCATAAAGATGATAGTGAATAATGGGATATTTGTGAAAAATTGATTTAATAGGAAGAATATAAATAATGAACAATATAGGGCCAAGAACAGAGCCTTGTGGAACACCATATATATTAACATAAGGAAGAGACAACGAAGAGTTAATCTTCACCGAAGATGTTCTAGATGAAAAAAAAGACATAACTAGGAAACTTGAGCGTATATACCAATTTCATAAAGTCTAATGTAAAGCATATTGTGATCTAGGGTATAAAAATCACTAGATAACTCAATTAGTATGATATCGAATGGGGCTTTATTATCAAGAGATATTAGAATAACATTAATGATTAAAGTAAGGGCAGTTTCGGTACTACGATGAGGAAGATACGCACTTTGATATTTATCAACAATAGAATTTTACGTGATATAATTAATAAGTTGAATAAGTTTAATTTCAATTCACCTATACATTATTAATCTCATATATCTTACATCTTTCATTTTGCTAACTTTCATCTTAACAATATTAGATAAATTAGAAATCAATTTACTTTTCATAAAACGGCCAGGTGAAGATTTGTTAAATAAGTCCCCCCCCCCATATTGACAAGCCAAGGGTCATGGTAATATATATATATATAATTTATCATTTATTATTTTTAATAAATTACATTTAATATATTTTCACCGTCTCTAAATGTATTATTTAAATTTGTATATCAATATTTTTATTAATTTTATATACAATAGTTAGTACATATGCATACTAAGTGAGTTTATCATTGACTGCTTCATAACATAAAGAAGAAAAGTTTAGCAAATGCTAAAACTATTATATATATACGATATATCTGTATTATATAATTTGTATTAATTTAATATTAGACAATTGTCTATCGCCATTTTTCATTATTGTTTAGAATAATTTAAATTTGTTATTTTGAATATAGTTACACTATGTAGTGTGTATCGGTAATGTCACATCGTACTTCGTATGATCGATATGTCTTCATTTATTGTAATCCTATCTAAATAATATACATTTGTATATTTAATTATATTTAAATTATTTCGATCTTTGAATCAAATATATCAGCGATATTGATTTATTTATGAAATAAATTCATTCTTTTCATTCTTTGTGTTTTTTTATATTATTTATATCGAAATTTCAAATAGTATAATGTGTATTAAATTATATTATGAATCAAATTTATAATATTAAAATAGTTGATTTAAAACTAGTTTTGCATAAAATCATTCAAGCGGAAAATAACAATTGCATAACATATATGTATATATATATACATTAAGCTGACGCCCTGTCATTGGTATTGGGTAGTGGTATATGAACGTTTACAATTTAGGTTATACACTTATACGTATATATATATATATATATATATATTTAACTGCCTGTATGTCTCAGTGGCTAAGGCAGACACACAAGCAGTAGGACACGGGTTCGAGCCTCGTCCGGACCATTAATTAATTTTATAAAATGCGTCTTAAAATATTATTTAGAAGTGATCTTATATAATTGTGTATAAATAAATGATCGGCTCTAGTTAAAACCATGTATGTGTATACCTTAACACGAGAGCGGCTTCGAGGGACATTAGAGCCATATATGGTTATAAGTGAAAGCTTTATCTAAGTTCCTGAATGGGATGAAAGGACTCCACCAAATAAAAATAACAATAATAATATAGAAGAAAAACATTATAAATATGATTTCTATTATAATTGTGTTCTTCTCTATGCGTGTGAAATTCATCTAGAATCCGCTAACCAATATGCCCCTATAGTGTAGGATATTCACATTATCGTATACACCCGAAGAGGTTGTAAATCCTACTTCACATACAGATGAATATATTCATGATTTTTTACAAGCGTGCATAGTTTGTTGAATAATTATTCAATGATTATAATCAATATATGTATGCTTACACCCATGGGTGTATGCCTGCAACGCATATATATATATATATATATATATATACATTACTTATAGCAGTATATACTATTGTTGTGTCAGTTGTGACATGTACTTTATAACATAGTGTGGTTTAATGCATAACTTAATACCACAATGTAGATATATATATAATATATATATATATATATATATATATATATATATTATACACATTGCTAATCCTAACCCACATTGTAAAGTGTAGGTATGTGTGTACTTATATTATATACAGTGCTAATTCTAACCATCATTGTAATGCGTATACTTATATTATATATGATATATGCTATAGAAATGTAAACACACCGTATCTGATAAGTTTAACCCAATTATAATTCGAGGTCATTCGATATATCTGGAGATAATAACTATAGATATATATTATATGAGAGAATGCGATTGTTTATGTCAGAGCGGATATACCTATAAGTCAGAGCGGAGATACCTATAGGTCATAGTGGGGATACCTATAGGTCAGAGCGGAGATACCTATAGGTCAGAGTGGGGATACTTGAAGAGTTGGGAGGCCTGAACAACCCGAATAACATCCAATTTCCACTATATCAATAATTATAAAAACCATAACTTTAAACCCAATAAAGAAAAGGTTTTACGCCGAGACATACATTTTATAAATATTATAGAATTTTATATATTTACATTCAACATCTTATTCTATTATTTATTAAGTGTTATTTATTTTTCTTTAATATTTATTTCGGAAAACTTATGCTTCTTACTTGTTTCACTGCCATACACTTTTATCATATGTATTTAATAATGTATAAGGAACGCGCCTCATAAGGTACCTTATATACGGACTTTAAATAGTTAATAAAAAACATTGATATTTATTAAATTTATAATACTGATTTATTCTTAAATTAAATATTCAATAGGTTATATATATTTCCTATATAGGTTGTTATAAATAAGTTCGTTATTAGATTAGATTCATAATATATAGTAACATATAATATATATATATATATATACACAAAGGTATAAGTAATCAGTAATAATTCATATATATATATATATATATATATATATATTCACAGGGGTTGTTCGAGGGAACAATACCTTCTGACGCGTGTGTGTGTATGTGTGTAACAATTGATTGTCTGAAGTCGGGGCGTGTCTACGTTACGCAATACTATATAATAAAGTAGGTTCGGAAGATATGGGAGCAGTTCAATAAGGAGTCGAGTCGATAGATGGGAGGAGTTCAATAAAGGACGGAGTCGATTGAGAGGAGGAGTTAGTTTATTGGACGGAGATAAACATATTCGGTCTCGTAACGCACGCCGCCTACTTGCGTACGTCGCTTCCGGTTGCGTGCGTCACGTGCGATCGTCACGTGATGGGTTGACTGGTAGCCACGTGATCAGTAGAAAGGCTGGTTACTGATAAGGTGGCTTCTCGAAGGATGCGACGGTCTGTGAGTGTCCCTGTTTGGCGTAGTATTACTTATTAATATTCGTATATGACATTAAGTAGGCTATATATATATATATATATATATGACATTATTTATATATATATATTATTATTTTTATTTTGTGGAGTCATTTCATCCTATAAAGACACATAGATTACGTTTTTTGCTTATATATAAATGGATCTACCGTCCCTTCGAAACCACTCTCATGTTAGCGCAACCTATATATACATTCATAACATTTATATATATATATATATATATAATTACGTATATATAATTATATAAGATCACTTCTAAATATTATTTTAATATATATTTTACTGCAGTAAAGCCATGGCTAGAACGTGGTTTGAACCCGTTCTCGGTGCCTTGAGGTAATTAGCTTGATGAGGAAAGAAACAGTTAATATCTACATAACATGTATATATATATATATACATATATATATATATATATATACATATGTGTGTGTGTACATAAGTATAGTGATATAGAACTAGAGTATACGAACAGCATATCAGCGGCTAAAGGCTGTCTTCCGATGACGTCGATACTCGGGTATGGTCTCAGCGTGTACTGTTGGAATGTATGCGTGTGTGTAAGCGTATGTACGCGTGTGTATGCGTGTATGTCAGTGTGTGTTTAACAATATACTGCAGTGTATCGTAGGTAATCGCACGCGCACGAGCACACATGTATTCGCGCGTATGTATGTGCGTATGTGCGTATGTGTGTGCGTGGGTGTGTGCGCGTGTGTGTGCGCGTGTGTGTGTGCGTGTGTGTGCGTGCGTGGTAATGACGCATGCGCGACTTCCATTATCGTAAATCTTACAGACACGCGTGAACACTAAGTTACAACGGCGTCCGGATAACTGATGTGTTGAGCAACGCATGTTGAGGCATTGTACTATTTCTATAACCCACTACAAGTAGTGTGTAATGAACATATGCCAATTGATAACGTTTTATAATGTACATATATTTGTGAGAATATATTTATAGGATATATGCAATGTAAACATTACATAAAATAATATATTTAAATGGTTTAAAACATGTGTTTGATTATGTATACATATAAGTTATAATCCTTATAATATTTCAACTTATAAAATTACATAAATTCATTGAATATAATCGCGATACCCGAGTGTATTAAGTAACGCGCGTTCTGATTGGTCGATATTCTATTTATAGCGATGACGCACGCATTCGGTGCGCGCACTAACGTTCCAGTTGGATGTTTTCTCAGGTCGAAGATACCTCACAGAGTAGCCGGTGAAGTGAAGGTCTGTAAATGTAGGATACATATGTATGGGACATATGCATGGGACATATGTATGAGACATATGTATGATACATATGTAGAAGACATATTTGTGAGACATATTAGGAGTAATATGTATGGTACATATGTGTACGATATATGCGTGATACTATAGTATACAGAACTAATATTACTATATTTCTATACAGAACTAATATTATTAGTTGTATCATTATTTATTCACAAAAAATACAATTTTAAATTCAGTTTTCTGATGTGAGATATAATAATATTAAAGTTAAAGCGACATCCATATGTAATATATATATATATATGTATACAAAAATAATAATAATAATTACAGTTCATAAATTAAGTTAGTTTTGTTCAAATAAGCGTATGCGATGTTTGTTTATATCTGTTGATAGTGTTTTATTTAGTCTTCGGGAGTTTATTCCAATGTGATGAGTAGTTAGTCAATGAGTGAGCTTTAAAATGACAGTATTTGATGACCTCAAGTTATTTTTATCGTTAAATTCAATCGATACTTTGATGTTGTATTTTGTACTACCTATAGTTTAGTATGAATTGAGATTTGTAATATTTTTAGAATTTTGTGATTGGATCTATGTTTAAAGATACACTAGTTTAGTTTTTCCTGTAATATGTGTGTAAATTTAAAATTCTTACTAATAGTCTGCGTGTTTGGTTCATTGTTGTCTTTTTTAGTATACAAGGTAGGTCAATAGAACGCTAAAGTAATTCAGTTTCCATATTATACAAGCGAAGGTTATTATCTTGATAGATGTTCGGTACAGAAGATACTTTATTTATTTTAATTAATATAGTTCATTATTACATTGTTTTATTGTTGATGACATTTGATTATTTAATGTTGAGTGTTTATCTATTTTCACACCTAGAGTTGGTATATCAGTTTTTATTTATTTTTCACTTTCCTATTTTTATATGGGTGAGGGGTAGTGAATTATACTTTTATTATAAGGTATATCTTATAAATGTAGGGTTTCCTACGTTCAGTTTTCAGCCTATTCAATTTTAAGAAGTTGTTATTGAAATATATTTCTAGTTCATTAGTTAATTTATTGATTTTAGTTATATGTTATGGTCCATAACTTATGGGCGGTTATGTAAAGTATACTATAGTTAATTTGATACAATGTTTTAAATCAAGGATATATATATAGGTTACTTTTACACGTGATATTTACTATCATACACAATAATATATATATATATATATATATATATATATATATATATATGTATTCATTATAATGTATCCATGTAAACAGGAGGTCAAATACTATTATATTATATTTTATGTATTATACATATATACATATATTATCATATTTAGGTTTACACACGGGATTTTGTAGAAGCTGAAACTTATCGAGATAATTACCCTTAATTTTAAAGCAAGTCCAAATAAACTATATACATAATGTATATAGTTTATTTGGACTTGCTTTAAAATTAAGGGTAATTATCTCGATAAGCTTCAGCTTCTACAAAATCCCGGGTGTAAACCTAAATATGATAATATATAACCTATATATATATATATAAAATATTAAGAATAAGTCTGTATCAATTAAAACTAGATATTGACATATGATATTGGTATATTTCAGATATACCAATCTTTCATGTTAAGGTAATTAAAATAGTATAGAGTGAGCATAGCCGTAATTTTATTTCCACAATAACGTATACGTTATTGTAGAAATATGTTGCTCCTCAATAACTAGTACTACACAATGTTATTCTTGATTACTATTAATACCATATCAACTTGTATTCTCATAACATTATAGATAAACGTATACATATATGTATAAGGGTGTAGCATAATGATAGGTTTAGATACTATGTCATGGAAGTGATTCTTCAAATGACTTTAACAAATCAATAATAATTACCGTATACGTAATACAATAATACGTATATATACGTATTATTACCATTATATTTGTTAGATACGCCTCTATGATACTTTTCTTATTAGTATACTAAGTTTATTACATTTTTCCTGAAATTGAACTATAGTTCCTATAGTATTCAATTTAGATTAACTGTTATATTATAATAGGTAACACGTGTATTTACTTTTAAATATATATATATATATATATTTATAACAAAATCGATTAATCTGTAAAACCACATATTTAATATGTAAACTACACCATATTTTTTGCGAATATATTTTTACGATATTTGTAAATTGATAACAAAGTTTTATTCTTGTTATTATCTAATACTATTATGTTAAGGGATCATCGTTTAACTTTGTAAATATATTATTGTTTAGTGAAGTATTAAGCGTCGGTATTAATCGTTGGTACAACTAATAATGGGGAGGCGGAGCCAGAGGAGGCGCTAGTGGTGTGTTATATAATACGATTAGTAATTAATCGGCGATAATAGGGGGTAATCAGTCTATTGTGGTGGTGGTGGGTCGCTATTGTTCTATTGCGATAGTCTAACCCTCGTCGCTTCTGACTTGTGGCAGTCGTATATTGTACCTCTCGGGCGTTCTGTTCAGGAACTCCGACCATTGTATTCTGCTTTGCCTGCAGGTGTGTTGTTAATAGTATGATCTTATTATGAATTCCTTATATCTATATATGAATTCCTTATAATTTGTATTATAAAAAAAGTACAAATATATTTTTTCCTATAGGAAAATGTGTTTAATTCAATACATATAAAAAATAAATAGATAAAATATATAAAGTTCACACACATACATACACATTGTTATTATTGTTATTTTGTTATTGTTATTTGGTGGAGTCCTTTCATCCTATCCAGGAACTTAGATGTAGTTTTCACTTATAACCATGTATGGCTTTAATTTCCCTTCGAAGCCGCTCTCATGTTAATGCATCCATGGTTTTAACGAGAGCCGATCATTTATTTATACACAATTATATAATATCACTTCTAAATAATATTTTAAGACCCATTTTATCAAATTAATTAATGGTCCGGACGAGGCTCGAACCCGTGTTCTACTACTTGTATGTCTAACGCCTTAGCCACTGAGCCAAACAGGCAGTCACATGCACACACATATATACACAAATACTTAATAATTTACATATATAGTAGTTATGTAAACGAACTCGGACAGTTCGAACAAGTTTCGAACAGTATCAAACATTGAAAAAAAATCGGTTTCGAACTTTATAAATGTTGAACTTATGATTTCGAACTTCGGACTTTGAATTCAGTTACCAAACTTTCGTAATTCGAACTTTTTATGCAATTATTGAACTTGCAATCATATTTGTGATAATATAATTATATACATTTGTATATATGTATACTATAATTATATAGGGGAAAGTCCCCGATTACTGACCCCCTCCTAATACCGACCCCCTCTCGTATCTCAGTAACTATAAGAGATATCAAAAAATAATATATACCCGAACTGTTAGTAATTTAATGATAAATATGAATAAATATTTTGTTTTAACAAATATTTAATCATACAATTGTTATTTGATAAAATATAATATTCTGTTTTTACTTTTTAAATATTTGAATAATAACTTTTTTTAAATCATTGTAAATACTTTATTAATTAAAAGAAAATGTAATAATGCACATAATATTGTAGATCAATAAAATGTTTATAATTATTATAAAAATAATTCAATTTGAATAACTATTAACCAAAATATCTTAATTATAGCAACCCATATGATTTTCCTAATACCGACCCCCTAAATTACCCTAATACCGACCCCCATGTGATTTATAATATCCAATCAAAATAGATCAGTATTTTACTTTAAAATATGTCATAAGTTGTTTGTTTATCATTGATATAGATTAAGGATTCATGATTCCATTATATTATATACATACTGATTAATAACTAAATATTAAATAATAATATATACTATTTTAATATAATTACTATAAAGTTTAAATTTAAATTTAATATTACTATTAAAACATAAATTCAATAAAAAATAATTGCGTGCATGTTATAATTAATTATATTTATTAATATCTACTCTTTTTATTGGATATTATAATACTACAATTATTTATACTACGATTATTTTAGGGGGTCGGTAATAGGGGAAGGGGTTCGGTATTAGGAACAGGTATCCGATTATTGACCCCCCTGTTTATTCTTGTAAATATAATTATATCAAAAATTTAAAATAGCCACATTATTCATTACCATAATATTACCCTATTTACAAAATTTCAAATAAATATATTTAATATTGAATAAGTTATTACAAATAATCATTTAGGGGTCGGTAATCGGGGACTTTCCCCTACATGTGTATAGGTGTATAATATAAGTAAATAGGAGAAAGTATCCGATTACCGACATCTAAATGATTATTTGTAATAACTTATTCAATATTAAATATATTTATTTGAATTTTTGTAAGTAGGGTAATATTATGGCAATGAATAATGCTATTTTAAATTTTTGATATAATTATATTGATAAGAATAAACAGGGGGTCGGTAATCGGATACATGTGCCTAATACCGACCCCCTAAAATAATCATGGTATAAATAATTGTAGTATTATAATATCCAATACAAATAGTAGATATAATTAATTATAACATGCACGCAATTTATTTTTTATTGTATTTATGTTTTAATAGTAATATGAAATTTAAATTTAAACTTTATAGTAATTATATTAAAATGGTGTATATTATAATTTAATATTTATTTATTAAACAGTATGTATATAATCAACTGGAATTATGAATCTTAAATATATTTCAATGATACACAAACAATTACGACATATTTTAAAGTATAATACGGATCTATCTTGATTGGATATTATAAATCACATGGGGTCGGTATTAGGGTAATTTAGGGGGTCGGTAATAGGAAAATCATATGGGTTGCTATAATTAAGATATTTTGGTTAATAGTTATTCAAATTGAATTATTTTTATAATAGTTATACACATTTTATTGATCTACAATATTATGCTCAGTATTGAGTTTTCTTTTAAATAATAAAGTATTTACAATGATTTAAAAAACGTTATTATTCAAATATTTAAAAGTAAAAACAGAATATTACATTTTATTAAATAACAATTGTAGAATTAAACATTTTTTAAAACAAAATACTTATTCATATTTATCATTAAATTACTAACAGTTCGTATATATTATTTTTTGACACCTCTTATAGTTAATGAGATACGATAGGGGGTTGGTATTAGGAGGGGGTCGGTAATCGGGGACTTTCCCCTACATATTTATGCATTACATACACGTGTATAATACACATAATCTACTATCATATACACATACACACATATACGGGAATGGCAGCATGCATACATATGACTCATGCGTCACGAATCATGAGTCATGAATCATGAATCATTCAGCATGATACGAAACCTGAGTTCGTCATCTTGAGCGTAGTACCGGTGCATAGCTTTGTTAGTGTCTTTAAAGTCCTGTAGGTGGCGTTGTGTGACGGTTACGTAATGAAGAGTTGCGTAACGATTAGAACATGATTACGTGTAGGTATATTCATGACCATATATGGTGTTCTATCTCTATATATATATATATATATATATATATATATATATATATATATATATATATATACACATATATGCATATATGCATAGCCATGTTCTCTTTCAGTTACAAGTTATAACTTATAACTAATACACCTGATAGACCTACAGTGTAGGACCTAGCAGCTAAATAGCAGCACAATATACGTCAAATAGCAACGTAATAGCAGCATAATAGCTGATAAATTAATAGCAGCACAATATACATTTAATAGCAACATAATAACAGCATAATAGCACAATGTGAACATGTGAGGCTATTAATATGCTGTTATGCTGGTATTATGCGGTTATTACTGTTTGCTGGGTTATTACGCAATAAGATGTAATATGTTACATAATAAACCTGCATCGCCCCGGGTTTAGAGTGGGAAGTGAACAATGAAGTATTTCTTCTGAAGTCCTCTGTCAAGTAGTAAAGGTATATCATATATATATATATATATATATATATATATATATATATATATATATAGTCACATACACGCATACTATAATATGTTAAATGTCAAATAATTTCTTTCGGTTAGGGTAAAATCCCACATTTTCGGATATGTAATATATTGTAAGGTTCACAGAATAAGTCTGGTATTTTAATACGATTTTAGTATGTAATTTAAAGTATTTTAAAGTTGTGAAATATTTGAAGTTAGTGTAAACAAAATTAAATATGAATACTAGATAATATAATCAAAATTATAGGATTTTTAGTTCTCGAAAAAAGTTCACTAAACGTACATATATATAGCTTTATATATTCATAAGGCGAACATATAATACATACAGTGTAATGCATACACCCAACGGGTACTATGTTCATAATTCTCCCACTATATAATTATCTCATTATATCTACCCCCCCCCTCTGCATATCCTTTACAACACACACTCTCTCATTATCTCACTCTCTACATATCCTCCACTATCGTCATCTTCCCATCTCCCCACGCGCCGCCGCTCTCTCTCTCTCTCCGGTTGAACTTTAACCTGGGGTAAGTACGGTGGTTGTGCGGCTGTGTTCGTTGGGTAACCGTTGGGAGATAGTGTCCATGTCATAACGTCGTAGCGAGGGTAACTTCGGGTGATATATACCTGAGTGTGTGTGTGTATGTATGTGTGTATGTGTGTGTGGGTGTGTGTGCAGATATGTATAACCATGGCGTAAGTGACAGGTGACAATCAGTTATAATAAGTTAATTATATATATATGTGTATGTGTGTGTGTTCCACCTCATAAGAAATACAAAATTCACCAAGTATAGTCTATAATGTATTATAATATTTTTAATAATAGGTTTATAAGGGCATAGTGATTATTATTATTACACATTAACTCCAGCCACCACTATTCCTAAATTATAATATGTTATCTTATGATAACTAATATTATAACTTATACGATATAAGTATATATATACAGTAGAATCTCGGTAACTCAACATGACGATAACTCAACATTGCCGATAACTCAACATCCAAACAATATTTGGTTGGATTCGTATCTTTTACATGTTAACAAAAACCCTATTACTCAACAAATATAACTCAACATATATATAACTCAACATCGTTTTTATAATACTAGCCTATACATTACATGTAAATATACATCCGATAACTCAACACTTATGAAAAATCAAAATATCACAGACATATATTTTTGGATTCGTATCTTTTACATGTAATAATTCTACATTGCTCAACAAATATAATTCAACATACATTATTCACCATGGTTTTATTTAATAATATATGGATATAAATATATAAACGTAAAAATACAATTACAATTATTATAATATCATAAAAGTACTATTTTGAATGCATTTATGTGAAAAAAACATTAATTAAGTCATTAATTTATACATCCGATAACTCAACATACTCGCTAACTCAACATGAAAACTCCGTCCCGTCAATGTTGAGTTATCGAGCTTTGACTGTATATATATATATATATATATATATATATATATATATATATATATATACATATACATATATAATATAAATATAAGTATTAACCATACAAACCATAACCTACATTTAAATATTAAAATATTTATATTGGTTATAAACATGCGTGTTAACCATGGTTAACACGTATATTAGCACCCATACAGATCACGTGTTACTATAGTAGGGGTAGTATACTATAGTATACTATAGAAGTTAACGGTATTCATTGATAGCACAGTAAACGATTGTACAAAATACCCGGCATATTTTAAAATAATGCATCTTTTGCGTACACATGTTATATAAGGTTGTAATTGATGATGTCGTTAACGCACTGGTCGTATACCTAATACGATACACTGTTAGAAATAAATGGTATAACATTGATTAAAAAATGGTATAACCCCGTGGCGTCCTGGTATACCATTTACGGTATAACTAAAAAAAACAAATGTTATACTATATAATTTGTGATCTTATACCATTTACATTAAGCTAGCTTATAGCTATATGGTATAACTAAAAAATACAAATGTTATACCATATAATATGTGATCTTATACCATTTAACGTAATTGTATGGTATAACTCGTATTTCCATATGTTATACCATATAATTCATAATGTTATACCCTTATTGTTAACAGTATAGGCTAAGTAAACACCCGGCATCAACGCTCTGCTTTCGTTTACGAGGTTGTCCTATCGTAGTCGAGTCAAAGCGCCGATTTGTTTAGTAATATCGAATATATATTTATAATATTATAATTAACCTAAACATATTATCTTAAACCTAAATTACGGATAGCATATATGATATATATATATGGAATATTGTACATAAATAACATTGTACATAACTGTAATATAACATACATGTATGTAGTTATAACAATAGTTGGTGGATGTTGATCGTGTCCACATATAGACAGACAGACAACGCATACCGTGAGTGGTAATTAATAACACTCGACAACTGTAACCCTAGCCGCAGTTACACGAGTTTTACACAAGTGTTATGTACTGAGCTGCACCCCTTGATACGAGTTAACATAATTAGTAATGTGTAGTTAATACTCAATCATTGTATATATATATAGTATGTATAGTGTACAAATATAGCTAAATTACATGAATTGTATATATGGTATTATCTAAAGATGGTCGTATTTCTATATATATACAGTCAACTCCCGATAAGTCGGACTCGCAAGGGACCGGGAAAAGTGTCCGACTTAGCGAATTGTCCGACTTATCCGAGATTCAGAATATCATACAAATAAGACATGAGATGCGCAGCGTGAGTTAAAGGGTTACCGAAATGTGAAATTATGCAACAATCAACATAAAATGTTGTATTCAATAATATTATAGTTAAGTATACTTATATATATACTTACTAAAATTATAATATTCATTATTTAAAGTAAATATTTCTGACAATTTATAAAAATTCCGACTTATCCAGTATAAAATCATAAAAATGACAATAATATGTGTCCGACTTATAGAAAAGTCCGACTTATCCAATCCAACTTACCCGACTTATCCGACTAATTTAACATGAACCTAGATACAAATCCAACCAAACCAACTAAATGTGTCCGACTTATCGAGAATTCCGAATTATCCGTAGTCCGACTTACCGAGAGTTGTATCCTAGCCCAATACTTTCACGAAGCCCATACCGAAGGTTACAGTTACTACTAGTCTACGAGTTATTACGTAACATGCGGATGTAAACGTCAATCATTATAGCATTGTTTACATGGGTGACCTATTTAATTTGCATAATAGTTCAAACACAGCTATGTTACGCTAACATGTAACATAACATGTGTCTATACTGGGTATATATAACCCAGGCTCCTCGCTTACATAGCGTATGTACTACGTGTATGTAAACATTGATATATCAATGTATCAAATATATCAAATCTATAGACGAAGCACTGCTTTAATTTGATTGGTTCAATTATTCAATTAATACATCAATAGGCTAATCATCAAACTTAATATTTGTTTGTGATAGCGAGTGTATATCGATGAGTCATTGTACAACGTATACAACCTATGACCTTATAAGGCAATACCCCAGGGTGACCTAAGATATGGAAATCAAAGTACACGTATGCTAATTAAAGACATGCGCATTACAGTCAAAGATCTAAAGGTAGGTGTGTTGTAAAGGATTACGAATAGTGTATACCATTTCTATATAAATGCCAAGGACAATATGAATATTGTTAAACATAAGAAGTTTATATATATATTGTATATAATAGGTTTTGTAAAAGAGGACAAAGGAGCTCTAATGTTTGCAATCATAATGTAATGTTATATAATGATTATGTAATAACGTTTGTAATACACTACCGGCGTCAAATCTACAGTACACCGAAAAACTCATGATAACAATAAATGCTTTGTTATCGAGTGATTATATAATCAGTTATATAATAACTGTACACTTTAACAATACGCACACATGCGTACGTAATCTATTATGCAATATAATCGTTATTTGGTTAAAGAAGAGAGATTCAAATGTAGCAAGTATTGACTATTTATATCTATATAAGAAGTTAATGCAGCTTTAATACTTTATGCCTTTACTAAAACAGCTTTATTCCAGTATTATAATATCTTTATACCAGTATTAAAACACATAACATTAGGGTTTATATCTCTTCGATCGTCACGATATTAAAGTGTAAACAAATAATAAAAATATCATTAAAATATAACAAGATAATAATGAGGTATAGTAATATACACATATATATATATTTATCATTAATTAGTGTAGGAGATAATTAATGTAATCAATTCATATTTATATGAAAGAAATATGATAAAATATATTTCGAAGGGAAGTTAAATATATATGAAGTGAAGTAGCGGATAGCTCATGCATTAATAGAACAATTATCGATGACACGATAGAGGAGAAGAGAAGCGTTATCATGACGAATAGAATGCATAATTAATGGTACATCTGACACACTGAATATCGATTATTCATCATATACGACACACAATTTAATTAGGTGTAAGAAATATAATGAGGTGTGAAATAATATAATTATTTATGAATTATGGAAAGGTGCAAAGTTTAAATATTGTTTACAACAGGAAACCACATATATCAGATTTTATGAGCTATCATATTACGTAGGTTTCGTCTAAATAACATATATATATACATATATATTTATATTTATAAAGTTGGGTTAGAGGAGCTGTTTTAATGGTGAAACAGTGATGACTCGAAGAATGGTCAACAATTAGGAGCAATAATACATGTTAGCAATAATTAAAGTATTTAGAGTATATATATATATACGTGTGTTTGGTATATGTATATGTGTATGTATGTTGTATGTTTATATATGTACGTGATTATTAATAACATATACATATATTCGAATTAATCAATTATAGGTATAATACAGTGCTAAATATTAATATATCGAATACATTATAATATATATTATAATATACGGTAACTTAATATATTGTGATATACTATATTACATATAGTCTACTAAAATATATTCTATTATAATATAGTGTAATCTATTATATTATTAGTAATCTATTATATATACAAGATTAACTACAGTTGACTATATTTAAAACTAATCTACTATAATCTATTCCACTATACAATGTGTGTTACACTAAGCCACGCTAACCTTCTTTGACCGCTGCGAGTTGTACTTTATCCGTCAGGGTGGGGTAGTTGTAATTGTAACGCGGCATGTTCATCGCCAGGTGGCGTCTTTCGTCGAGCACCCCTCGGTTCTGGAGAGATGTCATCGTCACTACGTGGGTGGTACGGGGTTATTAATGTACGTACGAGGGTATCACACGCGTAGTGACGGCCTGGAGGAGGGTGGCGCTGACTGTTCCGCGGGGTTTAGTGTCTTTGTTTGTTTACGTTTATTTTTTTGGATATTTAGCGATGGAGTAACGTCTGCTATGTTTAATTTATTTAATCCTATAGGATTATGTATATTGACGTATACATTTATCGTTGTTTACTGTGTTAATTTTAATTATTAATTAGTTGTTTATTTTCGTATAAATTTAAAAATTTTAATTTTTAATAAATGTATTTATTTAACATTTTATAATAATGACGCTATACATGACAATGTATCAGTAAATTAAACTGGTATATAATGTTAAGTTATAGTATCGGTAGGTAGGTATATATTATATACCATAGTAGTATACTATATATAGTATACTATATATTATATAGGTATATCATTATTATATAAATTACTAATTTGTATTTTATAATTTGTTATAACATTTCTCTAAATATTTCACTTTCGAAAATAGGTCATAACTATTTATAGTGAATACTTAGATAAACCATTTTTAAATTAATAATAACATCATTGATAATGTTGATGGTGATAATATTGGTCAAATTAGAGTCTTTACGATTATGAAATAGAACAAAATTAAATATATACATTTTAAATTTTGTATTGTTTACATTTTATTTTTTTATTTATAGGGGCAACCATTATTTAATTTTGTTAATTGTAATAAATTGTATTAATTATAAAATAAATCAAAAATAGATTTAGAAATGTAGAAGTTCTGCAGATATAATATTAACCTATACATTTTAATATCTAAACCTCAATTAAATATAAATCCTATATATTTAAGTAATAATACATTATATTCTCAGAATTCTCCTTTAAATTCTTTAAATATAATATGTGTTTTTAAACATGTAGTTATTGGTAGTGTCATCAATGATTGAACAATAATTCTCATTTGCATATAAATAAATGGATTTGAAAAAATAGGATGATTATAAACTTTTAAGTGGATATATTTAGGATCCAAAATTGACATTTTTATTAATTATATACTGATTTAAATATATTGAGAATATATTTATTTATTTATATGTATTTAATTAAAAATACTCTTGAGTTAATTTTATATAATGTTCCATTCAAACATAATACGTAGAAGAAATATGTTTCTATATGTTATTTAAATTTGTATTTTCCAAAAGATATTTTAATAAAAACCTACATTTATTTTTTATCTTAAGAACAATTGTTAATCATGTGTGATTAATGTTTTCATTCATTCATTGAATAATATAGTACACACCTATACATAGACTTTATGAATTAGAGCTAGAGAGGAAGCTATTTTCTCTCTAGCTCTATGACATATAGACGCATATACACATATAGGTGCACAGATACTGGTAAATGAACATAATTGGAGCCGAGCCAAGTTTAGTCATTTCAATGAACTTAATAACTATTCAGTAAAGTACTCGCTTATATATACATGTACATAATACTCTAGTTTTATTTGTTTACTTATAAAGTATATATATATATATTTATATACATATATATACATAATAAATATATATATATTACATTCTATAATTTATATATATATTAGATATATATTTTTTCAAATAAACTCAAAATAATTTGAACTTAACACGTGTTATTATTTACACGATTAGAGTATTCACATCTATACAATGAGATACGGAGAGTAATATAGAGAGGGCGCGAGTGGGAAAGAGAAAGAGGTGGGATATACATAGCGATATGGAGAAAGAGATCTCTTTCGAGAGACGGATAGGGATATATGTAGAGGGAGAGAGATAGAGAAGGAGAGATATAGATATAGATATATATATATAGATAATGAGACAAAGATATAAATAAAGATGGCGCGCCTATATCTCGCTCTATACATCTCAGGCGAGATATAAAGAGACATTCAATTTATATACACACCCTATATAGTTTAAAGTAATATTACATGTAATATATCGTACATGAATACTACTGTGAATACGACTACCCGTAAGAACTTATTACCATTGTGTTATAACTACTTATAGCCTATAATATCTAACTCTATAATAGTGATGACATGCACATTAGGCAACGACCACCATCAAACATAAACTAAAGAAGTTCCTCATTGTTCATGATATATTAACTTCAAATATATTCGTTGTCATCACGTTTTACACTTGTACTAATTATAACATTTTATTTATTGTATTTTATATATTATTTTCACACTATACCATTTTATAATTGAATTAGTGTTGACATATATCATCTGTATATACTTTGTATACAATAGTATACATCCTAGTATTGTTGTATATTAATTTAGAAGGTTGCTATATTACATTTATCTGGTATGATATATTATGAGATACAGTTACACAAAACACTATACTATTATTAACGCGTTGAATGTATTAGTGCTGTTATGACTATTGCCCGAGTTGTAGCTACACGGTCTGTCCCAAACATTAACCTTACACTAACCTTACACGAATACACAACTACCTATAGTCTATAGGCTATGGACTTATGGTCATATATGACCATCATTGTATTATTAGTCTTATTATTGATAATATGTAACAATAATTATTATTATAATATATTATTCCGTGAATATTACAAATAAAATATAGATATGTATCATAACATAGTGTGCGATGCATAGTGTGCGTAGAGTAGGTCATATGTCCTACGTCCTATGTCCTAGGTCATATGTCCTACATCCTAAGACTAAGTCATACATCCTATTTAATACATCAATTTCCCTATTTATCCATCTATATATATATAAAAAATCATCACTAACCGTGTTTATATTCAGATGTTGGTTGGTAGTAACTACCGTTCTAAGCCGTGGTAATTCCTGGAACTCGTACACACGAGTCTAGTAGAACAAATACTGCGGAGCCGATAATAAACTGGACGTATCGGCGAGTCAGATCATTGGTCTCGATTAGCCTTCACACAAACACACACGGGCGGAGTTGTTTGATTACATAACACGGCGACGACGACGTTATGTAATCGACGATAGCACCTAACAACGGCGACGACGACGACGACTCGACACGCCCCTTCTCGGCGAATCGACACGCCCCTTCTCGGCGTATCGACACGCCCTATCGATACGCGCCGCGGCCCTCTCACAGTGTATCGATCGCGCGAGAGAGGCGTATTTCGAAGCCTTTGTAGAAAAAACTGAATGGGCGTGGCCAGGCGATAATCCTCTCGGGATTACACGTAAACGGTGGCTAGAAATAAACTAATTAACCATATTATCCACCTATAGGTGGCTATATCTACGATGATGTTTAACTACACACTATAGTTATGAGCTAATTAACGTATGAAATGTGATGAAATACATATATAGTGTTAACTATGGTTTAACGATAGTTTAAATAATAATTTAAATATTTCTATATTAGTTATTTCGATATTCTATATAATACAATAAATATTGTATTATATTAATTAATTATGCTTTTAATATAATAATATTGAAAACGATTGCATTGATTGTATATAATATTCAAATATGTACTTCTTATAAATGATGTAATATGATAACATTTCCGTCTGTAAAAGAATAGATTCACAAAATATGAGTTAGTAAAGGTCCAATATCCATGTTCCTTTTTAAGTGATATTTTGTTGGAAATTGCGCCCACCCACTTTTACATATTTTCCCACAAAGAAAATCAGATTTTTACATAATAAATTATATCATAATCATATTTATTTATTATAAATAAGTATACTATATTTATAGTTGTATTTTATTATATTGTTTTTTATATTCAATTGAAAACAAAATAATTATTTTACAAAGTTCGTAATCAGATCACAATCCAGTATGTAATCAATGACCATCATGGGCTATGTATTTATCACGATCAAAGCTTGTCATTCGATTACAATCGTTGATATTAATTTTATTACGAACATAAATTTGTGATCAGTTAACTATCATTGATTAAAATTATATCAATATCATTGATGTAAATTTGTTCTGTTAAGCCTGTTAAGGCTGTTAAGTTTACGATCAATGATTACCAACTGAACATAAATCATGTTATAGATAAGTTAACTCTCATTGATTACAATTGTATTAATGATTAATATCAATGAATTAGAAGTGTAGTTGGTAATGAAAGCATAATTGCTGATCAATGATTGTATTATTATTGTACTCATATTATGTTCAGTTAAGCACAAATCACGACGATAATCAAACTATAATCTAACTACTATCAATCGTATTATGCGCGATAAAGCGCCATGACTCACGATACATGAATCATAACATTCGTACTTGGAATTATTCTCTTCAGAATTTATCGAAGTTCACTCTTATCCGTTAACGGTATAATTATATCCACCATAGTTAACACCCACGCATCGATTATATTCACTTATAGGACTTATATTCACCTATATGAACTGTAATTATCTAAAATCATACAGTCCCGAAACCCTATCTATGTGCTTAATTGGTATTTAAAATAGGCTCCATATGGATCCTGTAGAGAACTTCCATTTCTTCTATTACTTCAATATTGAATATTTATGTCTCAAGAGAGATGTCTACAAAGAGATATCTACATTTCCCTGTACATAATAGCCCTTAAGGGCTAAATGTAAATTTACCATATCGTCTATTCTATTCTACCAATATCTCCTATAACATCGAGGTTATAGGAGGTCTTGATTCTATTATACAACATTCGTCTTATATCCGAAACCTTGGAGTTATATTTTATCACTTATTCTCTCAACATACATGTACACTGTATAGTCGTCACGCATGATCACGTCACACGTCGTACACACGTCGTGCGTGATCATGCGTGACGAATATATATGCTCATATATAAAACTGAGTTGAGCTATTGATGGTCTAAGCATACATAGTTCCTACAATACAAATATATCATAAACCGATATAGGGCGGTTCACAAATACCGATAGATAAACGCGATTATCGGCGGTTAAGGATGTCTACTATGCTAATTACGGTGCCGATATAGCCCGACATTGATGTTAAGAACGCACCGCCTTAGTAAGGACCGTTTTAGATATTGTCGAGGGTGTGCAGCTTTTACTCGAGGAGATTGGTAGACGAATTGGGAACATTGTTAACTGACAGGTGGAAACTATAGTCACACTGCAGTGTTTGGCGACAATACTTTACAGAGTTTTGGTGATTACTGATAAGTTGTAAATAGGAAACTAGTTTGTGAGCTATGTGGGCACAAGTGAGATTGTTTTACTTAGGGTGGGGGGGGGGTGCAGGAGGAATCTGACTCAATACATATAGTATGACGAATAATTGAAAATAGTATGATAGGATATATCCATATATGGAGTACATGTAGGGCCTATATTGTAGGGGTATCACAGGGTGATTAAAAGTGGGGATATCTCTCATACATTATTACCATATACTTTGCTAAAAAGATACATATATAATATCACTTATTCTAAATATATATATATATATATATATATATATATATATAATATAATATTATATTAAAATATAGTAACAAATTGCGAGTAAATATATTTGATTAAATAAATATTTGTATTCACATAAAGTAGATTTACGACAAGAAGATCTTAATATAAAATAGCTTATTATTTCCTCAAAATCTATTTCTTCCAGTTTTATTTGTTTACGCTTATATTGTACTTTAATGGGTTTTAGTATAATCCATGTAAAGTGGTCACTAGACACGATATTTTCAAACTTGTATATTAATCTCAGGGCAAATATATTTTGTTTCCATACCAATATCTATGCTGCAAAAATAAAAGACACCACACATATGGCTAAATAATCATATTATACCTAATTGTAATTGTATATTATATTATTTTGGCACGTCTTAATTTATATATATAGGATATATATATATATATATATATATATATATAAACCTCTTGATAATTGTAGTTTATTGTTCATAATCTGTAATGTTATAGGATATATATATATATATATATATATATATATATATATATATATATATATAAACCTCTTGATAATTGTAGTTTATTGTTAATAATCTGTCATGTTACAAATACTATGAACACAAATCAGTATTATCCATAGAAAATCTTAAAGATATTTGTTCTATGTCAATGTCATATACTTCGGAGTATTTTATCCATTATTTTCATTATATGTACTAATTAAATTTAGTTAAATAAGTTGTTTATCCAGGAAATTAACTTATTTACTATTTTAATATATTTATTTATATTCTTTTTTAGTAAATATAATAAGTATTTATTATATATATTATAAACACATAGAACTGAAACCCTTTAAATGATTACAAGGGTTATATAATATTATATTAATATAAATAAATACATATCAGAACATTTATAGTTAGTATAAACTGTATGTTCATATGATTCAACATTATCCGAAATATAGGTAGGTATACCTATACCTGTACCTAATATACCTATATATTCTGGTACTTCATATCTTATATAATAAACATGTAGAGCTATGGCTAGGCTACCTTGCAGACTATTTATTTTTGTTTGACTTCAAGAGGATATCAACATAGGTCTTCGACTTTAGATTTGATACAAACAAGACTGGCATCTGAATCATTTATCTGACTATTTAACTCTGCAGTTATACATGTAAATGTTAAGCTCACGATTATTTTCAATTGTGGTAGTTGGACTCGTATAGCCTTTAATTACTCTAGTAACATATACTAAATGTATCGTAAGCTATAGATAATGATGCATATGTATTTCCTTTCTGAAGTATGATACAAAATCCTATATATTTTAATCTCTGATTAGAATTTCCTGTTTCATTGAACTCATCCAAAGAAGTTATTATTTGATTATAATTATTTAAAACTTTCCTAAATGCATCCTTTCTTACAGTTAATCTAGCAGGGCACAATGGTATTAATTATTCGGTGTAATATAAGCCATCGATATTTCTAAATGTTATTGTATTTGTAAAAATTACTACAATTTCATAAATTAATGCAAGATGATCATTAATTACTATACAGTGTACATTATTTCACTGTTTGGGCAACACGAATTCCTCGAAAGGCTCCACAATGAGTATAATGATCATTATACTCATTAGCTCGATCTAATGGTTATATCGTATGTATCAACGTGTTAATTGACAACCTCAAATTGTTCTGCCCTATTCGAAGATTAATTAAATATGGGTAGATAGAGAAGACTTATTCAGTAAATCGATGGCATTACTCGGTAATAATTTTCACGAGGAAGGTGTGTGAATGAATATAGTATAGTTTAGAGTTATACTAGGCTGGGAGTATCGAAGGGGAGAGCTATACATAGGCGATGAAGTGAAGCTCAAGGCCGTTATCAGATGGGATGTTAATAAGAGAGACTATAGTATGTTCCTAGGTTATCATTGGTTAATTATATCAACATCCATGAGTGAGGAAGTTGTGTGTGTATAGATATATAGATTAGTGAGTGTTAAATATACAAAAAATGACATGAAACGATAATTGAATAATGAATGAAAAAAAAGAACGATGGTTAGTGTAATATAATATATATAATTAGACACGCCCACATTATTAGTGATAAACACTTCACTTGTATCTTAGCAGTCAAACCAATAGCACTTACGTTAATCTATAATAGATAATACTATATACCCCAAACCACGAAGAATCATCTGCAGAGTACTCTGGCAGATATCTTGAAGCTACCCAAAGGTAATACATCCTACATATAATAGTATACCCAATACATATATTATATATATATTATACATTATATATTTAGGATAAGATTATCATAATCTTAATATATAAGTTATAACTCTATAGACGAACCAATTGATATATAATAACATATTACATGGTGACAGCGGTTGTTCTTTAACTAGATAGTTAAATAGTGATATTAGTTACGTGGTATTAAGATTTGGGATTAAAATCATAATTATAAGGCAAGCTTATTATTAGATTCGACATACATTAAGTACAGTGTACTTAGATTATTACATAACAAGTTGTTATTGTAAATTAATTAAAAATTAATTAGAAAAAAAAAAAAAAAAAAACTAATTAAAAATTAATTAAATATATAAAAATATACATTGTATATTTATTACATAATAAGTTACTGGATATTATTAATTGTTTATTTTAATAGTGTATATAACTATCTTATGGGTAATTAATTTAATACCATAGAATAGGTTGTTTAATATATATATAAATATATTTATATTCACACAGAATTTACAGAAATAACATAATATTAGTACATTTATTATAAAAATGAGTGAATGTAGAATCCCAGAAATATTAATTGTAGATAAAATCAGAGGGGCCGAAATATATAAAAGATGGATACAATCTTATGAAATTTATGAAAATGCTAGAGAATTGGAAAACAAATCAGAAAAGTCACAAGTCGGTATATTTCTAAATACAATAGGATCAGATGGCGTAGATATATACAATTCATTTGAAGATGAAACTATCGAAGTAATGATAGATGAAAAAAAAACAAAATCCTCTGGTAAGAAAAACTTAGAGTGGATAAAAGAAAAGTTTAAAGCGTATTTCATTCCAAAAAGAAACTTGACATATGAAAGATATGTATTTTTTAAACGTGATCAATTTGAAAGCGAGAATATTGAATGCTACTATGCTGAATTACGAAAACTGGCTATGACTTGCGAATTCAAAGATTTGAAAGATTCATTGATCAAAGATAGAATCATCATAGGCATGATTGACAATAATTTACGCCAGAGATTCCTACAAGAAGTTAAAGGTAAAGAAATTACAGCCGAAGAGGTAGTCCAAGCTACAAAAATAAAAGAAACAAGCAATAACCAAATGCAGAAAATAAATAATAAAGAATACGAAAATATTGATTATATTAACAAAAAAATCAATAAATATAAGAATAACGAAACTTATAATAAACCAAGCCAAAAGTTTAATAAAAAAAAATGCGGCAGATGTGATCGAATACATGAACCAAGGTCATGTAAAGCATTCAACACAAAATGCAATATCTGTAACAAGTTAGGACACTGGGCAAAGTGTTGTAAATCAAGGAGTGATAACTACAATCAGCGAACATACGAAACAAATGAAATTTGTTGTTCAAAAATAGACGAAAATTTTATATTTTTAGGCGAAATTAAAACTAACATTGAACAAAATAAATGGATAAAAGATTTAACAGTAAATTGTGAACAATTCGAAAAAGTTATTAAGTTTAAGATATATACAGGCGCAAGCGTATCCGTAATGCCATATAATAAGTTATTACCAATTTTAAAGAAGACTAATATAATATTAAGAGGACCAAATAATACTGAAATTAATGCTAAGGGATACTTAGAAGCATTGATTACATATAAAGGTAAAACAATAAAAGAGGACATATTCATTTTAGAAAAACAAATGGCATCAATAGAATTGGATATTGTCAAATTAGTAGATGCGCTAGATTGCCAGCTGGATCCTAAATTATTTGATGGATTAGGAAGTATTAATAGGAAATACAAAATTGAAATAAAAGAGGGAATAAAACCATATTCAATTAATGTACCAAGACCAGTTCCAGTACATCAACAAACGGAAGTCCAAAACGAACTACAGAAAATGATCGAATTAGGAGTAATCGAAGAAGCATGTGGTCCCACAGAATGGTGTAGCCCAATGGTTATTGCAAAGAAAGGAAACGGTAAAATAAGAATTTGCACAGATTTAACGAAGTTAATAAAATAGTAGAATCAGGATTGACATTAAATAAAAATAAATGTGTATTCCGTAAAGAAGAAGTAGATTTCTTAGGGTTTAAAATTACTAGTAAAGGAATTAAAGCTGGACAAAAAGTCCAAGGAATCATAGATATTCCAACACCAACTAGCGTAAAAAGTGTCAGGAGTTTTCTTGGGATGATAAACCAATTTTCTCGATTTAACCCAAATATATCCGAATACAGTGCTCCATTAAGAGAATTGCTTAGGAAAGATTGTTCTTGGATTTGGGATACGAAGCAAGAAGAAAGTTTCAGAATATTGAAAGAAGAGTTACAGAATACGAAGACATTATCGTATTTCGATGTTAACAAGAAAACAATATTGACAACAGACGCATCGGATCACGGTATAGGTGCGATACTAACACAAGAAGACGAAAACGGAAACCGAAAAATGATTGGAGCAGCCAGTAGATCCCTAAGTGATACTGAGAAAAGATACGCAACTATAGAGAAGGAAGCGTTGGGCGTAGTATGGGCTCTTGAAAGATTTAACTATTATATAGTAGGTGCACCCATATACGTAGAAACCGATCATAAACCTTTAATAACTCTATTAGGAAGCAAAGAAATAGAGAAGGTGCCTATAAGAATCCAAAGGTACAGAATACGATTGATGAGATATGCCGTAAACATGAAATATATACCCGGTAAAAACAATATCATTGCCGATACATTATCAAGATACCCTTCGAAAGATACAGGGTGCGACCTATTAGAAATCGAAACCGAAGAGATGGCAAGTAGTGTTTTCGTACCTGGGGAATCATGTAAAATACAATCTATAATCAAAGCTCAGAATAATGATCCAGAGATAACATGGTTGAAGAAGAAGATTATTGAAGGATGGACAAAATCAGATTTGAAACATAATTTAGGTCGAAAATATTATAATAGCCAACAATATTTATCAACGATTCAAGGTTGCTTAACGTACCAGAATAGAGCTATTATACCTGTCAGTATGAGAAAAGAAATGTTAAGAAATATCCATATAGGACACTTAGGAATCACGAAATGTCTAGAAAGGGCAAAAAAGAGTGTGTTTTGGTTTGGTATCTCAAACGATATCGACAAGGAAATAAGGGAATGTATAAACTGCAATATAAATGCAAGGACTCAACGAGAACCTGTAAAGATAGTACCAGTACCTTCCAAAGCTTGGGAAACAGTAGGCTCAGACTTATTTCAATTCAAGCAACAAAAATACATTATAGTGGTGGATTATTATTCCCGATATATTGAAACGATGTTATTGAAAGACATGAGATCGATCACAATAATTTCGTCATTAAAATCAATATTTGCACGACACGGTATTCCTGAGAACATGATCTCAGATAACGGAACTCAATACAGCAGCGAAGAATTCAAAGAATTTTCCAAAACATACAAGTTTAAACATTTAACATCATCACCAAAATATCCAAAAGGCAACGGAGTAGCTGAAAGAGCTATACAAACGCTAAAGCAGATCATGGAGAAATCTGAAGACCCATATTTAGGTCTATTGTCATATCGAAATACACCATTATCTTTCGGTAGATCCCCAGCTGAGTTGTTAATGAATCGTAGATTAAATACGACATTACCAGATCTACTAAATCAAAATATGATGCTCGAAAAAGATCATGTTGAATTCAAAAAGAAGGTCATGGAGAAGAAACTCAAGGAAAAACAGTACAGCGACAACAAACTATCAAAAACTAAAAGAAGATTGGCACTGGATGAAGATGTCTATATTAAGACATGGACAGAATGGGAACCGTAATACAATTCGATGATAACAATGAAAGAACGTACACAATAAAATCAAATGACAACACAATCAGGCGTAATAGGATAGATCTAGTACCAGTTGAAAAAAACACAATTGTTACAAGATCAGGTAGGGAGGTTAGACCACCTCAACGCTTGATTGAGCAATGAGGAGCCATATGCCTCATGGGATTTAAGGTGTAGAAATTTTAGATTAAAAATTTGGTATAAGGGTGTAATATAATATGTAACAAAATATATAATTAGACACGCCCACATTATTAGTGATAAACACTTCACTTGTGATTATTTAAGGTGTATAAATTTTAGATTAAAAATTTGGTATAAGGGTGTAATATAATATATATAATTAGACACGCCCACATTATTAGTGATAAACACTTCACTTGTATCTTAGCAGTCAAACCAATAGCACTTACGTTAATCTATAATAGATAATACTATATACCCCAAACCACGAAGAATCATCTGCAGAGTACTCTGGCAGATATCTTGAAGCTACCCAAAGGTAATACATCCTACATATAATAGTATACCCAATACATATATTATATATATATTATACATTATATATTTAGGATAAGATTATCATAATCTTAATATATAAGTTATAACTCTATAGACGAACCAATTGATATATAATAACATATTACAGTTAGCACATGCCATAAAGTATGATAATTAGATATGGTCAATGATTTTGCGAAGCATCCTTTATTGCGAATTATCCTTCGGAAAATCTTTGATATGGTGCTATGGAGATCAGTTGTGTTTGATGATACAGTAGGTGATATATCCTATACATCCTATAGTCGGTGAAATTGATCGTGATATCGATAGTGTATTGAGGGTAGCAGCATGAAGTGTTAGTGCATTTCTGGGGTTATTAATATTGGCATGGACATCTTTATTTTAATTAAACAGCAGATTGTTGTTTTAAAACATAAAAGCTGAATAAATTAATCTTTTATGAATAGTAACTATTATAGTTTTATAATTAACCTACTGTTTTATCTATTACTACCTAAACTATAAACTATTTATATATCAATAACGTCTTCTTAAATTTCTAATTGTGTATATCAACTATTTATGATTTAAAATATTATTTCTTAACCCATTTGTATTTCACATAATCTGTTATTATTAAAAATCCGCATGTACTAACAAAATGGCTATAATTAGGTATATACAAACTTATCTACTTAGTTGCCTGGCTTAGATGTAGTTGTATATGGCTAATATATAATATAGCTAATTGCCTATGTGTAATTTAAATTGAAGTCTGGAGTATGAACATTTTATTAATTTAATATTACACTTAATATTATATTTAAATTATAGATCTAATCGTTGTATAACTTGAAATAATGTAATATAAATGATATAATATATTACATACCCATACTATATATATATATATATATATATATATATATATATATATATATATATATATATATAGTATATATATATAGATAGTTATATACACATAATATATACATGGTAATATACATGTACTAATTTCATTATCTTTACGTTCTTATTTTGAAATATTTACGGCTTAGTAATATCAGGGAGGGTAATATTTAATACTCCCTGGTAATATTTATAATTTAACTCAAGTATTGCTGTGCTGTAGTTGAAATGTTATATATATTTTATTATAATAATAATAATATAAAGATTTATTGATTCAATGAAAACGATAGACGTTTATAGGTATGTCCTAAGTTTATCCCAAGTTAATCCTATGCCCCAAGTTGAAATAATAAAACAAATAAATAAATACACCAATTATAATAAATTTTAAAAGAAGACATTATAATGATAACATATATGAATATAGTAGACATTTAAAGGTAATAAAGAGGATATGGTCATCGGGAAGACTGTTCCATTACTTCTGAGCAGCTACAGTGAAAGCAACATATGCATACATAGATGAGACAAACGGCACAGAGAGTTTCATCAGCTCACATTTGCGACTCGGACAAGTAATTGTTCGAATTATGAATCTCTTTGATAGGTATTCCGAAACTCTCATATATATCGCCTTGTGAGTATTTAAAAAAAAAACGAAACTTGCATATATCTAGAACATTCAACCACCCGAGAATCGCCATTATGGAATTGATAGCTATGGTTATATCAGAACGCTTAAGCTTAAATAATATTCGAACAGCTCTACGTTATATAGAAGCGAATTTGTTCAACAATTTTTGTGGAATATTAATAAAAAGCGAATTTCAATACCTACCTCTATTAAATACGAATGTAATATGATTTAGTTAAAGTAAATGTTAGCTCAGAACGAGCCTTGCCTATATTATACAGGAAATAATTAGAAGTGCGGATAGTGTTAGATATATATATATACTGAATAATCTAGTGCATTATTTATAGTAAAACCTAGAGTAGTTATGGTGTTTGAGATAGGAAGTGAGCTAAGGAATTGATGAGTGAGAGTAATTGAAGAAAGATACCTATAAAGTATAATGCTATAAGTTTTAGTAATATTTAATTAAAGAGAATTACAGGAAAACCAAGAGATTAACTCATTAATACAGTTAGCAATTGAAAGTTGAATTATGTGAATATCAGAACCAGGTGGAAAAAAGTATAAATTTATAAGTAATCAGCAAAGAAATGATAACGAATATATGGGTATTTTTATTATACACTAATTCAGATTTTAGTAAATAGATTATTGATTGATAATTTAATTTAATTACAAATATTAGTAGTATTAGTTTTACCTCAGAATACTAGTAATCATACATATTTACACCTGACTTTATTATATTTATATATATTTGTTATAAACAATAAAAAAATACGAATAAGTCAGTATTTATTAATACTCTATATATTTATATATATATATATATATATATATAAATATATAAATGAAAGAGTTCAAATATTAAGACAATTCATGTTGCTATAGATTATTTCATTGAGTACAAATAATCAATTTAAATATCTAACTTTTTATAATAAGTAAATATATTAATAGGATGCCTAATAGTGAACACAATATAAATCATATAAAACATAAATAATAAAAAGTTAAAATCATAGATGTAACAAATTAAAATTAGATACAATTATTATTCTGGTATTTGGGAATAACTTGTATTTGGAAAATAAAAGTTATATAGTAATAATTATATATATATATATATAAGTTAATATAATAGTACAATAATAATAATGATAGGAAGTCTGCTTATGGATATGTTTAGATATTTCATTTTACTGTTGATTAACTATCATATCATATGATTAATATTGAATTAACTAATAATATGTCTAATAATTATGTATTCAACATTGAAAAAGAAATATATATTTATATATATATATATATATATTTATTAGTAATAGGCTATTACAAATATATATTTTAGTATAAAAAAGGGTAATAATAACAAGTAACTGTTTCCATATATAGAGAGCACCAGTCATATATATTGCATATATCATCGATAATATCATATGTTTGAAATAAAGTTAATATATACATGAGGTGTATCATACATATCATATCTATAGATGTCACGTGTCATGTTTTCTATACAAATTAGTTATAGTGTGATGATAATAAGTTCATTCTCAACATTGTAAAATCATTCATCAATACTAAATATTAATTGGCGTGTAATGATAGTTAATTAATTAGAGTAATGTACAAATTGAATTCTATTGTGATTACCGTCTAGCATGTAAACGGTACAATGGAGAGTAGCGCCCTCTATTTATAAATGATTGTTACTATCGGCTTATTCGTATAGTAATGAACATCATTTCTATATTTGGATTTAACGTCAGCTTATTGCGAGAGTCGATCGACCACCGCTGTATAAGGCGTTAATATCGTCTTATTCGGAATATTCATCTGGGCTATTGTAAGGGTTCTCGGCTTCCGTTCGCTTTCGAGGCGGCTGTTTTGCGGATATCGGTGCGGCGGCGCCGGCGCCCTTTTGTCCCGTATCCTTTTCTTTAATCTCCATTTGACTGGTATCCAGTTCCGAGTATTCGTGTAGGTCGGTGTCGCCGCGACCATTTAAAGTGTTATAGTTCGGTTTCACGTTGCCATGTTTCACGTATACCGCATTCATTGTGGATACCTTCATGTCTGTGCGTATTGAGGGGTAGTTGTAGTATGGTAATAGGAAGCGCTACGTGCCTAGTAGATGATGTATAATATTATGTTCAATAATACTATATATATTTGTTAGATATTATTAATACATATCAATTTTGAATTTATATGAATAATTATAAATTCTATATTTTGAAAAAATTAATATATATATATATATATATATATATATATACATATATATATATACATATTTGATCTATTAAATAGCTAGATTCTCATAAATAAAGAAATTACACATATAAGTAAACTAAAGTTTATATTTAAAAAATAAAATATTCGAAATTATAAATGAAACAATATTAATAATGGCGATGAGTTAAGCTGTTCAGATTGGTAGAAATTACACATATAAGTAAACTAAAGTTTATATTTAAAAAATAAAATATTCGAAATTATAAATGAAACAATATTAATAATGCGATGAGTTAAGCTGTTCAGATTGGTATTTTTTTTTATAAATATCGCTCGCTATCATTTTATATGAACTTGATAACATAATTAATTAAATAAAACAATGTCTGGGTCACCTCATTAACGTTTAACATTGATGATATAGGAATTTTAACATAGAGGATATTTTTTAACTTCGATTTATCTTATTATCATTTTGATGTTAAGTTTTATCTTTAACTATAGTTTGAATAATATATTTTTGTAAAAGAACAAATTGTCTACTATTTTTTTCGATTTCCAGGAAATTTCCACGTAATTTCGAAAAAAAACTATATTAATTTAATTTTAATTAAAAAACTCTATATGTGATGATGTGGTTTTTGTATAATATATTCAGTATATATGTAGTACTATATACTATTATTATCTATTATTAATATGATTGGAAAAGGGTCATAGGTCGGCAACGCCCCATTTGACCCAGATTTACTTCCTTATCCATTTAGTCCTCGACGAGAAAACATTGTACTATAGTATTATTGTACTATAGTACTATAGTATCTATAGATACTGAGAGGTAAAATCTCATTTATTATTATTATCATTATTAGTGTTTAACTACTTATATACGCTATAAAGAGACCCTTCTCTCTCTCTCGTATAACGAATAAAGCTGATACGAAAATTCTGTCTTTATAACATATAATAAAAGATAAACTTATATAATAAGTGAATGAGCGTAATATTACAAGAAATGTATAAGAAAAACTGTAATTTATAATATATTATAAATAATGGTTATTTATTCAAATATTTAATGTAAAATAAGAGAAATGTTATATTTGAAAAAAAAAAAGGTTTATGAATATTTCTAAATATAATTTTATCGACTGGATTAAAATAGTGTTATTTAAATTATTTAAATTATTTGAAATTTGTAAACAAATATTTCAGATCATACTGCTAAAGAAAACTGAATTTTGTTGTTAACATTCTTATTTTATTAATAAAAAATTATATTATATATTATAATAATAGTGTACAATTATGTAATCATTACATTTATTTGATAATCAGTTCAATTTTTAAATTATTGTTTATAATGTAATTGGAACTTGAACAAAATATATGAAATAGTTGTATTTTTTTCTATATTAAAATATTTATAGTCATTTGTATAGGTAAAATAATCCTATAAAATACAAAAAAGTATAACCCAGTGACATATATAAATATTTGAATACTACAAATTATATGATAACTTGGCTATCTATATTTATAAAAACTTAACTAGATTACATAATTTGTGACATATTATATTTATCTTTATTCTAACATGTACTAATATATATATATATATATATATATATATATATATATATTATATATATATACAGATTTCTATAATATATACTAAACCAATTGATTCAACTTTTTTGATTTCATCATAAAGATCCTGCTTTTGTTCATAGTTGTTTTCCTAAACAATAAAAGATAACAATGGTCACTAGGTTATTGTGAGAATACATGGTATGCACTATATACTGATTATTATGCTACAGTGATCGCTTATTAATCGATTAAATGATCATTTATATAATACTGTATATTTCAGTTGGCTAAGGTGTCATGACATACAAGCTGTAAGACGCATGTTCAAGCCTCATCCGGACAATTAAAATATATCTTAAAATAATATTTAGAAGTGATATTATATAATTGTGTATATATAAATGATCGGCTCTCGTTAAAATCATGGATGCCTTAACATAAGAGCAGCTTCGAAGGGACATTAGATCCATATATGGTTATAAGTGAAAACTTCATCTAAGTTCCTGGATGGGATGAAAGGACTCCACCAAATATAAATAACAATACAAATAACAATATATATATATATATAATATGTATATTATAATTTATATAGGATTATATTTTATACAATATAATGTAGGAGTAATTAAATGTGTATATCATATAGATGGGGATTCTAGATTATATCTACTACACTTACACATACGTTACATATGATAGTATGATAGACTGTATTTATTCATAGACAATGTTGATCCCTGAAGTTGTGTATTTGGTGAACAATTTAATTATTCCTTCATGTAATATATATATTTGACGGTATTTACCAATTTATTCTACTCTAAATAGATGTTATATATCATTATAAGAACACATTTTATTATAGTATGCAATTTCTATGTTAATATTACGGGGAAAAAAGGGTAATTTGACCGGTGCGGGTAATTTGGCCGACTCTAATATCTCAGAAACTATTAATGATACAAAACAAATTCTATATACAAGTTATAGTATTTCATAATATCTTTAAGAATAGTTACAATTTATTTCAATAAATAATCAATAATTATTCGTATTTATTGATTTTATAAAAATACGGAATTTCTACAAAATAAGTGTTTGTTTATTTGCTTTCCATTTCATAAATGATCATTAACCAATCAGATTTCAGATAGTAAAATGATAGAATTGATATACAAATTGATGTCTAACCATATTTATAGCTTTCACCATATCTGCACTATTTCACCTCTGGTATATCATATTATTTGACAAATTTGATTTTATAGTATAACATTATTAATAAAATATAATAAAGTGAGTATACGAAGTTCAATAAATAAGTAATATAAATTTGCAATAATTTGGAAATATAATCTAATGAAGCGGTGGTATTAAGTTAACACTAACCATTCATCATTTTATTCAAGAAATTTAATTTATATATTTGAGTACATAGATTTCACCTATGGAATAAAGTTGCCCCATCCACCAAATTACCCATATATATAGTTTACTAATATCTATTGTATTCGAATAATATTCAAAAATATAAATAATTAAAATATACATATCGTAGAATAATATAATATTAGTTACATAGTATATGATGATTATTTAAAATATGTATATTTTGATTTAGACCATTATAGTAACACACATAAAAAATTGCCAAATTACCATTCATTCCCAAACGTTTATTATTAACAATAACATAATTGCGACAATACATTTTAGTTTCTTTCGATACATAAAATAAATAAATTATCACATGATTTAAAATATTATTTTTCAAAGAATATCTATTATATTATATTTTTATAAAATTATAATTTAAATTAATAAACTTAACTTATTGTAGTCAGTGACTATTAGTCATTATATATATTAAGTCTAAGCTTACATTTACATTACGTTCAAAATATTATATATATATATATATATATGAAATATTCACATAATAGCATTTGATCTTGTAGATCATAAGATTTTATTAAACAAGTTAAACTATTAAGGTATTAGGGGAACTACTAATCGTTTAATTAAGAGCTATCTGTATGATCGAATGTTATCGACTAGAATAGATAACGCACTTTCTACATTAAATATCATAAATGTTGGGGTACCACAGGGATCCATTTTGGGTCCTTACTTTTTATTTTATATATAAATGATATTCATATTACCTTTCATAATTTAAATATTAATTTTAATCTTATACTTTTAGCTGATGATACATCGGTTATCATTTGTGATCCACAAGTAATAAGACTCTATGCAAAAGTTTAAATTTAGTTATTTTAAATTTACATGAATAGTTTAATAATAGATTAATATTAACTATTTATAAAACAAAAGTATTACCTTATAAATATGCAAATATTATTAATGGTATATCAATTAATTCAACAGAAATATGCTTAGTATCTAGTTATACTTTTCTTGGAGTTATTTTAGATAATAATTAAAATTTAAAATAACATATAAGAAAAATACAATGAAGTTATCACATGTTATATATATATATATATATATATATATATTAATAAAATAAGCTATTTACCATTTTAATGTAATGCTTTTTTATATAAGATTAAATCTTTTATTTTTAAACTTGACGTATTGATACACACTTTTTATTCTTTACATAATTTATTTTTAACTTGACTTATTGATACATATTTTTATTCTTTATATTTTAATTATTTATATTTAGATTTTTTAAACCATGAGAATCTAACTTATCTGAATATGATGATTGGGGAAGTTCTCGCAAAAATAACAAATTTATTTGACTTTAACTTCTCCATTATTTCATTATTTACAAAATGAAATAATAAATCTGATTTATTTATATATTTATAATATATATATATATATATATTTATATATATATATATATATATATATATAAATATATATATATATATATATATATATATATATATCAATTTAATAACTTTTAATATATCCATTTTATTATGTGAATATTGAATATATAATATTATAAATTTAATGGGTAATCTCAGACTGGGAATAAACATAGAATTATATGATAGAAGTATATCCGTATATCCGTATATTATCCTACATAATTAACATATTAATTTCTATTTTCTTTGCTATTTTATCCGAAGGTTTAATATCAATCATTACATGCATGTTATTATACGATGGAGAATATATATATGGTAATATACAGATGGGTGTTATACAGATCATGCAAAGTCACATGGTAACTATAAACAAGGTGGCGGACATTGTAAGATTCATTAAATATCTGTGAATAAGCCAATCGACTTAATTATATATCTATGTATATACTTAACAGAAAACGATGATATTTACACTAGAGTGGCTTTATATAATGGCAATTCATCCAGGCTGCACTATATTTTTGTTTTTACAATAAAATATACATAATAATAAACTAACTATATCTATGATTGATATTAACCTCAGATTTTTGCCTGTTCGCATAACTAGCATTCACTCTAGATTGAGACTTGCGCCTTCTCCAGAATAACAGGCCTATCACGATCAGTATGAGGAGAATCACGGCAACCACCGCGCATACTATCACTATCAGATAGTTACCTTGTTTCTCTACTTCTGATGTTATAGTAGTACATAAATATAATATAGATAGTATATTGGAGTATAAATATAATATATAAAGTATATTAGAGTATAAATATAATATAGATAGTATATTATAGTATAAATATAATATACATAGTATATTAGAATATAAATATGTTATACATATTATATTAGATTATAAATATATTATACATAGTATATAAGAGTATAAATACAATATAGATAGTACATTAGAGTATAGTTACTTTGAATATAAGTTCCGTATGTTAGTAGTATACTACTATCGTATACGATGGAATGTATATAACGTGAATTGTTAACGGTCATACTGATCAGTTCTCCGTTAGTTCTACGAATAAAGGTGATAAAAACCTACGATGATGAAGCACTGGGTGTTGTTCATACATTTGTTGTCGGCTTTCAGTGAAGATTTACACCAGCTACAACCTGCCACATCTTCGCAGTTACTGCAATCAATTTATTAGAAAACTTGATAAAATACTAATATATATATATATATATATATATATGTAATTAACTAATGTCTTTTGTATTTTTAATCTAGTTTTTTCTATTGTGTATGATATATTTTTAATTAGTTTTTAGTAATTTATTGGTATTGTATTATGTCATAAGTATAAAAGTATAAATGTTGTTTTTTCGTATATATTGATTTTTGTTAATCTATTTATTGTTTATTTTAATAGAATTTGTTTGACTAATGAACTGTTGCGTAGCAATATTATACTCTGAATTATATTATATTTAATAATATTATTTCCTTTTTGGTTATACCTTAATACGTGGAGGTTTGTATAAAATTACATCGCACTATTCTATATAATATTTTGTATATTCTTTAACAGAGAATTATTGTATGGTTTTTGTTCTTATATTAAATAAAAGTATATAAACAGTCCATCTATAATTTTGAGTGGTGTCGTATCTTAACATCTATTTCAACCACTCATTGTTATATATATATATATATAATATATTATTATATTACATAATTTTCAATATTATAACATATCGACAACCTAATTTTCAATATTATTACTTCTTTACCAATTAATTTTCAATATTATAACATATAGACCACCTATTTTCAATACTATAATATCTAGATTAACTAATTTTCAATAGTATAATATCACGACTACATGTTTTCAATACTATAACATCTCGACTAACACATTTTCAATATCATAACTTGTCGACTAACTAATTTTCAATATTATAAATTCTCGACGAACACATTTTTATTTCTGAATATCTCATGAATCAAATGTTGAGGAACTTGAATATGAAAATAATTATTTGATATCAATATATTTTAATAAAAAGTTAAATTATTTAATTGTAAACGAATAATTATTAAAAATATACAAATAATAAGTAAATGAATCAAATACTTATTTTATTATTTATTTACATCTCTAATTCAACAAGCTACTTAAGTAGCTTTGTAAGTAACAACTATGATTTTAATTTACCTTAGGGTATAAACGTATATCTAATATATCATTTATCATAAATGAATTTATAAATAGATGCCGAAATTACCCATATATGTTATCCTATATTTTTCTATTAAAATATATCTAAAAATTCCCTATAATCAATTTTTGTTAGTAGCTGCCCTGAAACCAAGAATGAATACTGCTAAATATATATATATATTTATGTATATGTTTTTTAAATATATTATTATTCACTAATATAGAAAATAGACAACGCATCATGATTACCCCGTGGCAGTGATAACACAGAGATAGCACCTATGCTGACCTGACTTCGTACTGATTGAGGCAAGAGCTGCGCATGCAAGTTTTACCGGCTTCGCGGAGTCGTTCCACTAGGAGAGGTTCATCGAACTCGGGTCTCGTGTAATCTAAGTTAGGCTCGCTAGGTATGGAGATGTCCAGCTGGGAACTCTTACTGGGGAGGGGTGGTGTGGGCGAAACTATTATTTAAAAGTTCAGGATTAGAATACCATTACTGACCAACAATAATAGTAAAGATATTTACGTATTAATGTGTGGACATTTAGAAGTAAATATATATTGAATTTTTTCATTTTAATTTACTTATATTTATTATATTATTATTAATTGAAAGTTGAAAGTTTAAGAAAATTAAAGTTTTAATATATAATTAAAATTAACCGAACGATTATTATTATTACAAAACATTAACATGGTTTTCTACTATATAGAACTAGGGGCGCTGCAACAAGGGGGTCGGGGGGATATGTCCCCCCACTTTAAAATTTAGGGGCCCCCCACTTTTACCACAACATTTATTTTGATTGGTTGGTCCTCCCTACATTCAAAATCGTTCCAGCGCCCCTATATAGAACACAAACATAAGTTTATATTATACTGATCACTTACCCTTTAATATATTAACTATTGAGCTGGCGCTATAGTTCATAATTCTATTTATTTAATTGTCGACTCATATATGACTATAGTCGAGAATAATTTTAATATTTTGTATATTAATTAGTATACTAATTAGTATACGCTTTAAGCAGGATACTTCTACTACTTTCAAACATAATATGTGATAACTTTTAATACTCATTATTGTATTTAGTTTCGATACATAATAGCGATATTATTAGATTATAATATATACTATATTCTATAATATACTCAATATTAATATCTATAATAATTAAATAAGTAATAAAAAAGTAGTAAATCTTTTTTAATATTTTATAATTTCTTTATTATTTATAATTTATATATTATTTGTTGATTATAATAATTAATGTATATATATATAATGTGTTTATATATACAAACCTGTCAAAAGTGTTCTGACATTCATTGTACGATTCAAGTTTAGATATGTAGCACGGACTTGAACATGGTAAACCTGCAGGATTCTTCTCACATTCCTCTACTTCTCTTCTATTTACCTATTTAACTATTTACATTTACTTCATCTACATATATATATTTGAGGCGAATGTATAACGAGTATGATGATAATATATGGCATAGATCGATTGAGTGATGTTCTATTTATAAAAATATACAATCAAAATATATAGTCGAAAGTATAGAGTATATATTTGAATCCGACAAAATACGTTATAGAAATAAACAACGAATAATAAGAATACATACAATAATGAATGTAAACATTGTAGAGTTATTATATCAGTACATCGCCGTTATCGTCTAACCGGAATATTAGCGCAGCGCTCCGGGTTCGAGCTCTTGCTTGATACTTTCACCATGGCCACGTAACAGTTCGTGTTGTCGATCTTCTCGATGCGGTACCGGATTCCGTTGTTGTCGAGTTTGTCGACCTTAGAGCCGATCTCCATCTGTAGTAAGTTTATATATTATTCTCCCGTCGTTTATTATTGATATTATACTTCAATATAAATTATTATCTTATTTTATATAAAAGTTAATACATATATGTATATATATATATATATATAGATTTGTAATCAACTCTGTAATATAAATTTAATTTTTTAATTTATTTGTATTCATATTTTAAATTTGAGTCAAAATGGAAGGTAATAATACTTACTGAATTGCCATAGATACATATCGCAATTATTCTAATACTAATATGTAATAAATTCATTCGTAAATATGTATTTATTATATAGTGATATATAATTTGATCATAAAAAAGTTAAAACTTGTATCCTTTACATTTGAGAAATAAATATTTATAATTAATGTATTTAACTTTCTATCTGAATATAATTTCATTTAAGGTATTATATTAAGAAAGATTAATTATAACATATAGATATATAATACAAACGCTCCACGTATAATACTTCCTTCTAGTGTTGAAGTCGATGCTATAATGAATTACTAATAATCCATGTGTGATTAAATCTTTAGCAATTTCTGGTTCCTATAATTTTAATTATCATATTAATATAGCAATGAAATCTTGATAAATAATTTTTAAATTAAATTGTTAATCTGATAACATTTCATACCTAAACATTTTCATGACAATGGAATTAAGAGATATACATTCATAACTAATCATGTACAATTTTATTATAATGTATATTGTATGCCAATTTTTATCAACATAGGCATATCATATTTATCACATTAATATAACAATTATTAAATAATATTTAACATTAGTCATAATAATATTATAAATTTAGAAGAGATTTATAAATTTTACTTACGCGCATAGTAGTAAGAATATTAAGAATTATTGAATAGATAGTTTGAATACAGTTATAGTTAAAACATGGATAGAACTAAGAATGCGGGTCGTTATAACATAGTACATCGTTATAACAGTATTGGTGGGTTAATGAGATCACCTGTTCCGATATGTGCACAAAAGTAGAGGCAGATCCTGGGGAAGTGAAGCTCTTGTGGTATACGAGATTTCCAGCCTCCTCCACTATGAAACATCTGCGTCAAAGTGTGTGTGTTGTATAATTAAGTAGTTATTAGTAGTTACGTAGTAATTATGTAATATAATTATTTAAGTAAAGTACAGTCGGTAGGTAGTAATTTTATAATATAGTTATTTATGTTAGGTATACGAATACTCTGTAGCTATATAATCGTGAAGTAATGCAAGATATACATGATTTAATCTATGATGAATTAATAGCCACTCGTAATAGTAGTAAATAATTATAAATTATCAAATTATCTAAGTGTAGATATATTGAAATGGACTGGTCTTGATATAAATAAAGCGATGAGAGCTGCAGAAAATAGAGAGGGATGGACATTTTTTTTGACGAAATCTACTGCACCCCTATGGCATCCAAATGCTATGAGATAGGTAAAAGGTTAAAAGATATATTGTATCGTATAATTGTTAATTATTTGCGGAGTGTTAGTCGATCATTCGTTTGAGATCGGGGCGATGAGTTACTTACAGATTTTCCATGTGATTGCATAGAGGGTTAATGTCCATGACCACCTGTTCCAGTTTGTTGAGCGTGAAGTCGATACCCATAACCCCGAGGACGAAAGGAGATTTCCTGAAAGGGAACAACGCGATGATTAATCCTAGAACCGATGTTGATATTATATTTTAGTAGATATATAGTAGGTATAAAGAATGAATATTTGCTAACGAAAAAATACATTATTAGAATAAAACATAATTATAAAACTAATAGAATTTCTAATAAGGCTGAGTTAGTGGGGGATCTAAGATATAGACGATATATCGAAAGTTGACTGTATACTATATATTACAGAATATATCCAGTCGTTGATACATTATTCATATGCTAAAATATATCTTGTGGATATATTATATACATATCATATATACCTACATAATATAATACATTATGAGATAATATATATTATATTAATTAACATACCTCATAATAATAATATTTATAATATATATCAATATAAATATTGCTTGGTATTTTTTTCAAATATATTTTTACGTATATTTTTAATCTGTTATTTTTTACGATCACCATTATAAAGCAATTTTATGTTAACAACAATTATATTTTGTAAACCCTTAGAAATAAAAAACAAAATTATACTATTATATATTTATATAATAATGCAAAAGAAAACATAAACAACTTTTTATAAATAATTATAATTAATATATAATATAAAAATTGGTTTTTACAAAATAGCTTAATGTTGAATATGAATAAAACTCAACTTCTAAATATATCTAAAACATCATCAATGTTTCTTTCTATCATCATTGATTCTATCACAATTGTTCCTTGCAATAATGTTAAAAAATGTGGTTTTATTTTTTATGATAACCTAAATTTCTCCGATCAGATAGTTAATGTGTGTAAATTAACTAATTATCAATTATATAAAATAGGATCAATCAGGAAATTATTACCTTTTAGAATTTCTAAAATGTTAATAGAATCATTAGTTATGTCATGTATAAATTATTATTGTTCTCTATATTATGGTCTTCCTGCTACTTCTACGAAATAATTAGATAGAATCATTAAATCATCAATGAGAGTTTTACATCGTGTACAATGATATGACCATGAATCAGTCAATTATCACTTATAAGTTAATGATCTGTTGACTTAAGTTTGACCTAAGTTTTAACTTAAGTTATACAATAAAACCTATTTCAGTTAACTTAAGATTAACCTAAGTTATAAATTAAGTTTTTCATGCCTTAAAAATGTAAGTCATTTCGAATTAAGTTAGACTTAAGAAATAACTTAAGTTACAGCGACTTAAGTTTTATAATTATAAATATATTAAGTTTGACTTAAGTTTTGAACCAGATTTTTGACTTAAGTCAATGTGACCAACTATGAAGCAAGTATTTTATTTGTGAAATAAGTATGGACCAAGTTTGACCTAATCTGTGTTACCTGGGTAGTTAATTCAAAATGGTTATATATTTATTAGAGATCTATCTTCAGTCATTTAAAACTAATTTTTAAGGTACTGAAGAATCGTCTTCCGAGTTATTTGAATGACCTCCTATAACACTGGTCTGCATCATTTTTGTTATCAAGGGTTTCTTATCTGATTATAAGTTACTTTTTGACACTGAATTCAAATATGAAAACCGTTTTGCTCAATCAGCTCTAGTATTTTTTTTATTCAACTTTTTATTTTTTTGGAAATATCAGATATTTCCTAAGGAAAATATAGGATTTCATATAAATTATACAGTATTTTAATCCATTTATACCTATATATTTAGTTATTTTATTATATAAATGAGTTGATTAGGGGTATTCCCTTAATAAGTTAATTAATATGTATTACTAAATATTCAGAAATATATTGTATCTTAATTTACAATAATTTTCTGACATTTAATGAAATTAACATATATAAATATAAAAATCATAATTTTAAATAAGTTAATAATATCATTACTTCATATAACTTTAAATACGTATAACGTATTTTAAACTAAATTTACATGATTAGAAGAACTTGTATTAACAATCCGGATAAGTTTTGTTACATTTGTGATAAGTTAACATTGTTGAATCATAAGTCAAATATAACGCCATTTAAAAAAAAAACCTACAAGGATTATTTCGGAATGCATTTAGGAGACCAAGAAAAAACCATTTGCACCGCATATTTGTTGTAAAACATGTACTGTTAACTAACATAGTTGGAACAATAAGAAATTAAAATCTTTAAATTTCGGAATACCAATGATATAGAGAGAATGTCATAATCATGTATCGGATTGTTATTTTTGCATAGTAAATCTTAATGGTTAATACATAGAATATATATTTATACTTATATAAATATTTATATAATTTTATATGTAGGAATACATATGCAGAATAAAGCGTGTGTTATATATCCTGATATACCTTCAGCTATACGGCATGTACCTCATAATGATGATATTCCATTACCAATACCACCAGACAATCTTGATTCATCATCAGAATCAGATGATGAAATTGAAATTAATGATGATTTATCTCAGGAATATATTCCCCATGAAAATAAAATATATATTGAACCATTTAATCAACATGATCTAAATGACTTAACAAGAGACAAGAATATGCTCAATTACTTGGGTCTATATTAGGAGAACGTAACATGTTCTCAAAAAAAACAACATACTCTTGGTATCGAAGTCGAGTTTAGGCAGTATTTACTACCAATGGAGAACTTGTATATTGTAACAATATTATTGGATTGGTAGAAGGTATACCTTCTACCAATATATACCATATATGGGTATTGCGTATGCAGATTCAGACTGGAGATTATTTTTCGATTCATCAAATAAAAGTAGGTAATAGAGTCTCTTCAATCCCTGTCGGTTATTCAATTAGTATGTCAGAAAATTACAATAATATGATTGTACTTCTTGATTCATTAAATTATAATTATCACAATTGGATGATTTTCTGAGACTTGAAGGTAATATATTATAATAATTATAATTATTTAAAATGTTTTATTATTTTAATATATACATTTGTATATCGTCGCCATACTTCTGGGTATGCAATCTGGGTATATCAAATACCCATGTTTTCTCTGTAAATGGGATAGTAGAGCTGACCAAGAACATTATTCAAGACGCATATCGCCAGAACGTGATAATTTACATCCTGCATGAACCATGGTTCACACAATATAATACAGAATTATCTTGTTAATCCCAATAGAATACTACTTCATCCATTTCACATTAAGCTAGGGCTTATGATACATTTTATTAAAGCTCTTGATCAAAATGGTTCTACCATGCAATTTCTAAGAAGAAAATTCCCAAAAATAAGTGAAGCCAAGATCACAGCAGGTATATTAAATGGTCCACAAATAAGAGAATTAATACATGACAATAACTTCGATAACTCAATAAATGTCCTAACACTCCGAACATGTATTGCATTTAAATCTATTATACAACATTTCCTGGTTAATCATCACAGTGAAGATTATGAAAATTTGGTAGACGAAATAATGGATTGTATGAAAAGACTAGGATCTAGAATGTCAATTATGATGTATTTTTTAAGATCTCATCTTGATTATTTTCCATGTAGTTGTTGTGATTTTAGCGAAGATCAATTGTCCTTATGGAGAGCGCTTTCTCCAGGATATTACTATAATGAAAGATAGATATCAAGGAAAATGGGATGACAATATTCTTTCGGACTACTGTTGGTGTTTAATGAGACTATATTAATGCAAAACACAAGAAAAAAGCTACCAAACAGTCATTTTTATAATATTTAAATAATATTCTCTAATATTAATACTTATTATTGTTATTTTATATTCTTATAAATTATGTATATCACCTAAATATATTTTTCTTTATAATTTATTTGAAATATTTCTAATATTTGTTAAAAAAATTAAAAGTTGAATAACAAAAAAACTAGAGCTGATTGAGCAAAACGGTTTTCATATTTGAATTCAGTGTCAACAAGTAATTTATAATCAGTTAAGAAAACCTTGATAACAAACAAAAAAAATTCAAATGCAGACCAGTGTAATTAATAGTTTACAATAGAGATCTACGAAACCTGTCAACTCGGTTATTACTAAAGAGGAATTAAAAGCTATCAAGATATAGAAAATGTGATTTCATGTAGCTGGAGCCGATATATGGAATGAGTTACCTGTTCCATTAAGAACTAATGTAAATTATTCGTATTTTAAATCTAATGTATTGTTATTAATTCGTAAAAATTAATTTTATTATTTTCAACTGATTCATAATACAATAATTTTATTTTTTATATAACATTTTAAAATAATTTTTGAAATACTAATTATTTGTTATTCATATAACATAATTATATTAGGAATTTTAAACTATATAAATTTTACAAAAATATCAAACATCTAAGATCAGTCAAATTATAGTTAGTAATAATTCGTTTTAAAAATAGTACTACACTATTTTAATTGTTAAATTACAATATAGATAAAATTCGCCTGTAATTGTTGATTTAATGTTAATAATATTATTCCAAAATTTTCAAAATTAATATATTTACGAATATTCCTTTACGCTGATTCGAATATTTGTAACATCATGTCCTTAATAATGATCACAACTATTTCGTATTATTCTTCTTTATTTCATTAATATATCTTATTGTTTGAAAATATGTATAATTAATACTTTCAAATATATATTTCGATAATATTCGCTTAGATAAAATATCAATCGACGTCGTTTTCGACGACTAACTTTTGATCGTGAACAGTGACAGACATTGTGACAACGATGCCAGCGTTACCGAAATCTTCGTAGGGAGGGGTAAGTACTAATTGTCTCGGGTGCGCGATAGCCATTTTATACCTTCGCATTATATCAGGTAATTATTAGTAAACACACGTGTAATAGATATATACTTATAATATTAATGAATGAGCAAACTAAATGAATATACTATGATTGATCTGGTTTAATTAGGAACTTAACATTAAATCAGCAAATATAATACAATTATAATAATATGAAGTTATTGATAATATTATTTAGTTACCGAATAAAATGGTATATAAGTAGATATACATATTCGTGTATAGATATTTATTTAATTCGGTAAAATATTCATATTATATTAATTATCAAATAAAAAATCAGATTTCATATAATTAATTAAATTGAACTAACACCTGAACAATATACAAAAGTATTTGAGAAAATCAAAGAAATTTCTAATATAAGTATTTGATATACTATTTATGAAATATATTAATTTTATTATATGCATATAAATATTGAAAGTTTATTTTTATTAATATATATATATATAATAACCAATCCCTTTGCTTGGCATCATATTGTTTAGATATCACTTCTCCTGGAAACTGACGGAATATTCCGTTCACGAAACTGACATATAGCCAAATCACACCCCCTTTCATAAATGCTGGCTTCCAAATGTCGTCCAGCATTTCCGACACGTAAACCAACTGTTTCACTCCAAACTTAATTTAGTGTATTCAATATAATGTGAGATTTGTGTTGAATAATTAACTAAAATATTTATATATATATATATATAAACTTTGAGGTTATATGTATATATATATATATATATATATATATATATATATATATCCTTAATAACCTTAATAATCCTACGATTTTCAAAATAAAGAGTTTAATTCTACTTGTTTTAAAAAAATAAATAAAGGTAAAATAATCAATTGCAGATTTAAAAATTGGAATGTTATAATGGATTAATAATTAATTTGACTCTACAAACTTTGAGGTTATCGTGTTTCGCGTCGCCTGCAAAGTAAGAATGGTAGTAGGAGAGCTCCTCTTCTCGACGATTGAAGTATTTCGTAGCGTCCCGGAATACCCATCCACTGAACTTTATCACAGAGTAATCTAAATGATGTATCGCAACGTAAAGTAAAAGTATTATTGTTAGTGTTTTTATAGTTATTTAAGTATTATACCTATTATTAGACCATATTGTCCTATCGAAATCAATTTATTATTCAAATTATTCTTCACATTTTGTAAAATAAATATAAAAAACTTAATTATATTATAATAAATAGTATATAAATATATATATATAATAAACCAGTTGTTCCGATATGATCATTTGATAAAGCGCATAGATTTTGTTTCTCGAAATTTTCAATTAAATCAAGTCGATGGTAATGAAAATTTGGAATCTAAAAATTAAGAATAATAAATCTAATTCATTTATAAATAAGGTTATTATATATATTATGATAAATGTCAATGATTATAAACGATAGAGTAATTAGATTTAAAGAAGAAAATTAACATTGTGTTATCATAAGCTGAAATATGAAATGTATATATATATATATATATATATCATAATGTTAGTCTAACTTTGTAATTTGTAGAAACTTGGGAAACAATTGTGCTATCAATTCCAATAACTACGCATATACTTATATCAGTTCCAGTGATCTAAGAAAATAAATTATATTAATAGGTAAAATAGGTAAAATATAGGTAAAATATAGTAACGCATACGTACTCATAATATAAAAGTGAATACATATGAGTTCAAAGTGATAAAATAAGACGTTAAAAGAGTATTTGATACATAAATAATAAGAGTACGAAGAAGATAGCGCGAGTATTCATGACTGCTAACGTGACCGTAGATGTATCTCATGACTATATCCATGTATCGAATACCTTGTCTTTTCGGGTCACCTAATGAAATAGCGCGTCTCTTTGTTATACTGATATCTCCCGACTCTCCCCTGTTGGTAAAGTATTGTTATCGTAATATTAAGTTAGGTTAGGCTAGGCTAGGTTATGAATCGTAGTAAATGGGTTAGGATATATTAGGTATCATACGTAAGGATAGGTTAGGTTAGGTTAGGTTAGGTTAGGTCAATCTAGACTAAATTATATTAGGAATCATATTATTAGGTTAGGTTGGATTAGTTAGGTTATATTAAGTTTAGTTAGGTTATGTTAGGTTATATTGTATTATATTAGGTGGCTAGATAATAAGTATATTATGTAAGAGATTAATGAGATTATAGATGTGGTTTTAATTATTTTATTCTGTAATCTAGACTTGGTTTCATCAATTCACTATATTATTATAGATTTATAAAAATAGAAAAATTCTTTATTTTTAAAAAATCTTTGCTAATATATTTATATCATTATAAATTATATATATATATATATATATATATATATATATATAATACACAAGCATAAATAATAGTGATCTGAATTTTCAAATAGTTCAAAGTTATTTGGATGTTGAAATGGTGAACATTTTATTATAGAGAAGTTAAAATATACTATAATTTTAGATTTCTACAAATCAAAATATTAAAATTATAGTTCTAGAAAAATAGTAAATTGAACTCATAAATGTATCGATAAATATTGAAATACTAAATATTGTTCAGTTATACTATATTAATAAGTTAATACATTATATGTTTAGAAAACATTATGAATATGTTTTAAAAATAGATGAAAAACATATATTTATTCGGAAAATATTTGAAATACACAATTTATATAAATACGATATTCGAAATATTTAAACAGCGATTCCGCGCTTCATTCGACGGTGAATACATTCGTCGGCGAGCGCGCAAACACTGACGACACACGCACCTCTTCATGGCGTCGATAACCGCGGAGATCTTGGCTCCGAACTCGAAGTTAGAGATGTCGACAAACTCTTGTTCGCTGGTGCTCATGATGGACACCATCAACGGGTGCATGAGCGTCCGGCCCGTCGAGTCAACGATGAACACGTAGCTGTGACTGCCTTCGTTGAAGTACAGCATGTTCACCAGAAGGTCGGTGACCTTAAGATCTACACCTAGTGACGCCATCGTGAGTGTTATCATCGAGATATTATTATTCGAACGTATTATTTATATATATATAATTTATATATATATAGAAGTCTGTAGTATATAACACTACACCATATCAATGCAGACTGTAGTATATAATAGTCATTTATATTATTTAGTATTCTTGTCCGTGGTATATTGAATGTATATTAGTATTAAATTATAATCGTATTACTATTATTTTATATTATTTTCTTCCCGCACGAGCGAAGGGGTCTACATGACCCTATTTTAGTGCTAATAAACTCAATATCATCATCATCATCTTCATCATCATATATATATGAATATTTTTGATCATATCATAGCTTATATTACGTATATCTTGATTTTGTAATGCTTTAAATAATACATTATTTATCGTATTATGTTCATTATTTATTTAACGACTTTTCATTATATTTAAGCGGGGGGTATCACACAGACCGATAATGTGAAGAAAATGGTGGAATATTTACACTTATGTATGAGGAGGTACATGTATGTTCAGATTTTTCATTTATGAATATTTCTATCGTTAGTATTTAAATAACAGTGTTTTTAGAAATATATCATAATCAGATATTTAAATATATTCATAAATAAAAATACATAAAAGAATACATTATTTTTGTTTGTATAATATTCTATAGAAAATATAAATAATTTGCTCATATATTTTATTTATTTATAGCAAAACAAATTAGTCAAATAACTAGTATAGTTTTATCTGTGCGGTTAATTTATATATGCAATACATATTAATAATTATTCTATGAAAATCACATTTGAAATTTCTCTAATTAAAAATCAATATGAAAAGTAAAATTTATACATATATACACGTTTATCTAATATATTATATAATCAATAGCATAAAGCAATACTTATTGTGTATCTAGACAATATAGTTAGAGATGTTTATATAAATATATATATATATATATATATATGTATATTTTGATGTTTGTATTATTAATGTTATTGTTCCGTTTTACACTAAGTGTAATACTTATTCTTTTACTGTATATGTTTTAAATAAATAATTATATCCTATCATATATATATATATAAATATATATATATATATATATATATATATATATATATATCAAATATCATATTTATTTGATGACCTGCAATGCCCATGAATTCTCCATCGAATTTAACTGCTTTCGCTGCCGTAATAATCAAACCTGTAGATTGAAAGAATCACGATTACTGGTGCTTACGATTTACGATGAAATTACGATTACTGAGTACTCAAATATATAGTAAATATGGCATGAATAATATTTATTTTACTTATAAACTATAAATAAATAATTAATATACACAGCATACGTATATAGTACAATATATATGTATATATATTTTATATATATTTATATATCTATAGTGATATAATAAGTAAACAAGGAGAAAATATTCCCTAAAAATATCACCGAGCGGCGCGGCCCGTTTCGTTAACCTAGATTCGAGAAATCGGTGTAGGGTTCGGATATCATGACGTCGTCGCGGATATCGTCGATGAAATTCATGTAGTAGGTTTTGAACTGGTTCTCGTAGGTGTCTTCGTCAACCTGCTGATATCGACCTCTCTGACGGCGGTACGGGTGGGTATTATATACAGGGTGGGTATTATATGCCGGGTGAATTCGAGTAAAATGTGTTATTAAGAAATACGATATTCATCACCTGATGATAATAATAGCTATGAATCATTGCCTATGATGGAATAGGATAGTATATGATTTGGCATTACTTTATAGCTAACTTATAAATTGTATTAAGTTTGTTGTTTATTAATGTTCGAATACCTTCACGTTTACCACGTTTGATAATTGTATTTTATAATAAAATATTATTATATAAAATGTTTAGATACAAGGTTCCTTTTTTATCTTAAATATTAATGCATATTTTGTTTACTAGGAGATTAATAAATATTATAGTATTAATATTATACACGATATACATATATATATATATATATTAATTTATAATAATCAATAATATTAATGATATAAAGGAAATTGTTATTAATTAATTTCTATATTAAACACAATATCTTTATATTCTAGCATTACTATCCAATATAATATAGGTGAAATAACAGAGTAGTGGCCGATAATTTACATGCCACAGCATACTTCTAATATATCCATAAATACTAAATATTAATATATTATATTTTTGAATATGCCATAAATCATATAGGTTTAGAATACTGTGATTTCACTTTTATATATTACTGAATATTGTTAACTATTTATTAAGCATTAAAAAAGGCATACAAAAGCATTAAAATAAGGCAAGTCCGGGGTAGTGACTGCTAGTATCAGAATATTCAATAGGTGTCCTGTAATATATTCGATTTATATTTTTTTAATTATGTAATATTAAATAATTATATTTATGATGCATACGTACCTTATTTGATTCAATGATTTAATTATATATACAAACACTCATACACATAAATAAGTATATATATATATATATATATATATATATATATATATATATATTATATCATGTTTTTGATAACATTTGATATAAAATGATTACGTATTAAATTAATTATTTTTAAAACAAATTTACTTTATATTATAGACATTTTGATTATCTAAATATTGTATATAGAACTTTTTATCCTATCAAGCACCATTTAAGCGTTAATTAAAACGGCCACTACTCCGTCCTCGACCACGACCCCATTCCCTCTCCAGCATACAATATATATATATATATATATATAATATATATATATATTCTAAACCATAAACTATACATTTAGGATGTACATATCATTACTGCCATTCCAATATATTATAATTACCTAATTATGAAATCTTAGTTAATGTTCGTTCATTTTAAAATGATTATTAATTTAAACCCTTATTTTTCCGTATTCCGGATTGCTATTCGTTTGATTGGCCATGTGTTTTAATTTCTCTAAACTCTCCCCTATTGAAAGTGTAGTTAATATTGAGAGTTTTATATAATTAGATTTAACTTTGGTGTAAATTACCTTTTAAGTCTCCTATACCGAAAGTTAAGATCAACACCGAATTTTCAAGTTCTTTGTTCAAATCACCAATTCCATCCAAAACATGATTTATTGTTTCGCTTGTTTTTCCGGATGATATGAATAATATGATTTTATCTAAAAATGGAATACATTTATACATATATATATATATATATATATATATATATATATATATATATATATATATATTATACATGAGGAGGTTTTGGCCGAATGGAATATCTCGTTTAATATAAAATTTCAGAACAAATTATACATATAAGAAATGTTTCAATTATTATTGCCATCATAAATCAGTATACTGTTACAGTATAAATACAGTTATAAAATAAATTAATATTAGATTTTAGAGAAAAATAGAATACTTTTTATTTTTAAAAACTATTAAGAATTTATAAATAATTATATAATAATTACGTACGTATATATAGTTATACATAATAGTATTGTATAAGTGGATATCTCTATACATTAAATTAATATATTTTATGAATAATAAATGTTATTACTCATAGCAATATATATTGGATATTCGGATATGTATTATTTCGGCCAATATTACCCCCTAATCTAACTACATACAAAGAAAATAATATTTACCATTTGAACAAATAAATACAAAAAGACATACTTTATCCCTATATTCTAAAATATACAAATGTTAAAACTTAATCTTATTAATATTATTTTAAAATTCTAAATCATAAAATAAAATAAGTTATTAATTTGTTAATAAGATCAAATTCTATCAGCCATTACACCTCTACTTAATATGTTAATATATATATATATATATATATATATATATATGTGCATACCTGTATCAAAGAGGGCTTTATCTATATTATATAATATATAGTATATCATATATATATATATATATATATATATATATATATATATATATATATATATATATATATATATATATATATATAATAATAATAATAATAATAATATATAATTTATTAGGTAAACTAAAAAAAATAAATTAATTAACAAAAATTAATGAAGAAAAAATAGATATAAATTGATACCATAGAGCTATAGAGAAAGCTCTCTCTCTAGCTCTGTGATTGATACCCAAAACGAGATGATACAAAAATTAACATTGGATTTATAATTAATAAAAAAAACGCCTTAGTTTATGCATGCCGAACATAAGATTTATGAATATTATATGCAAATATGCGCATATTATATGAAGTAAAATGAAAACAACATAAAAGAAAATCCGAACTCTCATCTCCACCATAAAGATAACACTGATTAAGTTCGGAGGTCTCAGGTTAGAGGTTGGATAACCCATATGATGTGGATCAGGCCCCAAGGGTTGGTCATTCCCTTAATGTAGTGGTATTGACATATCCTGACATCAAAACCAGCATAACCAATACAATAAATTAGAGAATTCTGATCATCTAATTGAATATATATATATATATATATATATATATATATATATATATATATATATATATATATATATATATATATGTATATTTATATATATATAAATATACTAACTTCTTTTCTCTATTATAGTTTGATTAATATTTTTGAAAACATTGAAAGCTGGTTTGATGGACTTCATGAAATTCGCTGTTTCATTGGTCAGTTTGATTTTATTCAGATAATCTATCGCCACCTACAAGTAGTCGTAATAGTAATCTTATGTAATTATTATTGTATAATGTTAATCATCTGGGCTTTGATTTTAATGAATTTTAATATATTACAATTAAGGTTATATAGTAATAGGCTATCAACGGGTTATTGCCGGGCTCCCTGCTATTACTAATAGCCCTTTAATTAATATTTAATTCTTATATTATAATATAAGTGAATTTTAATATTATAAATTAATATAAACGATATACGATATCTTTATAAATACAGTTCTAAGTTGAATATGTCTTTAATGGAAACATTAATGTTAACGTAATAATACAAATATTCGGATAAATATAAAAACATTAATATTAAAGACGAATGCCCTATATTATAATATAGTATAATTTAAAAATAATAATATGATAATTGATATAATTGATATAATTATATATATATATATATATATATATATATATATATATATATATATATATATATATAGTTACTTAACTATACGTCTTCCTATGCAAACAAACCTTTCTGTTTAATTCAGTGTTGACGGCCAGTTTATGTTGGTAGCAACCCGCCACCATATTTGGCTGACTAGAAAATAAAATTATTCCAAACTGAAAAACATAATACACGTTTATTAATTAAAGGTTTACAAATTTCAATATATATATATATATAGTTTTTGATATGATAAAATATGTATAATATTTATGAACAGATTGTGTTTAGAATGTAAAATAGTACGTTATACATTATAATGATCAGTGTATAATAAATTCAGTGAATTAATTTTATTTAATGATTTAGTTAACATTGTTCATATTTATTATTAGTACATAGGCAACGTTAAATCTAGTTAAATATGTTTGTACCCGATGTTATCCTGGTCCTAAGTTTGAACTGCAAACCATAACGGGGCTAAAGTACACGTTTATCTATTTTTCCTTACCATCTTACACCAACTTAGAAAATTAATATAATATATCGAAGAGGTAATTGAAGCATAGTTAGCATGTAAAATAAAATTCTATAGATATCCATATTAAATGTATATATATATATATATATATATATATATATATATATATAATTGTATTCAGTTCTTTTCTATTATATATATATATATACCCAGGTTTTTCGTACTTGTATTAAAACTTATATTCATCAGAGACTATATTATGTATCTTACATAGAATAAAATAAGCATAATAAGATACATAATTGTAAATATATATATATATATATATACAAATTAATAGTGTATATACTATTTTGACTAACTTTATCGTACGGAGCTAGATTATTGATGGCCACAATGGAGGAATTGATCGCTAGCTGGAACCTTCTCTCGGGTTCTAGACGATATTTCATCGACTGCGACCTATCTATCAGTATCAGAACATCTTTAGGCGTCGAAGAGAACACGCGCGAGTACCATGGTCTATGTAGCGGAATCTTAGTTACGGGTAATGTCTATAGACATATATGTAATAATATAATTGTTATTAGATAAATGATGATATTACTACTACTACTACTACTACTACTACTACTACTACTACTACTACTACTACTACTACTACTACTACTACTACTACTACTACTACTACTACTACTACTACTACTACTACTACTACTACTACTACTACTACTACTACTACTACTACTACTACTACTACTACTACTACTACTACTACTACTACTACTACTACTACTACTACTACTACTACTACTACTACTACTACTACTACTACTACTACTACTACTACTACTACTACTACTACTACTACTACTACTACTACTACTACTACTACTACTACTACTACTACTACTACTACTACTACTACTACTACTACTACTACTACTACTACTACTACTACTACTACTACTACTACTACTACTACTACTACTACTACTACTACTACTACTACTACTACTACTACTACTACTACTACTACTACTACTACTACTACTACTACTACTACTACTACTACTACTACTACTACTACTACTACTACTACTACTACTACTACTACTACTACTACTACTACTACTACTACTACTACTACTACTACTACTACTACTACTACTACTACTACTACTACTACTACTACTACTACTACTACTACTACTACTACTACTACTACTACTACTACTACTACTACTACTACTACTACTACTACTACTACTACTACTACTACTACTACTACTACTACTACTACTACTACTACTACTACTACTACTACTACTACTACTACTACTACTACTACTACTACTACTACTACTACTACTACTACTACTACTACTACTACTACTACTACTACTACTACTACTACTACTACTACTACTACTACTACTACTACTACTACTACTACTACTACTACTACTACTACTACTACTACTACTACTACTACTACTACTACTACTACTACTACTACTACTACTACTACTACTACTACTACTACTACTACTACTACTACTACTACTACTACTACTACTACTACTACTACTACTACTACTACTACTACTACTACTACTACTACTACTACTACTACTACTACTACTACTACTACTACTACTACTACTACTACTACTACTACTACTACTACTACTACTACTACTACTACTACTACTACTACTACTACTACTACTACTACTACTACTACTACTACTACTACTACTACTACTACTACTAATACTAATACTACTACTACTACTACTACTACTACTACTACTACTACTACTACTACTACTACTACTACTACTACTACTACTACTACTACTACTACTACTACTACTACTACTACTACTACTACTACTACTACTACTACTACTACTACTACTACTACTACTACTACTACTACTACTACTACTACTACTACTACTACTACTACTACTACTACTACTACTACTACTACTACTACTACTACTACTACTACTACTACTACTACTACTACTACTACTACTACTACTACTACTACTACTACTACTACTACTACTACTACTACTACTACTACTACTACTACTACTACTACTACTACTACTACTACTACTACTACTACTACTACTACTACTACTACTACTACTACTACTACTACTACTACTACTACTACTACTACTACTACTACTACTACTACTACTACTACTACTACTACTACTACTACTACTACTACTACTACTACTACTACTACTACTACTACTACTACTACTACTACTACTACTACTACTACTACTACTACTACTACTACTACTACTACTACTACTACTACTACTACTACTACTACTACTACTACTACTACTACTACTACTACTACTACTACTACTACTACTACTACTACTACTACTACTACTACTACTACTACTACTACTACTACTACTACTACTACTACTACTACTACTACTACTACTACTACTACTACTACTACTACTACTACTACTACTACTACTACTACTACTACTACTACTACTACTACTACTACTACTACTACTACTACTACTACTACTACTACTACTACTACTACTACTACTACTACTACTACTACTACTACTACTACTACTACTACTACTACTACTACTACTACTACTACTACTACTACTACTACTACTACTACTACTACTACTACTACTACTACTACTACTACTACTACTACTACTACTACTACTACTACTACTACTACTACTACTACTACTACTACTACTACTACTACTACTACTACTACTACTACTACTACTACTACTACTACTATTACTACTACTATTACTACTACTATTACTACTACTATTACTACTACTATTGCTATTACTATTATTATTACTATAACTATTACTATTACTATTCCTATGAATATTGATATTACTATTACTATTCCTATTACTATTATATTAATATTATTATTATGACATTGTAACTATAATTTTATTAATAATAGCATTATAATCATTATTATTAATATTATTATTATCTTTATTATTATTATTATTATTATTATTATTATTATTATTATTATTATTATAATCATAATTATAATAATTATAATTATCATTATTGTTATTATTATATTTTGTATTATTGTTATTTTTATATTTTTTATATTTTGTATTACTGTTATTATTAATATATTTTGTATTATTATTATTTTTGTTAATATTATTTGTATTTAGTTGTTATTGCAATAACATGTTATTGTTATTATTAAAGTTACTAATACCTTTGTCTAGGATCGTATGTATGACAGTTCTTACTATTGTGTTCAGGGTATTTTGAAAACATTCCTTCTTTAGTACCATAGTATTGCCACTGTAAGAGTATTGGTATTTATAATTAATCTATTATCTTGGTTACATTAATATACACATACACATAATCATACCCACATACACATATATATATATACATGCACAAGATGTATACATATACAACCACATATAAATTAGTTACCTACTACAAATGTGCATACTCTATAATATTATATATCCTATATATATTGTTATAACCGTTATAAATTGGCATTAGTAAATGCATATATAAATGTGTGGATCAGTTGACTAAGGCATCAGACAAACAGGTAATATAACGTGGGTTCAAGCCCCATCCGTACGTTTACATAAAGTATTATCTAAACCCTGTTGCTCCATGGTGAACATTATTATGGTAAGAGAGTTTGCATATTAGTTACACATTTCCAAGTATATAGGTCAAATTAACATTTGACTATATCATAGTGTTGCTTATATTAAATGAAATAAATACTGAACTTATAAATATTTCGTTCAATCCACATATCCTTCCTTTTCTATTAATAATAATTTAATTTAACCTAGTTATTTGATTAATATCTCTGGTTTATTACACTAATTTTAATTATAATAGTTATATATTACTAATATATGTAAATTAACTAATTCACATATATGTATATATATATAAAATTCGTTTTATTAATAATCTATGTATTATATATAAATACAAAATATTTTTTCATTCTTATCTTATTTATTCTCATCTTGACTATTGTAACTTTAAGCTATGTTATTTACTTTTTAAACTATATTTCGTGACTATATACCACTGTCTCTTCACTTATTTCCTCTCTATAAATGTTTAAATTAAAAATCATTGCCTAATTAAAATGCTATGCCTTATTCAGTCATTATTAACTATTCATCAACATGTATGTATATACTTATAATAAAAATAATTAGAACAATATTAAGAGATTTGGAGGTATATTTTATATGCATGCCCTCCATAAAATGGAATTGCAGGCCAATAAATATAAGGAATACCCAACAGCGCATACTTTTAAAACTAGATTACAAATAATGGTACCACATATTCAGATCTGTATGCCATATAACTCCAGTTCATTATTGTTATTAGTATTATCGTATCATTTCTGGTTTGTCGTTCTTGTTCTTGATATTATTATATTTTTTTCATTAAAAACATTTTTTGCAATTTCATTATTATGTGTATTAAATTATATATATAAATATATATATATATATATCTATATATATATATTTTAGAGATATGTCTTACACAAATAAGTGTATTCATAAACTATTAAATTAAATTAAACATACATAGATTCACATAAACACATATTCAGCGTTCCTATATTTCCTAGTTCAGCCTGAGGTACCAATTTTATATACACTCCACTCACTTATATCTACTTTAACACATATACACTTCATACCTATAGCCGTTGCATCCGTATGTCCATCTTATATATTTAAGTGGTTAAATTAAATATTAGATCGCGCTACATAAACGATAGCTTATTCGGTAATAACTAGGGGAGCTGCAACAGGGGGGGGGACAGGGTGTATATGTCCCCCCACTTTAAAATCTAGGGGGACCTCCTATGTATTGGCCCCCCCCCACTTTTATCACAACATTTATTTTGATCGGTTGGTCCCCCCTGAATATAAAATCGTTCCAGCGCCCTAGTAATAATACATGAACATAGAAGTATCTATCTGTACACAATCCCACAAACACACCCACACACTTACCCACAAACACACCTACAAACATACTCACAAACAAACCCACACACACACACACAGGTATACATCACACCTATCCGTTGTGTCTGTCTGTCCACGCTAACCCTGACGTAGCTATTCTCCTGTTTCTCAGCATTCTGACGAGCCACCGTCACAAAGTTATCGCTGATCGGAATAGTGACGTTATCTAGTTTCGGTGACGACCTGCGATAACACGCCGTCATCATGTTTACCTGGGTAAGGGGGCGTGTCGTTAAATAAGGGGGCGTATCTTAATGTAAGGGGCATGTCTTAATGTAAGAGGGGGCGTATCGATATGTAAGTAGGCGTGTCGATATGTAAGGGGATGTGTATAGGTAAGCTATCAGGCCATACTGTGGGGGGGTTTCGATATGTAAGGGGATGTGTATAGGTAAGCTATCAGGCCATACTGTGGGGGGGTTTCGATATGTAAGGGGATGTGTATAGGTAAGCTATCAGGCCATACTGTGGGGGGGTTTCGATATGTAAGGGTATGTGTATAGGTAAGCTGTCAGGCCATGTTGTTGTGTGGGGGGGGGTGTTGTTAAAGCTATACTTGATAATAGAATAACGTGTAGATATCGATAAACTATCTATAATCTGCGAGATGAGTGATCACATGAATAACATACCTATAACGCTCATGATCAATTTACATTTGAAAGTGGTATTTAAACAATAGGTATTAGTAGTAGGGTTATTTTTATTATTATCTCAATGTGCGGGATGTATGTAATGCATAGAACGGATAGGGGTTGGCATAATTAAGTATGACATCACTAAGTATGATGTAATGATAACGTAAATAACCCAGGTCTTAAATTTGAAACTATACGACGACGTCTCATCGGTGGGTACAAATCTGCAGCATTCGTTAAAATTCGAGAGAACGGTGCCCGCCGTCGGGTACACTCCGCTCCTGTAGTCGTCCTTTATCTGGGCCACGTTCCTGTTCAGCACCGACAGCGTCGAGTTTATCTTGTCGGTGAGGTCTTTACGGATCTGATACGGGGGGGGGGGGCGAAGTGCGTGTTACGCGATACAATATGTGTGCTGTGGCGTGTGTTTAATAATAATAATATTTATTTATTGAAATCTCATGTGTATATTGAATACAATACAAATAGCGGATACAAATGAACACCTCAATAAGTCATAGACTTGTACGTTATAAATATGTTAAAAATATGTTATAAATAACTGTAAGATTAATACAAATAGTAACATTTTGTTATTGTGATTTTATTTATCGTTTATTAAGTTTTTGATAAACACGAGAGAAAAATAAGAACTTCCTGGAGTCGAACCTGGGACCTCTGCAGAGCCATGGCTTACTAGCTTTAAAGTTGATGGCTCAGTGGGATTACCAAATTTGGTTGTCCCACTGAGCCATCAACTACAGACTTTTAATGTACGACGTACAGTGTACGTCGTACACTAAGGGTGATTACTTTTAATTATGTTCAAAATCACATATTTGGCAAGTGATTACAGGCTAAGTCTAGATGAAACGAAACACATACTAGTTTTTTTCTTCATTTTTAGATAGTTTTGACCCAGCGATAGGCTGTCCAAAATCAGTTAAAATATTCAAGAAAATGTGCAGAGAGAAATAATTTCGAATTGACCCTGTGCTATATGCGCATGACAGGTGTCCTATATTTATTATATGAAAATAATATGTATACTTTACATGTATGTATAATTTATTATGCATTGATATATTATTTTATATGTATGTCTCTTTGAATTTAATTTATAATTATATTATTATTGTCATGAATTAAGCCCACATGTGGTCTATTAAAATTGGGTTTAGGTACCAACTTGTAATGTCAATTATAATGTTATGTTATAACCTTCACAAATACTGCCAAAGGATCTACTTGTTCGACTTCTACTTTACTTTCGTATATTCGATTCTGTTAATGAATAACATAAATAGTAGGTAATATGTAATATATAACATTATTATACTTAAAATAGTACATAAATTACATGTGTAGTATAATAATACTAATAGTAGTATAATACTACTACTATTATACTACTATTATATATTTTAGGTATATATGATCATATATTGATATGTTACAATATATACTAGTATACAATGTTATATAATGGATTAAATCTGTAATTTACCAATAAATAGTATACAAGTAATAGTTGATTAATAGCAATTATACATGTGAATAATATAAACACATATATATATATATATATATATATATATATATATATATATATATGTATATATATATATATATATGGAATATCATTACTCTTACTGTATTATGTAATTCTACATAATATTGATACTAATGTTACCATTACATGAAAAGTAAACAAATAATTCCTAATATATTTACATAAAGGACTTAAGGTGACGCATGTATAAACATAAATGAAATATTTCAATATTTGATTAGATATATTGTAAATATGAGTATTAAATAAATAGTAATAATTAATTATGATTTAAATATATATTTAATGTTAATTTCGTGGATGCGCAGATATAATTATATATATACTTTTGATTATTAATAACTACCAATTATATAATAATTACTTATATATATATATATATACTTAAAAATATATATATACTTATAAATATGTATATAGGTATATATATATACTTAAGATTATTTTATATGTGGCCACCATAAACATCTAAGTGGCGAAGCCATACATTTATAACGTATTTGGTGGCAACATTCTATATAGGTACAATACATTAGTCAATTTCTTAAATAATTTATTATGATTAAGAAAATATATTGGCACCTATCGGTTATTATAGAAACTATTAGCCACATCCCTCTAATCTTATATTTGTATACAAATATGTATATATTGTAACATATATGTTAACAGGTAAACTTATATATATATAATAATAATAATAATACTCAGAGTTGGCTTAAAAGCCTAGATGAATGAAAAAGCAAAAGCTTGTCTGGTCATTCACCTATTTACGAAATTACGAGAAGTATATTAGTAAACGATAATATATAAATAAAATATATATATAAAAATATATAAAAATAAGATTTTATTAAAAATGTATTACATAAAGTGTATATAATCTAAAATATTACAAACAATCAATCTATAATACTATTAAATTAAATATAAATGAAATAAACATAATTTTTTTTTAAATAAACACAAATTTAAAAAAATTTAAAACAATACTAGATATAAGGCTGCTATTAAGCACAACAAAGGATAATACCATTGCCACCGAGTATACCCAGGATGCGTAGAACATCAACTTTCAGGTAAGGGTGCTCCAAATCCTATATCATTAGGGATTACACCATTGCCAGAGGTGTAAACGCTGATATCCTTATTCCCCGATGCATACTATACATCCCTAATACACCCAATGACTCAAGCATATCCAATCATGTACCCAAACACACCCACATACACTAATATATACTATTATATGATAAAACAAAAAAACAAAAATTATACATTATAATGATAAATATAAAAATTATATAAATTAAATTAGAAATTAAAAAAAAGAAAATAATTAATAGTACACTACAATAATTTTAAAATAATATTAAATAATATTTCTCGTAATCTCTCTCATCATGTATAAAACATAAATATAAATTGTAAAATACTAGATAACTTATAATAACAAATAGTAAGTAACATAATGCATAACTGTAATATATCCTACATATATATATAATATTATATAAATCAATATATAATATACATGGAATAAAAATAAATCATAGATATATAGAAAACATATAATATATAGAATAAATCAAGAAAAATATTACCATAATAAAAAAATAATAAAAGAAACATTTTTTTTAAATCAAAAAACAAAAAAAAAAAATAGATTATATATTTATCAGTAGAAATATTATAATGCATGCCACCTAAAAAAAGCGAATATTATTTAATTATAAAAAATATAATTAAAAGAAATATTAAAATTTTATAAATAAAATGATATCATTAGTTATAGTTGTATAAAAGTAAAAGTAAAAGTAAAAGTAAAAGTTTATAATATGTAATGTAAAAATGTATGTGTAATTATATAAAATATATATCATTAGTCAATTAGACGAAAATGATGTAAAAATGTATGTGTAATTATATAAAATATATATCATTAGTCAATTAGATGAAAATGATAATAAAGTAGAATAAAAGTAAGTGTATATACAAAATATAATATAATAATTTTTTAATTTGTAAAATTTAACATTAGTCAATAAAATAAAATTGTTAATAAAAGTATATCATTATCAATTTTTATTAAATTTATTTTGATTATTATTGTATTTCAGATTTATGTTTAGGTTATTCCATAATTGTGGTCCAACATTAGTCAAACAAAAAGCTTTTCGATCTGTTCTGACTTTTATTCTATAAAATAGATTTTTATTATAAGTTTTTATTTTATATAATTTCTGTAAATTTATAGGCAACATTTTATTAATTGCCCTGTTCATAAATTTAGTTGTATTATATTTCACAATATCACTAAATTTTAAAATATTGAATGTTGAATGCAATTTATTATAATTAGAACTATTATACTGTGTACCTAATATGCATTTTAACGCTCGTTTTTGTATAATAGTTATTTTTAATAAACTAGACACAAAAGTATTTCCCCATATATGAACACAATAATTTAGGTGTGAATAAAAAAAAGAATTATATAGTAAAATTAATGTTTTTATATCGAATTTATGTTTTACTTTATTTAAAATAGCAATTGCTCTACAAAGTTTTGTTGCTACATAATTTATTTGTTTTTTCCAATTAAGCTTGTCGTCAATATATACACCTAAAAATTTTATATCAGTTACTTGTTTTAATTTAATATTATTAATATATAAATTTAAGTTTATATTTTCATTTTTATTTCTGATATTAAAAAGTAAAACATTAGTTTTATTGATATTTATAGATAATTTATTTATATTAAGCCATTTAAATAATTTATTTATATCTGTTTGCATTTTATCTTTAAGATTTAAAATTTTTTTATCATAAAATATTAAGTTAGTATCATCTGCGAATAAAATAGGTTTAAAATTATTTGAAATTTTCGGTAAGTCATTATTATATAAAATAAATAAAAGTGGTCCAAGAACAGATCCTTGTGGAACTCCACATGTAATATTATTATAATTTGAATTTTGACCATTTTGGGATACATATTGTTCCCTTTCAGATAAATAACTTTTTATTAAATTATAAGCTGTACCTCTAATTCCATATATAAAAAGTTTATTTAACAATATGGTATGATCTAGTGTATCGAATGCTTTTCGTAGATCGATTGAAATAATTGCACATTTTTGTAATGATTCCAATTTATCACTTATGATCTCAATTGTTTCAGAAATAGAATCTGCTGTTGAAATATTATTTCTGAAACCATATTGGCAATATGTATATATATATATAAGTCTATGCTACTTATCTATGAAAAATAATAGATAATTTTTGTTATATTAATATATATTAATTAAAAATAATATTATTTAAAAAAAAAATTATAGATAAGTTGTGTTTTTATTTCAACCAACCAATAAATACAAAAAGAAATAATTTATCACTACAACAGCATAAACTACTTATCTCTTACTTTAATAAATGCCAGATCTTTAACTGCTAACATTGATATTATTACTAACTTTATTATGGAATATCGCTTTTCGATTATAGCAATTACAGAGTCTTGGCTAAAAAATGTAGACACCGTCATTCCTGCTGGTCTTAAAAGCCTTGGATACTCGTTTATACAAAAGTGTAGATCAGATGGTAGAAATGGAGGAGGAATAGCTTTGTTAGTAAAAAATCACATCACAATTATTCCTCAGCCCGAGATTTGTACATCAAACTGCGACTTTCTTTTTACTAAACTGAAAATAAAAAATAATATAATTCCGATCCTACTAGTATACAGACCACCAAATAACTGCCATACAACTTTTGCTTTAGAATTTACAAACTTTATACATGAACATAACTATGACAACCTGGTCATTCTAGGAGATTTCAACTTCCACTATAACTCTGACAAACTACACCCCAAGACTTTAAACGACTTTGTAACGAACTGAATTTAACTCAACACGTTAATTTTGCAACTCATACCCACGGACATATACTAGACCTGATACTTACATACAACCATTCTAATATACTAATACATAAACCAACACGCTCTACATTACTCACTGACCATTACGCAATAAACTCTCAACTTAATATACTGAACTCCTCACCTAGACAGACCCTACTTACTTACAGGTGTATCAGGAAAATAAATATTGATGAATTTTCATCTGATTTTATCTCTATGATAAATAAAACCCAAATTACAGTACTCAACTTAAACACTATACTTAAACAACTATTAAATCAACATGCACCACTGAAAACAAACTACTTAACTATACATAACGAAACTCCATGGTTTAACTCCAAATTAAATAATTTAAAAGTTTTATTTAGAAAATCATGTAGACTTTTTACGAAATCACCATCACACTCAAATCTAATTGACCTACGAAAAAATAGATATATATACAGGAATGAACTGAAATCTACAAAAACAGACTACTTTACTAACAAAATTAACGATTGTTCACACGACTATAAACGACTCTACTCAATAACTAAGACCCTCTTAGGAAATAATAAAAATTCTACGCTCCCACATTTTCCCGATGATCAAATATGTAAGAAATTTGCAGAATATTTTAAAGACAAAATTAACACCATTTGTAATAGACTCTTGTACATTTGACCCTCTTTATAATGCACCCCAAATATTACCATGCACTTCGACACTAACACATTTTACTGTACCTACTAATACTGCAATCTACAATTATATTGTCACTGCTAGATGCTCTTCACCACACGACCCAATTCCTCTATACTTAATAAAAAAACTAGCATCAACTCTGACTTTGACTTACAAAAATATAATTGATGACTCACTTCTAACAGGAACTATTCCAAATTTACTAAAAAATGCAATAATTACGCCAATAATAAAAAAAACTAATCTTGACTCTTCTGAATTCTCAAATTACAGACCTATATCTCAACTACCTCTACTAACTAAAATTCTTGAAAAAACTGTTTATACTCAACTTTCACACTACTTAACTGAAAATATGTTGCTGGACATACGACAAAATGCATTCCGTAAACTACATAGTACTGAAACTACCGTACTCTCTCTTTTTGACGACTTATGTAACTCACTAGACACTGGACAACCAATACAGCTAATACTACTTGACTTATCCTCTGCATTCGACACCCTTAGACATGACATACTGCTAGAAAGACTTAGAAACATAGGAATTCAAGATGTAACTATGGAATGGTTTTCTAATTTTATTAAAGATAGAAATTATTCCATTAAAATAAGAAATAATTACTCTAAATCATATACCATCGATCACGGTGTTCCTCAAGGTTCAATACTTTCCCCAATTCTCTTCTCTATATATCTTATTCCATTACAAACAATTATGAAACGTTATCCATCTATTACTTACAACTTATACGCAGACGACATAGAACTACACGCAACGATAACAAACTCTACCCAACTACAAGACTGTTTAAATGAACTACAAAACTGGCTAACAAATAATAACCTACTACTAAACCACAATAAAACTGAACTATTAAATATAACTAATGACCCAAATACTTACTTCCCTGACATTATTATTAATCAACACAAAATCATTCCCACCAATTCTGTTAAATACTTAGGCGTCAACTTCAATAATAAACTTAATCTAGATAAACATTACAGCTTACTTACTCAATCTACGACTGCACAGCTATTCAATATTAAAAAAATACGACCATACTTAAATAGAAATACTACAAAACTACTGACTCAGACTCTCATACTTTCAAGACTACAATACTGCAACTCACTATTCACAGGAACTGAAAAACTGAAAATAGACAAACTAGACAAAATAATTAACCGCTCAATTAGAAATATATACCGACTACAGAAGACTGACTATACAACTAGCATTACTGACTTACGTAAAAAACTTAACTGGCTAAACACTGAAGACTCTATCAACTACAAAATACTTACAATACTTAAAAAGACTATTACTTATAACTTACCCTATAATTTACGAAACAAAATAAAACATAAACCAAACACTAGACTTTTACGTAATAACAATTCCACTATACTACACCAACCTATTACCCATTGCATCAAATACGAAAGAAGAAAATTCAGCTCTTCATCAACAATTAGATGGAATAAACTACCCCCGCAACTTAGAAATCAAAATATATCAATTAATATCTTTAAAAAGAAATTAAAAAAATTTCTTATCGACAAACATTGATATTCGTTTATTCATAATATTATCGTGCGAATTATATATATATATATAATATTATATATATATAATGTATACATTCGCTATTTTTATCTATATGTGATATATATTGTTAGATACACATTATAGAATTATAATTATTAATGATGTGCTTATAATAAATACTTAAACAACAACAACAACAACAACACACACACACACACACACACACACACACACACATACACGTTACATATTCAGTGATATTATTGATAATAGAATAAGTCAACTATTACTATCCGCTAAAGGTTGAGTAATCGTTCAGCGCTCTCTCGCATATAACATCAAGCAGTGTCGTGTATACGTTAATACCCTATAGGGTTAATACTATAGTACTGGGTGTGTACATTAATTGGTTGTAGGGTTACACCTACCCAGCAAACAGTAAGAGCAGCATAATAGCAGCATAACAGCAAATGCTAGAGCCTCAAATGTTTACATTGTGCTCTTATGCTGCTATTAAATGTATATTATGCTGCTATTATGCTGCTATTAATTTGTAATGATATTATGCTGCTGTTATGCTGCTGTTATGCTGCTGTTATGCTGCTGTTATGCTGCTATTATGCTGATATTATGCTGCTCTTACTGTTTGCTGGGTAGTTGTACCGTGAACATCAGTCAACTTATTAATCATTCGCATACCGAGTTAACTACTGTATGGCAACCTATTATGTTTCGTTATAAGGTTACTAGACACACTACTCGATACACATATTATACAGTTGATTATGCCTATATGCATATATAACCCATCTATATAAAGAAAGTATAAAGAAATGATCTTCATATCAATGATATACCCCCACACATACACAATTGATTAAGTGGGTCATCCTATTTATCATATATATACCCAGGTTATATATTATGATATATATATATATATATATATATATATATATATATTATATATGCATTTAATAGGTCACAATACTTCGTATACATTAAATAGGCAATCTGATAACATTCTTCTTATAGCACATACAATATAATATCAGTAGATAGTATCTACTAGGTACTATAGTCATACTTTATATACAGTAAGTCTCAGTACAATTATAATATATTAGTATATATATATATATATATATATATATATATATATATATATATATATATGATATATGGAGTTGAAATGCAAGTATTCATCACACTAATATAATTAGAACACTACAGTGTCCCCGTATACGGGGAATGTCTAGAGGAATTTATTTTGAGTGTTTCGCACACATTTCTTATAGTATTTATATAAGCGTAGTAATCGACAAATCAACTAAATAATAAGTGGGGGTTGGAAAAAGATAAACTATACCGGAATCAAATAGCGCTATAGGGTTGAGCTAAGCTCATAGAGAAACTAGAGTAGGGCAACCTATAGTGTGAGAAGAATTCTTCATTAATACCTAATTAATTAGGTAATTGTGTCAAAAAGGGAAAGTCTCCGATTACCGACCCCCTCCTAATACATAAATATCGTATCTCCTAACTATAAGAGATATCAACAAATTATATATATATGAACTGTTAGTAATTTAATGATAAATACGAATAAGTATATTGTTTTACAAAATATTCAATCCTACAATTGTTATTTGATAAAATGTAATATTCTGTTTTTACTTTTTAAATATTAGAATAATAACTTTTTTTTAAATCATTGTAAATACTTTATTAATTAAAAGAAAACTTAATACTGCACATAATATTGTAGATCAATAACATGTTTATAACTATCAATTTGATAATTCAATTTGAATAACTAATAACCAAAATATCTTAATTATAGCAACCCATATGATTTTCCTATTACCGACACCCTAAATTACCCTAATACCGACCCTATGTGATTTATAATATCCAATCAAAATAGATCAGTATGTTACTTTAAAATATGTCATAAGTTGTTTGTTTATCATTGATATAGATTAAGGATTCATGATTCCATTCGATTATATATATACTGATTAATAACTAAATATTAAATAATAATAAACACTATTTTAATATAATTACTATAAAGTTTAAATTTATAATTATAAATGTTATCAATTTATGTTATAATTAATTATATTTATTAATATCTTCTATGTTGATTGGATATTATAATACTAAGATTATTTATACCACAATTAATTTAGGGGTCGGTATTAGGAACAGGTATCCGATTACCGACCTCCCGTTTATTCTTGTAAATATAATTATATCAACATTTAAAATAACCACATTATTTTGTAGAGATAAGGTGAAATATCAGTGAGCTATAGTATTTTGTTTAATATAATATTGTTTAATAGAAGCCATAGTGTATTAGCTGAAGCATATGAAATAAGTTGATAGTTTTCTGAAGAACAGAGAGTGGCAGGCAGAAATAAAGTTGAAATCATCTGTATCAATATAGTTATAGATATTAGAAAATGGGCAATATTATCATAATTTGGTAGAATATGACTTACTATAAAACATTGATCGGACGCTAGCATAACGTATACTGTATTATCCTATAGGTCAGAATACACTAGAGGATGGGGATCAGAACCTATTTCACATATGTTATCTATTCATAGTATAAGTAGGATATTAATTCAAACTATGTTAGGGCAGTAGGGGAAAGTAACCGAACACTGACGAGTGCCCGAATACGGAGGACATTCTCGGTATCTCAGAAACCTTAAATACGTTTAAAAGATTAAATCCACTTATAATAATATCTATAATCATATAATATTAATATATTAATATATTACAATTGTAATTTTGAATACAATTAGTGAGTAATAATATGTTAAGACCATTTATTGTTAAAGTGTACGTATTAGGTTATTTCCCCTACCAATAATATATATCATATTGAGGGATATATATATATATATATATATATGTATATATTATAATATATTTACATCGAAAATATTCGAATGTATATGAAAGATCTAAAAGGAAATGTTAACAACAAATAGTTAGATACAGAGTAGCATAACTACAGAAGGACATGTTACCAGTGTCCTTCTACACAGCGGCATAGTGCGAATGTATTCCAAGGAACGACATGTTAAGCAGGAAATACATATAATAAGTTAGTGCGCCTTACAATAGATGTTAGAGGTTTCGCGGGAGTGGGTTTCAGAGATAAGATACATAGAATTAGGGGCGCTGCGACAGGGGAGACGGGGGGGGGTATGTCCCCCTCTTTAAAATCTAGGGGGACCACCTATTGGTCCCCCCACTTTTACCACAACATTTATTTTAATTGGTTGTCCCCCTACATATATACCATCGTTCCACGCCCCTACATAGGATACATTAGATTGGAAGAAGATTGTTTAGGTGTATACACTGCAGTGTTTTACAATCGTCTGATTATATATGTATATATTGTTATATATATTGTTATATATATTGTTATATATCTATTGTTATATATAACAATAGAATTATAGTTTACATATTATTGTAGACTATAAATCTATGTATATAACACATACAGTATGTGACATACTAGTATTATATTAAACATGTAGGTAAGTTCCTTATAATGAATAATTAATATATATATATATATATATATATATATTAATATCTATATATAGTTATAACTGTATGTATACATACATATTGTATTGTATAAAAAACGATTGTTTGTTATTGTGATACAATCAATAACAACATTATGAAATAAAGATATTCACTGTTGAACAATTGATTAAATGATAACCCACATTTTAATACTGTAATATCGAGGACAGGACACACTTGTTATAACCATCACAACACCATCACAATTGTAACTCATTTACATTATGCTTTGGAATTTATGCATAATGTATATTTACCAGTATTGTGGTATAAATAATATTATTTATTAATGATTTATTACACATATATAATATTCTATTTACACGTATTAATACATATAATTATACACACAGTAAACATTGTATCACTTTTATTGACAGGTAACTATATAGTTACATATAATATTATAAATGTATAATGTAGTATACTATATATGCACCATATATGGTGCAATATAATTAATGTAATTTACAAGTTTTCATTAACATCAATGAATATATTCTACGTCTATAGATGATGTCTTGGTAATAATAATTACGTATGAACTGTATGACATAACAACTTTATCAGTATTGAAGTTATACCTAATATATATATTATTATTTTATTATTTTTGTTAACCTTTTAATTTATTTTAAAAACTTTTAAATAATGTTGTATTTTAAAAATTTTATTTTTCAATTCAAATATTTCTTGAAGTCAAATAATCTGAAACTTAGTTATTATAAACAAATATTACTACAAAAAGAAAAATTACTTTTTAGTTTTGCTTATTCTTATTTTTTAGTTTGAATTTTGATTTTTTTTTACATAATATATAGTTACCAAAAACATGTTACTCTTTTATTTCAAGTCTTAGTATATATAATTGGTAACAATAATAATAGGAATAATATAACGGGATAGGAACATACTTATTTTTTTTGATAAATTCTAAAGTTATGAAAAGTTTATACTAATTTGATATACTTATAAATGTTAGTGTTGAATTAAGTGTTTATTTTTGTGTAAAAATTATTAAATAATTTTTTTTAATTATTAGATGTTATTTTAGTTATTTTATTAATGTTAACTCAAATTTTATTTATTATATAATGAATGGCAATATAAGGAGTTTTTAAAAAAATATTCTTATTTGTATAATATTTTTAATAACATAATTACCATTATAAAAGTAATTTATTGGAATACACATTTATAGTAACATTTGAACTATTTATATTGTGTCTTTTATTGTGATGGAGTGGCTGATTTTTTTTTATTAGAATGGGTGTGGTATGTGTCGAGGGGGAAGGGTTATACTTGTGGTGAGAGGAAAGTATTGCAATTATTCTATAATTCGCACACATTGGACCTGCAAACTCATATCATTGAAGTTAATACACCATATATATATCCTCATTATTTTCAATTACTGTTGGCTATAGGATAGTGTACTCTGGATATAATTTTAATAATTTAACATCTCTTATTTTTATAAGTGCATTATTCTAATAGATTACTAAATAATTAAATTTTATTTATAATTTTGTCTGTTGTATATATTTTTTGTATATATTTTGTGTATATATTTTATATACATATATATTTCTTTTACCAACTTTAAATATTAACATTTTATTTTACTTTTACTATAATTTTCTCCTCATAATTGTCATTTAGGAAAGTGAAACCGGTAAAATACTAGATAAGCATAGCGCTTCTTCGTTTACCATAGTAATACAATAGTTCTGATAGTATACTATATATAGGGGAAAGTCCCCGATTACCGACCCTCTCCTAATACCGACACCTCTAGTATATCAGTTTTTATAAGAGATATCAAAAATTATATATACATGAACTGTTAGTAATTTAATAATAAATATGAATAAGTATTTTATTTAAAAAAATATTTAATCCTACAATTGTTATTTGATAAAATGTAATATTCTGTTTTTACTTTTAAATATTTGAATAAAACTTTTTTAAATCATTGTAAATACTTTATTAATTAAAAGAAAACTTAATTTTGTGCATAATATTGTAGATCAATAAAATGTTTATAAATATTATAAAAATAATTTAATTTGAATAACTATTAACCAATATATCTTAAGTATAGCAACCCATATTATTTTCCTATTACCGACCCCCTAAATTACCCTAATACCGAACACATGTGATTTATAATATCCAATAAAAATATACGTATTTAATTTAAAATATATCGTAAGTTGTTTATGTATCATTTATATAGATTTAGGATTCATGAGTCCAGTTGATTATAAACATACAGATTAATAAATAAATATTAAATAATAATATACACTATTTTAATATAATTACTATAAATTTATAGTTTATAAACTTAAGTTTAAATTTAAATTTAATATTACTATTAAAACATAAATTCAATAAAAAATAAATTGCGTGCATGTTATAATTAATTATATTTATGTATATATAAAAATTGTATTGGATATTATAATACTATAACTAGTTATACCACGATTATTTTAGGGGAAGGGGTCGGTATTAGGCACACGTATCCGATTACCGACCCCCTGTTTATTCTTGTAAATATAATTATATCAACAATTTAAAATAGCCACATTATTCATTGCCATAATATTACCTTAATTACAAAATTTCAAATAAATATATTTAATATTGAATAAATTATTACAAATAATCATTTAGGGGTCAATAATCGGAGACTTTCCCCTACATATACATATTTATATTCCTAAAGTACTGTAGTAATTTTAAATTCCAATATATCATTATATAGATATAGTTATAGGTTTAATTACAGAACCTCTTATACTTGCTCACATGAGATATACGTTGTGATCATGATACAACGATCTACTTAACGGCTAAAACTTATCAAATTATCGGCTTCACTTAAACGGCTCTATAATGTAGTAGTCTACTTACGTTCATAATAAGGTGATATGTAATTTTTAAATATATACCTCATATACACCCACTCTCTAAAACACACATACATACACACACACACATATATATATATATGATCTATACCGCATTATACTTCACATATTATAACGTGATTATTTAATTAAGTATTGTTAACTATGGTAAAGTATAACTGAAAGTTTATAAGTTAAAAACTAATTTATATACTATTTAATAATACCATTTAAAAATAATATATATATATATATATAAATAACAATAAATAAATATACAATATATTAAACATATATAAATATATATATATATATATATATATATATATATATATATATACATGTACACGTATATTAGACGATTGGAACAACACATACACACACCTATCAGTTACAGAGTGATATTAAACCTGAAAAAGCCGATGACCCAGTAGATTATCGCCTATCGTGTCGGACAGTACGCTGGACATGTATATCGCATTCAGGTCTTGCGAGATGGTCACGACCCCTAGGACCGCCATTACCGTGAGTACGCGTGCACCCGCGAACATGTTCTGTTGCGCTGTTGCATTGTGGGTTCGGTATTAAGGTATGCGAAGAATGCGGAGTATGCGCGCGCGTTGATAATGGATAGATATTGTGATTATTGTCATGACGATATTAGTACGATTGTAGGACATCTGTATACAGGTATGCGAAGTACATTATACAATGTACACTATACAATGTATAGTATACATGTTCCTATATATTATAAAACAAGTACGTGTATATTTATGTGTATACGCCTATAGACGACTACGTACATAAAAAGTCACTAGTTATTGACACAAGTAATCGATTATTATATTAAAAAAATCAACCATCAAACAATCAATAATATATATATACATATATATATATATCAGTATATCAGTATATTATCAACGATTTTGCGAATCATCCTTAGAACAATATTTGATATTATTAAAACTTAAATACGTCATTGTTATTCAATAGAGTTATTATTATTATATATTATTGACAATCTTTCACTACATATTAATTTATTTTATTAATTTATAACACACTATGATATGCAAACGAGATTGTCAATTTAAAATATGTCATATATATTATAATTTATAATGTAATATTGCATATAACTAAAGTTTGAATTTCATCATACAATGTAATATTGCTCGCTAAATTAGCGTTATCAGCTACAACGGTATATATATATATATATATATATATATATATATATATATATATATATATGTATTATATAATATTAAACTAAACTAAATTAAACGAAACCAGTGAAACCAAATCAAACCCAATTGGTATATTAATATATTAATTACCATATTATATATACAGTCAACTCCCGATAAGTCGGACTCGCAAGGGACCGGGAAAAGTGTCCGACTTAGCGAGATGTCCGACGTATCCGAGATTCAGAATGTGCGAGTTAAATGGTTACCGAAATATGGAATTATGCAACAATCAGCAACATAACATGTTGTATTCAATAATATTACTTACTAAAATTATAATATTCATTATTTAAAGTAAAAATTTCTGACAATTTATAAAAATTCCGACTTATCCAGTATAAAAATCATAAAAATGACAATAATATGTGTCCGACTTATCCAATCAAACTTATCCGACTTATCCGATTAATTTAACATGGAACTAGATACAAATCCAACCAAACCAACTAAATATTTCCGACTTATCGAGAAGTCCGACTTATCCGTAGTCCGACTTACCGAGAGTTGACTGTATATATATATATATATATATATATATATATATATGTTGTATACATATATGCATGTTGTATATTATATATATATATATATATATATATATATATATATATATATATATATATATATTATATAATATATATTATATATTATATATTATATATTATATATTATATATTATATATTATATATATATATATTATATATTATATATATATATATACACCTATTGTATTATAATAAAATCTCCAGTACAAGTGACTAATTGTAGAGTCTAAACTAAATCACAAAAACATAAAACTCATGTAACACACACACACGGTACACGTTATGGGGTCCGACCTTCACAAGGTCACGAGTTTACCCGGTGATGGGTTTAACTAAAGGAGAGACTTAACCCAAGTTAATCAGGTGTATCTAAAGCGTTCATTTGGATCTACTATACGAGAGAACACACTACTAATAGGTGGTCTATAGACATAGTATACTATTGATTATAGAGGATCTATAAATGGCTCTGCAGAGCAGTTAGTTATTGTTATAAGTCACGCATGCGCGACGTATAACAATGGCGGCAGATATGAGGAAGATAAAAAAGGATGACGATTACTATTGACCATATGATACACATGTGCCTATAGATATGTGCCTACACACTCGCTACACCATATGCATATACACCATATATATATATATATATATATATATATCAATGTATTATACATTATATAATTAAATAATATATTATAATCACTTTTTTTACATATTACTCGGTTGGCCCATTAATGTAAATGATAAACTACTTCTAAATAAACTATTATATATATATATATGAAGTGTAATTATATAATTATAATTAATTGTTATTATACAATTATTTCATATATATTTATTATGTGTTATTATTAGTATACGTTTATAGACTCCTAAATACGCAAGTATATCGGCCGATATTCACACTGGAGCGATAAATAGATAATCCGATATGTAATTAAACATAACTAAAATATATAATGTTGATAAGATAATATCTGTTTAGGAGCATACTTTGGGTTTCTTTATACGTATTACTTGTTCAGCGTATACGCGAATAGACACCACGTGACTATCAATTGATGCAATATCGCATCATTACATAACAACAACACATAATACAACGTAAATAGACTACATACGTGTATACACGCCTGCAAGCAGCAACGAATGCGTAATAGTATGTAGTCTATTTACGTTGTATTATGTGTTGTTGTTATGTAATGTTGCGATATTGCATCAATTGATAGTCACGTGGTGTCTATTCGCTATACCGATAGGTCACGTGTGCGTCTCCTATCGGTGTATCGGCCTACATTATATTTAGTCGGGTGTATGTGGACCGTCTAGAGCAGTGGTTCTCAACCTATGGGCCGTGACCAAATATGGGTCATTGGATTTTTTGTTGGGTCACGAGCAGGGTGAGTTAAATTCGGCCTTTTCGTGAAAAGGCCTAATTTTGCCGAATATGAGGATTTTAAAATGCCGAAAATAAGCTAAATTTGGCCTTTTTAATTAAATTCGGCCTTTTTTAAATATATCATTTATCCTATCTTAAACCATTAAAAGTAATAAAATAAAATACTTAATTATAATATGTATATTATATGTAAATAATACTATAAGTAAAAGCAAATTTTGATATTAGCAATGTAAGTAACTTAATTTGTAATTATTGAAGATTTAAAGGACTTATAATAAGATTTTATAATACGATTTTATACTAATAACAACATGCATGATGTGCACCTATTAAACTTTCCTATATTTGAGAAGCATACAAGCGAAGTTTTATTTACGTAAATATTACAAGTATTAGAGGTTAGGGTATAGGAGGCTAAAAATATAAAATAATTGGAATAACAACGGATGTTTAAAAAAAGATGACAGGACATATTAATGGTTTTTATAAATAATATTTATTATTAAATTGTTTATATATTATTATTATTCAAGGTGTATTAAGTATAATACAAAGAGTTTCCTTGCCAGGATTAGTAAGGGTGAAATAATGAACATTTAATTAGATGTCATTTTTATGATATTGTAATGTAAGTACAATTAATAAAAATTAAAAATATTCAACTAATAGAATACAGATATTATGGGAGGAAATTTAGTACGAGAATACTTAGATAATGCAACCAAAAAGTTTGTTTATAAGGAACACTGGAAAAGATATATTGAATTTGATAATTAAAATTAGTAATATTTCTCCAGAAAGAGATGTTAATAATGAAAGTACAATGACCGGAGAAATTAATATTAGTCTCAATAAATTATTCAACTTAGCAGGAGAAGAATTTGGAAATATAATTAGAAAGCACAAGTTAAGACTAAATCATACAATACGTTAAGTAAAAGTAAATCTAATTGAGGTAGAATTTGATGAGATAAAGGATGGAATTGAGTTATTTAAGTTTTCGTGAAACTATTATTGAAAAGATACTTTGGAAGGTAAATGCATTTCTAACTATTTATTTATAATATAATATATTCTATTAATATTAGATTTCCTTTGTATTAAATATGATTATAAGAATGTATTTAATTTCATTACCGGACTGCTATGTATATATCCAGGAACATCATCCGTTGAATAATATTTGTCATTATTAAAGTCGATAAAAACTGAAGGAAAGACCCATCTTTCAAAATGTGTACTTGAATATATACACTCAACAAAATTTATTTATTTAATACAAATATAATACATTTCTTATTTACTTGTACTTCATTATTGATGTACTATATATAGTATTTAATCAATATATTGATACTAAAATTATTATAATTTCATGCTATATAATATATAAAGAGATCTATATTGATAAAATATAGAAAGGCCGAATTTAATCCGAATATAAGGATTTGAAAGGCCAAAATAAGCTAAATTCGGCTTTTTCCTTAAATTAGGTAAAGGCCGAATTTAACTCACCCTGGTCATGAGACAATTTCTATAAATGTATATATATATATATATATATATATATCTTATAGTTAATATTATTCGTTTATCACTAAAGTTTAATAATAAATAAAATAAAATGTATCATTGGATTATATGGTATATTTTTAAATAAAAAATTAACAAAAAATGGTCATGGTGAAAAAAGGTTGGTAACCACTAGTCTAGAATATAAATATGCGTTATATTAACTGCCCAAAGAAATATATGTGTATACATTCTGAATTCCTGGAGTGGACGAATAGAATCCTCCAAAATAAAATAATAAATAATAACGTGAAGAGTGATACATTCTGTTTGTTTGGCTATACAATAATTAATCTAGCACAAACACCCATAGTTACTTATCTTACTAGTACCTACTTACATATATATTATTACAAGAGTATAAATATAGTTATGTGTGCTGTACTACTATATTACTATAATACAATACACGCACGACGTTTCAATGATACCGATGTGTTATCATTGGTACATCTACTTCCGGTCACTGAATAACTAGTATCCGTATCCCGAATCATTGGTTTTAGCTGGATATATTTATAGAAATATCCGTTCGAGTTACTTCATACATAGGAGTAAAGTAAATAATGTATTGATTGCAATGAACTATTATTTATATTGAATATTGTATCTACCGGTTGTTGATATATGCACGAGATCTTTCCATAGGCCGAATCGATTACATTATTAGTGTTATATGATTAATAATGACATTCGTAAACAACCTACAACTAAGTGATACACGAACATAATATATTGTGGTTGACTCATTAATATTATATTATTTAGAAAGGATTATATCTACATATTCAGAACTTTCATATTATAAAATATTAAATAAACACTTTTATTTTCAAAATAGGTACGTATAGGATATACAATAAGTTATCTAACATTTGTGGTTGGCCTCGATGAAATTCCTGCTGAAGTATGCTGAAAATAGACGATTTTCAAGAATTTCTTCTAGAATCCTGTAATTGTGTATACAACCAAGAATGTATTAGAAGATGGAGAGAAGGGTGCATTCTCCCTTTCCCCAAAAAAAGTAATCTATCAATAACGAAAAACTATAGAGGAATCACACTTACACCAATTGCTGCCAAGATATACAACCTGATGTTACTAAACAGAATAAGACCTGTGATCGACCCTATCCTAAGGAAAAATCAAAATGGATTCAGGACAAACCGATCCACATCTGGACAAATATTAACAATTCGGCGCATATTAGAAGGCGTGAAAGCCAAAAAGCTACCTATAACGCTGCTTTTTATTGACTTTGCAAAGGCTTTCGATTCTATAGACAAACTTAAAATGGAAAATATATTAATAATATATGGAATACCAAAGGACATAGTCAATGCAATAATGATGCTATATATGAATACAAGCGCTATGGTCAGATCACCTGACGGAGATACTCCTTATTTTGAAATTACGACCGGTATCCTACAAGGAGATACATTGGCTCCGTATTTATTCATAATCTGCCTTGACTATATACTAAAACACTCCATATATGATAATATTAATCTAGGCTTTACACTTTCACAAAGAAGAAGCAGTCGACATCCAGCTATACATATTACCGACATTGACTACGCAGACGATATTGCAGTCACTGCAGATACAATAAAAGAATCTGAGAAAATGCTACATCAAATCGAAGAGGCTGCAGAAGACATTGGACTGAAAATAAACTCAGATAAAACTGAGTATATGAGCCTAAATTCAAAGAGTGACAACATGATAAGCAGAAATGGAAATTCTATCAAAAACGTAGACAATTTCAAATATCTCGGCAGCTACATTGCAAATACTGAAAATGACATCAATACAAGAATAGCAAAAGCCTGGGCTGCACTGAATAGTGTGAATATACTGTGGAAATCAAATCTATCAGAAAATCTCAAAAGAAGCTTTTTCCGAGCTGCGGTGGAATCAGTACTAGTGTATGGTGCGATGACTTGGACTCTAACAGCAACGTTGGAAAAAAGACTGGATGGAGCATATACTCGCATGCTCCGTGCTGCACTCAATAAATCCTGGAAAGATCACATCTCTAACAAAGACCTCTATCTTGAAATCCCAAGAATATCAGCCTCTATTCGGAAACAACGCCTACGATTTGCAGGCCATTGTTGGCGAAGCAAAGATGAGCTAGCAAGTGATGTACTTCTCTGGCAACCAACTCACAGAAAACGGCCACGAGGACGACCTGCCAAGACGTACATCGATCAACTACTGGAGGATACCGGATGCAATATAGATGAGATACCAACCGCGATGAACGATAGAAAAGGATGGATGGAACGTGTCAAGAAATGCCGAGCAAGCTCGACCTGGTAAGGTAAGTATATAACATTTCACCGACACGCCTATAGGTGTGTCGGTATATATATATATATATATATATGGTATGTATGGGGCACCTATAGGTATGTATATATATATATACTAGCCGTACCCGACCCGGCGTTGCTCGGTTTTTGATTATTTTCCTATTATCTATTATTTATTAATTATAGCTATTCCTGATTCTACATTGCTATATATACAATAAAATAAATGTTAGGTAAAATATCAATAAAATATAGAAAAAATTTATTTAATATCTAACAAATTAGTGGAAATATATTAAAAAATAAAACAAATATTACAAATATTATAAAATATGTTTTAAAAAATGTCTAAATCTCAAACTTAAACCCAAACCGTACCCGACCCGGCTTTGATCGGTTGTTGATTTCTTGCCTATATATTATTTATTAATTATAGATGTTCCTGATTATTCATAGTTATATATACAATTAAATAAATGTTAGCTGAAATACAAACAAATTATGAAAAATATTTTAATATTTAAAAAATTAGTAGAAAAATATTTCAAAAAATATATTAAAAAATACAATAAATATTTCGAATATTACAAAATATGTTTTAAAAAGATGTCGAAAACCTAAACCCAAACCGTACCTGACCTGGCGTTGCTAGGTTTTTGATTTTTTGCCAATTATTATTTATTAATGATACCTACTACTAATTCTGCATTGCTAAATATTTATATTTAATTTGTTCATAACTATTATTTATACAATAAAATAAATGTTAGCTGACTAACAAATGTAGAAAATATTTTAATATTTAAAAAATTCGTGGAAAAATATTTCAAAAAATATATTAAATAATACAACAAATATTTCAAATATTACAAAATATGTTGAAAACCTAAACCCACACCGTTCCAATTCGACTCGGTTTTTTATTATTTACCTATCTATCATTTATTAATTATAACTATACCTGCTTTGGAATTTCTTGCCGTACCCAACTCTTCTTTACTCGTTGTTTGATAGTTTGCCTATCTATTATTTATTAATTATGGCTATTCATGATTCTGTCTTTCATATATAATAATATAAATTTGTGCTAAAATTCAAACAAATTTAGACAAATATTCGTTTTTAATATCTCAAAAATTAGTGGAAAAATATTTTAAAAATATTTCAAAAAATATTAAAAAAAATACAACACATATTTCCAATATTACAAAATATTACTTAATAAATGTCGAAAACCCAACCCACCCTGCGTTGATCAATTATGCATAGCTAATCTTTAATTTTAATTTTTTCCTAACTATTATTTATATACAATAAAATAAATGTTAGCTGACCTACAAACAGAAGTAGAAAAATATTTTAATATTTAAAAAATGTGTGGAAAAATATTTCAAAAAATATATTAAAAAAATACAAAATATAAAATTTAAAAAATACAAAATATACAACAAATATTTCAAATATAACAAAATATGTTTTAAAAAAATGTCTAAAACCAAAACCCAAACCATCCCGACCAGACGTTGCTCGGTTTTTGGTTATTTTCCTATAAATTATTAATTATAGCTATTCCTAATTATGTATAGCTAATATTTAATTTTGTTTCTAACTAATATTTAATAATTCTAAGTGTATCAGATGTAGATCTATAGATCATACGCTATAGCGTTGTTAGTTTTTAAGATTTATTCTTAAAATATTTTGTAAAAATACAAAAAATAATTTAAAATATTATAAAATATATTTTAAAAAGTGTCTACAAATATTTTTTTAAATATAAAAAATATTTCAACATATTAGTATCCATACCTGATTTTTAATGCCTATTAATTTTTTTTATTAATTATAGCTATTCCTGATTATTCTAAAATTTATAATTGCTAAAAATTGCAAAAAAATATATAAAATATTACAAAATATGTTTTAAAAACAAACCATACCCGACCCGGCATTTCTTGGTTTTTGTTTGTTTGCCTATCTATTATTTATTATTTATTAATTAGGGCAATTTCTGATTCTATATTTCTAGTATATACAATTAAATAAAGTTTATTTAAAATACAAACAAATATAGAAAAATATTGTTTATAATATTTAAAAAATTAGTGAACAAATATTTCAAAAAATATTTTAAAAAATACAACAAATATTTCAAATATTACAAAATATGTTGAAAACCCAAACCCAAACCGTCCCAAAACGGCGTTGATCGGTTTTTAATTATATGCCTATCTATACTTTATTAATTATAACTATTCCTGATTTAGAATTGTTTGCCGAACCCAACCCGACGTTGCTCGTTTTTTTATTATTTGCCTATCAATTATTAATTATAGTTATTCCTAATTATGCATAGCTATTCTTTAATTGTTGTCTTCTAACTAATATTTAATAAATCTAACTGTATCCGATGTAGATCTAGCGTTGTTCTTTTTAAGACTTATTCGTAAAATATTTTGTAAAAATACATAAATACAAAAATACTTTAAAATATTATAAAATATATTTTTAAAAAGTGTCTAAAAATATTTTTTAAATATAAAAAATATTTCAACATATTAGCAGTCATACCCTACCCGGCGTTGCTAGGTTTTTGATTGTTTGACTATTTATTTTTATTAATTATAGCTATTCCTGATTATTCTAAAATATATAATTGCTAACAAATACAAAAAATATTTAAAATATTACAAAATATGTTTTAAAAAAATGTCGAAAACTCAAACCTAAACCCAAATCCAAACAGTACTCGACTCGACATTTATCGGTTTTTGATTGTTTGCCTATTTATTATTTATTAATTAGAGCTATTCCTGATCCTACATTTCTAGTATATACAATTAAATAAAATTAAACATATGTAGAAACATATTTTTTTTAATATTTAAAAAATTAGATAAAAAATATTTCAAAAAATACAACAGATATTTCAAATATTCCAAAATATGTTGAAAACCTAAACCCAAACAGTTCCAAATCGGCGTTGCTCGGTTTTTTATTATTTGCCTATCTATCATTTATTAATTATAACTATTCCTGATTTGGAATTTCTTGCCGTACCCAACTTTGCTTTACTCGTTGTTTGATAGCTTACCTATCTATTATTTATTATTTATGGCTATTCATGATTCTGCTTTTCATATACAATAACATAAATTGTTACTAAAATTCAAACAAATTTATACAAATATTAATATCTCAAAAATTAGTGGAAAAATATTTCAAAAATATTTCAAATAATATTTTAAAAAATACAACACATATTTCCAATATTACAAAATAGTACTTAATAAATATCGAAAACCCAAACCGCACCCTGCGTTGATCGATTTTTGATTGTTTGCCTATCTATTATTTATTAATTATAGCTATTCCTGATTCTGTATTCCTAGTATACAACAAATATTTCCAAATATTACAAAATATATTTTTTATAAATGTTCTACAAATATTTTAAAAAGTATATTATTATATCTTATAATATTTATATATTTATTATATAATTATAATATTTTAATTATATCTTAAAATAATAATATTTCAACGAATAGTTGAAAAATATAAAAAATTATTTCAAATAATATTTTTTAAAATACAAAAAATATAAATAATATTACAAAATATATTTTAAAAAAATTTCAAAAAAATGTTTAAAAATATTTAAAAAAAACTTCAAAAATATTTCAAAAAATGTCAAAAATATTTCAAAAATATTTCAAAAAATTTCCAAAATTTCCAAAAATTTCAAAAAAAAATCAAAAAAAATTCAAAAAAATAGTTCGAAAAAATGTAAAAAAAATATTTCAAAAATGCGACGCCGAAGATTTTGGACGACAAAAAATCATTTTAATGGCAAAAAGTCAATTTTTCAGGTTTTTCTGGGGTACGCGGTATAAAATTCAAAAAATTTTCCGGACCAAGACCATACTGTTGCAATTTTATTAAGATCGGGTATAAAATATTTTCGCGACGTACCCCGGTTCTCGAGTTACCTCACCAGATACACACACACACACACACATATCTATTATATAAAAGAAAGTCTATTTAATTATATATATATATGTGTGTGTGTGTGTGTGTATCTGGTGAGGTAACTCGAGAACCGGGGTACGTCGCGAAAATATTTTATACCCGATCTTAATAAATTTGCAACAGTATGGTCTTGGTCCGGAAATTTTTTTGAATTTTTTACCGCGTACCCCAGAAAAACCTGAAAAATTGACTTTTTGCCATTAAAATGATTTTTTGTCATCCAAAATCTTCGACCTCGCTTTTTTGAAATATTTTTTTGACATTTTTTCGAAGTATTTTTTTGAATTTTTTTTGATTTTTTTTTGAAATTTTTGGAAATTTTTTGAAATATTTTTGAAATATTTTTGACATTTTTTGAAATATTTTTGAAATTTTTTGAATTATTTTTAAAATTTTTTTTGAAATTTTTTTAAAATATATTTTGTAATATTATTTATATTTTTTGTATTTTAAAAAATATTATTTGAAATATTTTTTTATATTTTTCAACTATTCGTTGAAATATTATTATTTTAAGATATAATTAAAATATTATAATTATATAATAAATATATAAATATAAGATATAAATATTATACTTTTTAAAATATTTGTAGAACATTTATAAAAAATATATTTTGTAATATTTGGAAATATTTGTTGTATACTATGAATACAGAATCAGGAATAGCTATAATTAATAAATAATAGATAGGCAAACAATCAAAAATCGACCAACGCAGGGTGCGGTTTGGGTTTTCGATATTTATTAAGTAATATTTTGTAATATTAGTGTTGTATTTTTTTAAATATTATTTGAAATATTTTTGAAATATTTTTCCACTAATTTTTGAGATATTAATATTTGTATAAATTTGTTTGAATTTTAGCAACAATTTATGTTATTGTATATGAAAAGCAGAATCATGAATAGCCATAAATAATAAATAATAGATAGGTAAGCTATTAAACCACGAGTAAAGCAAAGTTGGGTACGGCAAGAAATTCCAAATCAGGAATAGTTATAATTAATAAATGATAGATAGGCAAATAATAAAAAACCGAGCAACGCCGATTTGGAACTGTTTGGGTTTTAGCAGTTAGGTATGTGCATCGTCGAAGCTTCTAGAACTGTAAGTAGGTATGTGTATATATCTTAAAAAAATCTTTTTACCGCTAACCCAGAAAAACCTAAAAAATTGACTTTTTGCCATTAAAATGATTTTTTGTCATCTAAAATCTTCGGCGTCGCTTTTTTGAAAGATTTTTTTTACATTTTTTTCAAAGTATTTTTTTAAAATTTTTTTGAATTTTTTTTTGAAATTTGTTGAAATTTTTTTGAAAATTTTGAAATATTTTTGTAATATTTGGAAATATTTATTATATACTAACAATACAGAATCAGGAATAGCTATAATTAATAAATAATAGATAGGCAACAACAATCAAAAATCAAAAATCGAACAACGCAGGGTGCGGTTAGGGTTTTCTGAATTTTGTAAGTAATATTTTGTAATATTGGAAATATGTGTTGTATTTTTTTTAATATTTTTTGAAATATTCTTGAAATATTTTTCCACTAATTTTTGAGATATTAAAAACGAATATTTGTCTAAATTTGTTTGAATTTTTTTATGAAAAATTTATGTTATTGTACATGAAAAGCAGAATCATATAGCCATAATTAATAAATAATAGATTGGCAAACTATCAAACAACGAGTAAAGTAGAGTTGGATACGGCAAATAATTCCAAATCAGGAATAGTTATAAATTAATAAATGATAGATAGGAAAATAATTTAAAAAAACCGAGCAACTCCGATTTGGAACGGTGTGGGTTTAGGTTTTCAACATATTTTGGAATATTTGAAATATCTGTTTTATTTTTTGAAATATTTTTTCACTAATTTTTTAAATATTAAAAAAAATATGTTTCTACATTTGTTTGTATTTTAGATAAACTTTATTTAATTGTATATACTAGAAATGTAGGATCAGGAACAGCTCTAATTAATAAATTGTAAATAGGAAAACAATCAAAAACCGATAAATGTACTGTTTGTATTTGGATTTAGGTTTGAGTTTTCGACATTTTTTTAAAAATTATTTTGTAATATTTTAAATATTTGTTGTATTTTTTAGCAATTATATATTTTAGCATAATCAGGAATAGCTATAATCAATAATAATAAATAGTCAAACAATCAAAAACCTAGCAAAGCCTGGTATACTAGCCTAGGTTACTAATATATTGAAATATTTTTTATATTTAAAAAAATATTTATTGACACTTTTTTAAAATATATTTTATAATATTTTAAATTATTTTTTCTATTTTTACAAATATTTTATGAATAAATCTTAAAAAGAACAACGCTAGATCTACATCGGATACAGTTAGAATTATTAAATATTAGTTAGAAACAAAATTAAAATAAGTAGATAGCATAATAAGTGCAGAGATTCCAAATATAGAAGATTAACAACTATACAATACTGTAAAGAATAATATGATTCACGGTCCTTGTGGATATTTAAATATAAAATCTCCTTGCATGAGTAATGGAAAATGTTCAAAGAATTTCCCTAATAATTTTATAGGAGAAACACAAACTGATAGAGATGGTTATCCATTGTATAGAAGAAGGGATGCAAATAATGGCGGAAAAATTGTGACTAAAATGATACACAGAAAAGAAATACAAATAGATAATAGATGGGTTGTACCTTATTGCCCATTATTATCTAAAATATTTAATGCACATATCAATGTTGAAATGTGCAATTCCGTAAAATCAATAAAATATATTTGCAAATACATTCATAAAGGTTCAGATATGGCGATAGTTGAATTAGAAGAAACTGATAAATGAGATGAGATAAAAAGATATCAGATAGCTAGATATATAAGTAGTAACGAGGCAATATGGAGAATACTAGATTTTCAAATACATCAAAGATACCCGGCCATTATTCAATTAGTGATTCATTTAGAGAATGGGCAAAGGATTTATTTTACCGAGAGTAATGTTAGGGAAAGGATTAATATACCTCCGAAGACAATGCTTACATCTTTCTTCGATTTATGCGGGATTGATAATTTTGCGAAGACTTTATTATATCAAGATATCCCGCAATATTATACTTGGCAAGTAGGAAATAGAATATGGAAAAGGAGATTACAAGGGGATCGAATTAGTGAAGGGATATTTAAATCATCTACCATTGGAAGATTATATACGGTACATCAGAAGAATCTGGAATGCTTCTATCTTCGGCTATTATTAACTAATGTGAAAGGACCAGTATCATTCGAAGATATTAGAACAGTTAATGGGGTAATATGTAATACATATAAGAAGGCATGTGCAATGTTAGATCTATTAGAAGATGATGAACACTGGGATAATACATTAAAAGAAGCATCTATATCTAGATCTCCTAGGAAAATAAGAGAACTATTCGCAATGATGATTTGTCACTGCGAAATAACAGATATACCATCATTATGGTTGAATAATAGAGAATGCATGAACGAAGATATTTTGTTGGAATATAGAAGAAATAATACCGAAGAAGTAATTGAGTATAATGAAGAAATATTTCTTGGATCTCTGGCACGCGTGCAAGGAATAGTTAAAAGAATGGGAGGAGATTCCTTACAGAAATATGGATTTGTAAATATTGAAATGGTATCCTCTATACCAAATGAACATAACTATGATAGGATTCTCCAAATAGATGAGAATAAATTAAATTATGAACAAAGAATAGTATACAATAATATATTGCAGAGTGTTATTAATGAAGAAGGGAAATTATTCTTTTTAGATGCTCCAGCTGGAACTGGTAAAACTTTCTTAATAAATTTATTATTAGCTAAGAATAAAATGTCTCGAACAGAGCAGTTGGCTGTGGCATCATCGGGTATCGCAGCTACATTACTACTAAATGGAAGAACTGCACATTCTACATTTAAAATTCCTATAAAAATAAATGAAAATTCAATTTGTAGCATAACGAGAAATTCAAAAGAGGCAGAACAATTCAGAAACAGTAAATTCATTGTATGAGATGAGTGCACAATGGCACATAAATATGCTCTTGAGGCAGTAGATAGAATGTTAAGAGATATAGTAAATGATAGAAAACCAATGGGAGGAATAACATTATTACTAAGTGGAGACTTCAGACAAATTTTACCTGTAGTACGAAGAGGAACTAAAGCTGATCATATAAATGCCTGCCTAAAAACATCAATATTATGGAAATACATAGAAAAATTGACTTTAAAAAAAAACATGCGAGTATATTTATCAAAAAATAGAGACACAGGGTCGTTTGAACAAAATCTATTAGATATTGGAAATGGGGTATTAAAGAAAAATGAAAATATGGATATAATTCCATGTGGAATCATAGTAAAAAATCATAATGAATTGATATCAAAAATATATGAAAATTTATTAGAAAAATATTTAGATGAAGATTGGCTTAGCGAAAGATGTATACTTGCCCCCAAAAATAATAATGTATGTAATATTAATAAACGTTTATTGAATTTATTTCCTGGAGATCCAAAATTATATATGTCAATCGATAGAGTAGTGAAAGAAGATGAAGTTGTTGAATACCCAATAGAATTCCTGAACTCTATTAATCTTCCAGGATTACCAGATCATATGATAGAATTGAAGGTTGGCGTTCCAATTATTCTACTTAGAAATTTAGATCCACCAAGACTTTGTAATGGGTCCAGACTTTTAGTGACCAATCTTAAAAACCATATTATAGAAGCAAGAATATTGACAGGGGAATATAAAGGAGAACAAGTTATGATTCCTAAAATTCCACTAATACCTTCCGATTACCCTTTTAACTTCAAACGACTACAATTCCCTATAAGACTATGTGCTTTTCCATGACTATAAACAAATCTCAAGGACAGTCTTTTAAAGTAGTAGGATTAGATCTGGAAACAGAGTGTTTTTCCCACGGTCAATTATATGTCGGATGTTCAAGGGCCAGAGATGAAAATCAACTGTATATTCTTGCCAATAATGGAATGACTAGGAATGTGGTATACAAGGAAGTATTATAAAATATACTATATATATACAAAAATAGATATTACTTTATTGAAATTATTACATACATTATTATACAAGTGAATCAGAGTTCGGACCAGCTAGATATATCACACATGAAATTTTAGGTTGCAATTCCAGTAAAACCTACTTTAAGGCTGCGGTTTTATTAATATTTATTTCCAATATCATTTTACGTTAATTATCGAGTGGGTCTATTAAAATTAAATTTCAAAATTAAAATTAAAACTGTCTCATTACATTTATAAAATATTTGATTGGCTGTAGTTTTTTCACAATCTTTCATTATAGTTGATAAATATTTAAACATATATATTACATATATATATTATATAAATTATAATTATTTTTTAATATTACGAGAATACAAAGTGGCAAATTAATGTACTTTTAACATAAAATATAGTATATTTATCATAAATTAGAGATACAGAATGGTTTAAAAATAAAATTGATATTGGAAATTATGTATTAAAAACAATATAAAATATGGATATAATTCAATGTTGAATCATAGTAAAAATTAATTAATAGTGAGTAAAAATCCACTTTATATACGATACCTTGACGTGGTTAAGTGGATTATATTGATCCAAATTCGTATACAACTTTTTAATATAGAACTCTAGGTTTACTCGCATTTTTTTTCTCAAAAATTAAATATTTATATTAGATAAATATTTATGTTAAAAAAATCAAAAATCGCGAAATTTCGAGTCAATTACAGCTATAGTTAGTAAATAATGAAAAATCAAAAACCGAGTAATGCCGTGTAAGCAATGCAAAATCAGGAATAACTATAATTAATAAATAATAGATAGGAAAATAATCAAAACCGAGCAACGCCGGGTCGGGTACGGCTAGTATATATATATATAATTAAATAGACTTTCTTTTATATAATAGATATATATATATATATCTTAATACGAGAACGCGATATTTTATTAAATATATCGCTTAACATGATTACATAGTTAACATGTTACAACCCGTGTCATCATAATTAAAACATAAATATCTATAGATATACAAGCGGTTAGGTTATACTTCTTTAAAATAATAATCTATATTTTCGTAAGTAAATTCAATGTAAGCAATACCGTATTGAGATAATAAAAGTTAAAAAATTAAGTATACTTATATTTGTATACAAATGTAAAATGAGTTTAAGTATATATGAGTTAAATATGAGTTTAAAGTTATATTGTTCTATAGAACACTATAACTGTATACAGTAACTGTATATATACTGTACTTTGTCCTATATGCGATGTCATATGATAACCAAATGAAATATATATATGTGTGTGTGTGTGTTGGTGTGTGTGTGTGTGTGTGTATTCTATAGAATTATATATAATAGGTTTATGCAAATATAATATCGAATATAAAAAACACATTTGCATGAGTCATGCTGCATGAGTCATGCATTAGTGACGATGGTATACGATAATAGAACGGCAATAGAACATTCGGTAAATACCGCGTGTTATGTAACCGAACAATGTTTTAATATACGTTAACCCCTATATATACCCCTATAGGGGTAATATTATTATTTATATTAGGGGTAAAAATATACTATGATTCCACTAATACATATATAGCCATTAATTGCTTATATATCATAACATGATAGACTGAACACATTATATACAATATGTATATTGTATGTAGATTATTGGTAGATTATTACTACTGCATTGTTATACTTTCACTTAGGGTAAACGAGTATTTAATAACATACGGGGTAACACTTAAACAAACACATTCTATATATAATCTATATATAGTTTTATAAAGTATACAGTATACTGTATACAGTATAACTTTTAAATATATTATAACTTTTAATGTAATTTAATATCTGATAATACGTGTATTAAAATGTCATATTGGTTTACTGATCGTACTATTAATTCGTACTATTCAATTGTATACAATTGTATACTATAGTACTGTAGAATTACCTGATATACTAGTTAAATATTAAATATATGGTTTATAATAAGCTACTATAGTATAACCAGTTTATATAGGTACCTATAAGTATATATATATATGCAAATTATCATATATTTAGAATTAGAAAAATACGAAAATCAATTACTGTATCTCTTACTAAAACTCTAGTTAAATCTCTAGTTAATTCTCTTATTCTCTCACGTATAATTACTGTTCCTCTATCCTTATCAATCTTCCATTATCCTCTATCTCTCCCCTAAATCGAGGTATTCATTCATCAATCCGTACAACATATAACCTACGTATTCGAGATCATTCCTCTACTTCCTCATGCCAACACTTACGCTCTGCTCATCGTAAACTATCTATTGTGCATTCCTCAATATACTCTTTGAATTACACCTCCTATATGTATGCTTCTCTAGTACAAAGATCTTCCATTCCATCACTTAGAAACCATGCATCTCATATTCTATCCTACCCCTATTCTCCGTCCCTCAAAAATGAATACTCGGGCACTGAGTTATATTGATTAAACACTATGGAATTCACTCCCACCCTATATTAGATCCATAACATCGCATAAAACATTTATGAAACATATACAACAATTGATATCAGGTGGAAACCTGTAATACTAATATTGTTTGACATTATTATTTTATTTATTAATTTACGTATGGTTTATTCTATTTTATTATTATTAATGGTATTTATTGTTTTACCTAATCTATTATTCGTATTCAATATATATATTATATATATTATATATTAATATATATAATATAATATATAATATATATATATATACACTTTTGAAAAATAATTTATGATTTATTTAAGTGTTTAAATAAAATTTCAATCAATCAATCAATATATATTATTTGAATATTTAAATATTAATTATTACGTATGATATAATAATAATATAATAATATTTATTAGAAGAATTACATTTTTTTATATATACATCTAACTTACTGTGTAATTATTAACATTAATGTGTGTTGTAGTGAACTAACTGATATACGATCTAATAACTTATATTGATATGATGATGATGATGATGATGATGATATAAGGTTTAGTATGCACTAAAATAGATCCCTTCGTTCGTACGGGAATACAATACTAATAAGATAATCAAATAGGCTAATAAGTATACGTACTATGATGTACCCGTATGTGAGTTATAGGTTAGAACTTATAACTAGCAATGGTGATATTGAATATATTTACAAATTTTATTTAAATGTATATGAACAGTTTATATACAAAATGTATAAACAGTTTATGTACTTATTCTATAGGCTATACAAATAATAACACTCATTAAAATAAATCATACATGAATTAATTAATGGAAAATCTTTACATCTTGTTGAAATTTACACTACCAACATTGATATTAAACTATATATTAAATGTTAAATAGTAATGTTAAATAGGTAATTATCTTATATACAACATATAATATATATTATATATATTAAGTATATATAGTATATATTAAGAATAACGTATACGTTACACATGATTACACATAGGTACCTATATAAATACTGCATTTATATAGGTACCTATGTGTAATCATGTGTTCTGTACGTTGTGGGTAATACATCATGCTGTATTCGATATAGGTCACACAGTAACACACTTACACAGTAACACAGTAACACACGTACACACATACACACATACACACCTATATGTATGTATAAGCTTAAACACTACATTGAAAAAGTAGTATGTTTACTACCCATATATAGGTAGATGATGTAAATCAAACTCATTATTATTATAATTATTATTATTATTATTATTATTATAGTTTCTTGTACTCTATATTATTTTATTATATTTTTCTTGTACTTTATCTTATTTGTTTCATGTAGTATTTATTTTGCTGATTAATTAATTACTAACTAATTATTATTATTACTTTTTTTATTATTTTATTACATTATCTATAGATACTATAATGTATACATACTCTAGTATATAATATATAGTAATATATATATATATATATATATATATATATATATATATATATATATATATATATTATAATTACGATTACATACCAACTATTTTCAGACGGAATGCATGCTTTGGAAAATATTTGTACATATTAGTGCATATATATACACAAATATATACACATATAAATACGTATGTATTAAAATATGTGTATTAGTTAGAATATATCATATATCAGTATACATTATATGTTAACTGTTACGTTAATATTTTATTATTTAAAATTTATAAAGTGTGCGTATACACATGCATTACACATAGGGGCAGCGCTGGAACCATGGTATATATGTAGGGGGGGTCCCCCACCAACCAATCAAAATAAATGTTGTGGTAAAAGTGGGGGGGGGGCAACATAGGAGGTCCCCCTAGATTTTAAAGTGTGGGGGAGGGACATATCCACCGTCCCCCTGTTGCGGCGCCCCTATATACACTATATTATATATATATATATTTCCATACTATATAATAGATGTAGTAGTTGCTTATTATAATAAACTAATACATATATTATTAAATATTCGTACACAAATATAAGTATGTCCATCATAGTATAGTAACCTTTCCTGTCCTAACTGCTACACATATAGATACACTCACGCTAAATACTATCGAACTAAACACTATATAGATATGACTCACGCACTGCTGTGCTATTATTAGAAGAGTTGTAGATAGATACGCGCCAAGGATTGTTGTTTACGTTGTCACGCTTCGGTGAACACGAGTATCACGTGCTTTCACGCACTGCGTAAGAATACACACACACGCGCGCGCGTCCATTCGGTATTACATAACCTACACATATACACATACACCATTATATATTTACTATATACATACCATCGATGTAAATAACAGTTTTATTGACATAGGTGATACTTACGCGTACACTTACAACATACAGTGTAAACCGTACAGTGTAAACCGTACAGTGTAAACCGTACAGTGTAAACCGTACAGTGTAAGCCGTACAGTAAGGTGGTTTGCTTGTGGATATATTTCATAATTTGTGATCGGGCAATTGCCCATCAAAGAATTGATAATGACAATTTTGATAACAAAAATAAAAAATACAGACTATTTTTAGTACTGCCGGATTGACCTTGATATCTAACATGGAGAACATAGGAATTTTAACATGGGAGAGATAGGAATATTATTTAACTTCACTAATTAACATACTAATACTAGTTTAATAATAATCAAACTTTAAACGCATATTAATATAATATAATTATATGATAATTTCCTATCAGAATATTAAAAAAAAAAAGTATTACTATTACTATTACACCTTACAGTGTATGCCGTACACGTGATATATATATATATATATATATATATATATACGTATACGTACGCGATTTAATATATTATACTTCTCCTCCTTATTTGACTTCCCTACTAACTCTAAGAAGTCCACTGACTTCCTTACGATCAAATGCTGACATTTCCCTAATTTGCCCTCGTGTCTCATACCTGAAATAGCATAAACGCGCCTTCAGTTATATGGTTCCTTCCTTATGGAATTCCCTCCCTGCCTCTATTAGATCAATCCATTCACACCCGTCCTTTATTACACACCTCAAAGCTTACATATCATCGATGTAATATATTCACTTATTAAATCATACAATATTATTATTTTTATAAGTTATATCATTTTATCGTTTTGTTTATTTATTTATCTAATTTATTTATCTATTATTGTTTTCGTTCTATACTGTTATATGCACCTACGAGGGGTGCCACACCTATGACAAGTGCTAATAAACCTTATCATCATCATCATAATTATATATATTTTAATTGTATTTTACTTATACACTTAATCATTAATTAAATATAATTCACTTAAAACTACACATAATCTACATACAATGTGTATGTTTTACGTGAAATGTTTGCCTGGTATTATGTTATGCGATATAACCAAGTATCGGAATCCTTATAGGGGTCCACATATTCTGAATCAGGGATCTGTTACGTAATATGTGATGAGTTCTGCATTTTTTTATTATCGTACTATGATGTATATTGTTATCTGTATTATTATTCTGGTGGAGTTCTTTAATCCAATCCAGGAATTTGGATAAGTTTTACACTTTAGCTAACAAAAAAGCTCCAAGCATATATGCCTAAATATGCATATTATCTAATAACATTTATAGCCATTCAAATACGCTCTATTGTTAAGGAATACGTGGTTTTAATGAAAGCCGATTATTTATATATACCAAATTATTTAACCATTTGCATCCGAACTTTTGATTTCTGTTGTATATAAGTTATATATATATTATTTTAATACATATTTTAATTGTCGGACGGGGCTTGAACCCGTGTCCTACTGCTTTTGTGTCAGATGCATTATCAGTTAACTAATTAGTTGATATGCTCTATTCGAATCTATAAAAGAATATAAGTCTTCAATACAGCCATATAGGCCATTAATTATATTCTTAAAGAGACCACCCCTTCACGCATTTATATATTAAATATTATACAAAGTACACGTGTATTCTAACTATAGTTATAATTACTTAATTTTTTACTTTTTTTATAATAATGAAATATATCTTAATATTAGAATCCATAAATTTATTAGTTAGTTTAAAATGAGTATGCGAAAATTAACGTTATACTAGTTGTATTTGTTATATTACAAAGTAAATGCGTTGTTACATTTTAATTATAATATATAACATATAATATTTCATAATGCACATATGAATGTTTATATAAACATATATATATATATATATATATATATATATATATATATATATATATATAATATTCATTTATTGAAATAACATATTATATATATATCGAATACAATTGTATTAATATAAATAGCTGATACAAATAGACTCCTCAAGAATTAATAGACTTTTACATGTTAAAATAACTGTGAGGGGTCCATGCCAATAAAATACAAATAGTATACACAAAATGTCTTGTGTTTTGGTTTATAATTTATTAAGTTCTTGATGAACACAAGAAAAAGTGATAATAATATAAATTATAATAATACATGTGTATCTACCATCTTGTGGCTGGTTTCGGAACTATATTAAAATAATTACATAGCTTAGATATGGAGTGAACCATCTTTGCTTCGCAAATTTTTTACTAGTATCCCTAATATAATATAAAACTCTCACGTGGTTGTTACTATACCTATTATAACACTATCACATGATAGTTAGTAAATCAATATCACAATATCACGTGATATTTACCACACCTAATATCACAATATCACGTGATAGTTACTAAACCTAATATCACGTGATATTTACTAAACCTAATATCACAATATCACGTGATATTTACTTAACCTAATATAAAACTCACACGTGGTCGTTACTATACATAATATAACAATATCACGTGATATTTACTATACATAATATAACACTACGACCTCCGAAAATTACTCTACCCACGGAATTAAAATCTCCCATAAACATACAAGTTTTGCTCCTCATCTAATAATTGTAATACATAATACGATTGTGATGTTTAAGTATATCTGTCATGTTGATCTCTATAGATTGATCTCGACTATATATAGTTTAGTATAACCTATAGGTTGGTCGATTTAATTCGGAATTGAATGTTATGTTAATATATGGTTAATATAGTTTATTATTGAGCGGTCTTCTTCTGTGAAAGTCGACGAGTTTACTATATAACGATGCACCCCACACTGTACACAATAACCTATAATCACAACGCCGAATAACCTATCTTAAAATGTCCCAAAATGGAAATAGGTCACTGCCTATTACTACCATATTTAATAGAGTGGTAATAGGGTAGTGCACATTTTTTGGTAATAGGGTAGTGATCTATTACTGATCTATTGAATACGTGGAAATATGTTTGTGATTTATTACTGATATATATATATATATATATATATATAATTTGAACAATCCATGAGTAAGCAAATTGATGTTATAGGCTACTTAGCTACCAGCCTACCAAGAATGACCACAAACATATCACGGAAAGAAAGATTACCAACATACAAAGTACATGGAATACCAAAGATCAATTGGAAAATTAAACAAAGAAGATTGCAACTAGCAGGACACTGTATAAGGTACACCGATGAATTAGTGCAAAAATTAATTTTATGGAAGCCAAAGAATGGCATTCCATACAACATATGTATACGAAACAGAGGGAGACAACCCATAACATCTATATACATCATAAAAAACTGTGGGTCTGTTAAGAAGACAAATTACGAACACTGATAACGACCGAGAAATATGGAAAATAATAACATGATATGGTTGAGTGAGAACTCTGTAATAAGGTATTAATAAATAAATAATTAATTTTAAATTATATTTATTTTAGAAATCATTTCGTCCCCCAAGTCCTCCACATTCGTCTTTTCAGATACCTATGGAAAAACAATAATTAATAAATATTTAAGTGAATGTGTATTACACAATAACTAAAAATGAAACTGTCTATATTAACATCGTTAAGTCACTTTGTCCTCCTAGTGACCCTTGTTGCGTTTCCTTTAGCACATCTCCTCATCTAGGAATTGATAGGATTCGAAATGTTCTTTGCATATAGCTGATAGAAATATAGCCCTTGTCAATGTGGTGTTGCTAACAATAGACAGGTCGTGTGTGTGCATCGATGACACGATAGCTGACCTATATATAGATATAATTAATACGAAGAGTAAATTGTAAAAATAGTAAAAAAAAACGACTTAATATAAAAACAACCCATAATATTAGCCTTCATCTATATGATTCATGATGATGATTCATCTATGAAGATTCATGCACATGGTAATCAGTTGTTATTCAATTTACCAATCAATTATGAATCTTAATTACAAGCTTTAAGTCAGAATACCTAATAAGTTCAAATATAATTATTAATTTTCTACTTCAAAATTATCTAGTAAATATATTTAAAGTATACTTTAAAACTGGCGTACTTAACATATATATGATACCAGCAATTACCCCCAAATGATCCATGTACATATTGATGGTATTACCTATATGCTATTCTATATCAGTTAGAATATTGATGAAAACATTGATACAAGTTTATCGTTTATCGCTGATATTAACTTTATATTATATTCTGCTAGTTTTCATTTACGTATAATATGCCATGTTAGAAAATATTGCTGTCGAAATATTACTAAACGTTCTTTAAACACTAGTATTATCTATAATCGTCAATTTATGTTCACTTTTCTGTGGAATTAGGAAGATTGAAGTTATGAAGGTAGCATTAATTTCCTTGTATATACTTCTAATTTTAATCTCAATAAATATCATAATATTAATTGATTGCTAATTTATTTAAGTATATACAGTCGAAATATATAATCGAAAGTGTAAAGTATAAACAAGGACATGTCATTGGTATAAATACAATGTGTATATAAATATATGTGTAACGATAACATACATTATAGAAATAAACAAAGAATAATACGAAATTAAAAATCATAGAAATTAAAACGTTTTACAGTTACCGTAAAAATAAATGAAAAATAATCGAAAATAGAAATAAAAGTGGTATCGAAATATTCAATTTCTACTTTAATTTGATAGAATTCTACTATCTTTGTACCCTGTATTAGTAATAAATTATTAGTTATATAGTTTAATATTTAAATGATACATTTTAAATATATTATAAATGGAACATATTACAAATCAAATAAACCAATACTAGAATGAAACAAACAAATAATGTAATACTTAATCAAAATATGTAATAATTGTACATTATTAATTATACATTTTAATTTTATAATAAATGTAAAACCTATATACAAACATAAAACGTTAAAAATAAAATAATCAATATAATTATATGCAAACAGAAGACGTTAATAATAAAACAAACCAATAACATTACGAAACAAACAATATAATACTATATAACTATCACTATAATCTGAAATAATATTACATTGTTAATATTGTATTTTTAATAATATAATACATTTGGAACATATAGGGGAAAGTAACCGAATACGGACAGTGCCCGAATACGGACACTCTCGGTATCTCAGAAACCATAAAACCTACAAAAAAATGTTTTATTAATAAAATATTCATAATCATATAAATAGTCTAAAAAAGTATTTTTTATTTTTTTATTATTCAAAATATTGCTGATATATCCAATAAACTGATTTTTTTTATGATTTTAAATTTATCAAAAAAAAATTCAACTTAAAACCTTCTCAAGTATATATAAATGTATTAATATAAAATATAACAATATATTATTAAAAACTACAGAATACTAAAAATTGTATTTTTAATTTCTATATTTGTTATCAAATATTCATTAAGTTATAAGCATATATCTAGATGTCATATAAGTTCCTAATACGGACACTCTATATGTCTTAATACGGACACCCTATAACCAATCAACGCGCAGCGTATGAACTATTCTGATTTTCATAAAAATCGCGTGCGTTATAATATTAATACCACCAATAAAGCTAATTCTAAAAAAATTATTATTTAGACACTTAAATTGTATTATTAATTAAAAAATAATAAAAATAAATAAAATATTAACTAATTAAATTACAATATATTTTTCATAAAATTAATTATAAATAACGTAATTGTAATTTGTCTGATTGATTCATCAATAATATATAGTTTATCTAGTGGTATATAGGGTGTCCGTATTATAACACAGGGTGTCCGTATTCGGACATGGGTACCGAATACGGACACCCCAGTTATCTATGGAATTAAAAGATTAAATAAAATTTTAAAATTACAATAATATCTATAATCATATAATATTAATATATTGTAATTTTTGAATAAAAATAATGAGTCATAAAAAGTTAAGACCATTTATTGTTAAAGTGTCCGTATTAGGTTACTTTCCCCTATAGGGGATTCTATCAGTTTATATATATATAAAATATATATAAAACAAAAATATAATACAGAACAAATAAAATAAATTAATACTTCCCACTTTAAAATCTATAATAATAATGAATTATTAATTTTATATTATAGTATATTTGAAATATAGAAATAAAAACCCAATTATTCTAAAACAAAAATTAATTAAAAAAAAAACCCCGTATAGATAATGCAATAATTAAGATACAAAATGATACATAAATCAATATAAAATTATAAATTTCTGTTAAAAAAAGTTGTTTGTCAAAACAGATTTTGTTTATTTTATTTTTAAAAGATGAAATAGATACAGATTGTATTATATTATTATTTAATGAATTCCATATATTAACTGATCTATTATTAATTATATTTTTAATTGTATTATCGATGTATACTGACATCGGCCTCCAACATGTCATGTGACTAACCGAGAGTTAAAGTAAACAATGAATGTAGGGCTTATATAATATCATATTAATATATAAACATACGGTATTATGATATGTATGTATATATATATATATATAAAACACGAATTCACTACTCGGTAAATAATTACCTAGACGTATAACACCAGCCGCGAAATGTTTATTTGAAATTTCTGTTTGACACGTGACTTATTGGGGGCCGATGTCAGTATTCAGCGTATTATCATAATTATGTATTACATTTAATTTTTTCCAATTACCTCTAGTACTACAATTATTCGAAATGTTAAGTATATCAGATATATTTATATCTGTATAATTATTTGTTATTTGAAATTGTTTGGTTATAGACCCGCCTATCTATTTTTAATCATCTAAGTTCAAGTGATTCTAATTTAAAATACTCCAATCTCTCTATATATGATTTATAATTAATATGTGATGAATTTGTTACGCATTTTATCTTCTAGTAAATAATCTTTGCATTCTTTCAATGTGGTCTATGAGGCTACGAAATTTACTAACTTCTGAAAAAGGTGACTAAATTATGGATGCATATTCTGAAATTGGTTGCAATAAATTGTATATGCATTTAATAATATTCTAGGGGATTTTGTAGTAATGCATCTAAAAATTGAATTCAAAAAAAATAATCTTTATTATGTAATAAAGGTTATCATACATATTGATTATTTTTTACAAATATAATAAATATATATATAATATAGGAAATATAATAGTAAGTAAATATTATTCCTAAATCTTTATAAAAGTAACGTTTTCTAATTGAATATTATTTATAAAATATTTAGATGGAGTAACCTTCCCTAAGTCATAACTGCATATTTTGATAATGAATTATTTGATTGCCATTTATTTGCATATTGTGAAAATAAATTTAATATTTTGTAAAAGAAATCTTTCACTCTCAGTTGTGTAAGAAAAATATATTTTAATAAAATTTGCAAATAAATCAATATGAATTTATGTAGAGAATATACTAGGAAGATCATTCCTATATAATAAAACTGATATTTGTGGTACTCTAGATTTTACAATAGAACTATTTGATAAATAATTTTCATTCCGTTTCTCCCCCCAAAACCTAATTAATTGATATTATATAGATAATTATCTATTATAATTATCTATTAATAGTATTGTGTGTGATGTAACATATATGTTCTATTAGGTAATCCTGCAGTCTTAACGATTTACTTAACCATATATGGTTAATAAAAACAGTAGTACCGTTGACGTCAGATACGTCAACATATATCTAATTCAATATTACTCGATATTTCGAAAGATACAATGATTTACACTCCTCTACACATAAACGGTATACACTATATACCTTTTAGGTTAGTTTGTTTAAATGTTTGTACACGGAGAAAATTGTTATACGGAAGTGAAGCATTGGGTCCCAAATCATCGATTATGAGAGAAAGTAATATAAAGGTGTGGTGTTTACTATAGTGATTGCTATGGACAAATTGACTAACGGACCTATGGAATAACTGGGTGTTTTATACATTAGTATTTTTGATGAAGAGCCCGTGTAGAATTACAAAATAACGAGATATATTCTAATGGAGAATAAATACCTAACTAGGGTCGTATAGAGATTGAAAATTATATATTAGGTAATCAATTAGATTGAGATATAATAGTATACTATATATATATATATATATATATATATATATATATATATACTGCTCTATAAAGCGTTATATTGATTAGTTGATAGGGTCATTATCGAGATAACTTGGAATATCATCACATTTCGGGTTAAATGAGAGAATGTGTATGAAAGTTGATAGTGAATTTTAATCCAGGTGTAGATATCGATAGAGAGTATGGAATAGTAACACCGCGACGGGGTTCCGAAGATGTGGTTAGATGGTAATATGATTACCGCATAGAAGGAGATATTCAAGTAGATGTTCTATATGTTTTTATACAGTTAATACAGTTAGTTAACTGAAGTGAGTTATCTGAGATATATGTTTAATATCAGTCACGATCGTACTCGAGTATGGTTAGGCTTGGGGTAGCATAGGATTGCTAATTGTTGCTGTTAATATCAAATGTAGTATCATCATAATATGCGCCTGTAATATATCGAGTAGGGTTAGGCTTGAGGTAGCATAGGATTGCCAATTGTTGCAGTTAATATCAAATGTACTATCATCATAATATGCGCCTGTAATATATTTACATTATATTAATATAAATATAATACAAATTTCCTATTTGAATATCTCTATATTTATTAATTAACGAGACTGCCATATAATAACTATCTCTAGACAACTTAGATTATCAATTTACGATCAAATAAATTAAGATACATTTTATTATTGTAATCATTATAATAACAAAATAATAAACGGACAAATAAAATAGTCAGAAGACTTTCGAGGTATTTGACCTTAATAATGCCATATATTTATTTAGTTATTTATATATATATATATATATATAGTTTATTGACTTCAAAATCACATGGTGATTATAGGCGTCATTAGATAATAAAAAACAAAAACAAAAATAAATAGAAAAAGAATAATAAAATAGAACGAATTACTATGATTTAAAATGGACATACATTTTAGATAATTAACATACATTTAATAATAATAATAGAAAGGTTTATTGACTCAGAAAACGATGGACGTTTATATGCGTCAAGTTGAAATAATAAAACAAATAAATAGTTACACAAATAATAAAAAATTTAAATATAATACATTATAATGATAACATATATGAATATAGTCGACATTTAAAAGTAATAAATGATGACATGGTCCGTAATTCATCGGGAAGTTTGTTCCAGTACTTCGTTTAAATAATGGAAGTGATGTTATACAACGAATATCATATGGCAGTGAATTTCAGCTTTTCGGAGCAATAACCGAAAAAGCTGATTCAGAGTAGGCCAAAGATGTAGAGCATTGCACCAATTTCATGACGTGGCACTTCCGACTGGATCTGTTCGAACTCTGAATAATAATCTATTAATCTATTATAATATATTTAGCTAAATATTCAGGAAATCCACGGTGTATACACACCTGTATATATAGCCTCATGTGTAATACATAATAGCGCATGTATACTAATATATATATATATATATATATATATATATATATAATCTTAAGCTAACCTAATGATCTCATTAAATCAGATATAGAAACTATTGAGGCAAAGTTTAGTTTATATAATACACGTATAGTACGATTTTGAATACGCTCAAGTGTATACATACGTGTAACAAGTAAATTACATAATGATGAACAGCAATATATAAGTCTGCTGAATACTAGCGAGTGAATTAAACATTTAGTCATGGCGAAGGTAAACTTATAACGATGTTTTCTAATTTTATATAGAATAATAGTTGGCAGTGCGAATCATGTTATTAATATGCGGAGAGTAGTCTAGGTGATAGGTTATAGTGAAACCGAGGGTATTTGTAAATTAAGAAGTTGGAAGATATAGTAGAAAAGGATTTGTGATTGATAGAGAAGAACTGGGTATAGAAAATATGATAGTATCAGTTTTAGTCATATTTAATGAGAGAGAGAGAGAGAGAGAGTTATGAGAGAACCATTCAGTGAGATCAGTAATACAGTTAAAATTAGAAATTTGAATCAGACCAGAATCACTAGAACTAAAAAATGGCTATATATCTGAAGATCATCTGAGTAAATATGATAGTTAATATTAGGATATTTGTTAAACATTGATTTAATAGGAATAATATAAATAATGTACAATATAGAGACAAGAATATAGCATTATGGAACACCATCTATGTTAACATAAGGAGGAGACAACGATGAGTTAATCTTTACCGAAGATGTTCTAGATGAAACAAAATACGTAAACCAACTGTGGAATTGACAATGTAAACTAGTTCATTAAGTAAAATGGAAATAATATTATGTTGAAAGTATAAAAATCACTAGATAAGTATAGTAGTACGATATAGCATGGGGCTATATTATCAAGATATATGTGAATATCATTAATGATCAAAGTAAGGGCAGTTTAGATACGCACTTATTATTAATAATTATATTTATCAACAATAGCATTGGAAATAATGTAATTAATAAGTTGAGTGGACACAACTCGTTCTAAGGTCTTTGATATTGATGATAACTGAAATATTGGACGATAACTTTATAAATTAGATTGGACAGAGTTGTTTTTTTAAATCGGAATAATCTATACATATTTCATTGAGTGTGGAACAATAGATAATATAAGAGATCTATGAATTATTTCAGTTATAATTCCAATAAAATATGGTGATAATGAACGAAGTAGATTGAGTGGAATAGTATTAAGGGGAAATTGGTTTTCAAGAATGTCATCAAAGAAAGTGATATACAATGTCATGTGTGGTAAGCGAAAAACATGAACAGTGATTCTGAGTGGATGTTAAATTGAGATGAGTCGTGCCGAGTTGATATTTGGACGTATTTTAAGTACATTGATAATGATAAAAATTTTGTGTTTGAATAATTGGTAAACAAGGAACAAATAACTGAATAAGGTTGGTCAGGATGATGCTTGGTCTGGGTTTTACCTACTAAAGTGAAAAATAATGTATAAGCTTGCTTAGAATATATTACGAGCATATTAGTGAAGTATGACGATTTAGTAGAAATAAGTTTTTTCTTGTAAAGCATTCGAAAACTTTATAGGAAATAAGATCTGATTCAAGTTTAGAGGATGCATATTTACATTGCAGTCAACGAAGTAGTTGCCTCGGATTAACAAGCTCGATAGTAAACCAGGGAAACTTAGAATAACTTCGTTTGATAAGAGTACTGGAGGATGCAAAAATATCAAGCGAATGAGATAATTCCAAATTAAAAGAATCTAAAAGTGTAGAAAAATCAGAAGATATACTGTCAAGTTAATGGATTACAAAGTTAACAAACATTGGTTTATCAATATAAAAGATTTTCCGAAACGATCTAGAAGGTCAATTAATTTATGTCACAGGCAAGTGAAAAGGCAAAGTGATCAGATATTAGATAACTTTGAGTTGGATATGAAATTAAATTAGAATCAGCTAAAGATAAAACGTAGTCAATAGTATTACCATTAGTGTTAGTAGGAAAACGAACATGTTGCGTCAAGGAATACTCAAATATAAGTTCATTCAGAGATAAGGAAGCATAATTATCATTATTAATTTGAATATTAAAATCACCATGAATAACCGTGTTAATCGATGTGATAGATTCTAAGATAGAGGAGAGGTCAGTTAAGAAAATCCGTAGGCTAGATAAAGGTGGACGGTAGATAAGTATAATTACAACGGTAAATAAGGAAGGAAACTGAATATTAAAGATCATAATTTCACACGAAGAGAAACATGGAGTAGATGATATCATATGAGAGAATGTGAGGAATGTGCATAATATATTATATACAAATCGTATTTTTCAAAGATATTTACTAGAATACTAATATATACTAGAATAATATATATATATATATATATATATATATATATCAGTAGTGCCTAACTATAAACGAACCAACACGTTATAGAGTCGTTATTACTGGTATCAAATGTAAGGGTAGTGGGATAGGAAGTAAACTACCGGCAATGGTAGAGATGAGAGTGAAGAGGATAGGGACGCTGGTGAATAGCTGAGCAACCACGTAGTTCGGCTGCGATAACTATTACGTAACGAAGACCAGGGGGTCACGTGATATGTAGTACGAGAATTAATACACGACGGAATACATTGTCAATATATCGAACGGCTAACGAAACCACTTATTATTATAATTACGTTATTATTAATAGTATTAATTATTATTATTATGAATAGGATGGTTACGATATAGTAATTGATTTACGAAATTTTCGAAATCAATAGGATTAAGAAACGATACGAAACTTTTTAGTATTTTATTCGAAAATATATATTATAGAAACATAAAGTTACACGGGTTATATAACACACGCACGTAATACACAACGACGTAATATATAGAGAGTTACGTAATATATAGAGAAATTACGTAATATATAGAGAGATTTACGTAACATTACATCGAGTAGACTCGCAATACAAATATTACATAGATAGTTTAGTATTGCACAATATTGAAATCATTCGAACGCATCATTACACGTAGTCCTGTACACTAAGTCCTCGCGTGATTAGTAATTAGTTAATGGTTATAATTAGAAATATATATATATATATATATATATATATATATATATATATATATGTATTTGTAAGATTGTTACCTCTCCGAATAGAAACACGTTAATTTAACATATTAATATATTATTCGAACGAATTATCCTATTATTCCGTTTGTACACTGGATGAGTCATGGCCGAGCTCGGATGTCAACAGATAATATTACGTAACCGCGTCACGTGTCAAAGTTCGGGTATCGGTTACGTCATTATTAATTATATACACATTATCGTTAATATAAATGTTGGAAAAGTTTTGTAAAATAAAAATAAACGAGTACGTTCATATATGTAGGGCCTATACACGCCTATACACGTATGTATACATAACATTAATGTCGACATTATTTACAACAATTACGTAATAACCTTTCGCAATGAACACATATATTTATACACCACACTCACACCACATATACACACGCATTCATCGTACATCTCAATATAAACGAGACGTATAAAATCAGAACATTTTTAAATATCTACATCGCCGATCTTTAATAAACGAGTTAAAAATTAATAATAATATAATGCATTAATTTCACTTTTATTCTATGCATCACGAATATATATATATACATGTTTTACGTTATTAAAGTTCAATATATTAATATAATATAGCGATAAACATATTCATACAATTACTGTTAACACAACGACGATACGATATTAGTAAGACATAGGTAGATATGTTGAATTTGGTCGATGTTAATAATGTAATAATGGTATCGAAGAGTTATAATTACACCGTGATAATGAACATGCGTTCATGTATGTATTCATATAAGTAAATATAATTCAAGTGTGTATGATATAAATACAAACAATTTTTAATAAAGTTAATTCTTGTCAAACAAATGCGCAAAAGTCATTGAAACGATATTCGCCAATAGAGAACAATATAGTTTTAACTCCGCAAAGATCCAACGCATTACTATCATTGGTATTATTTATATCTTTGGTACATTTGCAACCCGTTCGTATCCACCACAATACAGCGTGATATCTACAATTACCCTACTTGCTCGGTACTTAGATGACCTCCGTTTTGAATGTTTGAGCCGGGGTAACTTGCCCTTGATGTTGCTGCTGCTGCTGCTGCTGTTGTTGCTGCTGTTGCTGTTGCTGTAACAATAGATGTTGCATACTGAAACACTCGGTAGGGGAGGCGGGCGTCGACCTTCTCTGAACACTTCCGGTATCGGAACAACGGTCAAGGTCAACGCAGCGGTCAGTGTCCGAATGCAAGGACGACGACCCATCTGAGGTCAACTGTTGTTGTTGTTGGCTAGCGGATGTAGGAGCAATGGGAGGGGGTGACGTTGAACCGGATGAGAGAAGCTGGGCATCGGATAGGAGACCATCTCCTACGATAGCGCTGAGGGAAGAGGAAGGGGAGGGTGTGGAGTGGGCGGTTTGCCCGATATGAGGCGACGATATAAGACCCGGGATAGGTGGGTTATGGGGCGATACGAGGTCGGAGGTTAGTCCCGCCCCGTTTTGCGATGATCCAGCCGCGGCTAGGTGGTCTAACTGCGCGCCCAGAGTGTGACCTAGATGCGGGTGTAGTGGCGTGTGTTGGTCGTTAGAAGCACCTGCGTATGTGTGACGGAAACGGGGTTAACATACGTGTCTATATTATATTATTTTATGTTTATTTATTTACATAGATTAATATATATAAATATGATATATATATATGATATAATTGAGTAATTAATGATATTAAGTAACATGAAAATAATAGTATAATTTTAATTGACGGACCTAATAATTATGCTGTTTAAAAAATAATAATATTGTCATAAATACATTATTTTATTTATTATTACCACACATATATAGTGATGATTCTTCATTAGTATTATATTCTATATACGTATACGTCTTATTAATAGGTATACCTTAATAATACGTACACGTATATAGAATATAATACTAATGAAGAATCATCACTATATATGTGTGGTAATAATAAATAAAATAATGTATTTATGACAATATTATTATTTATACCTATAGGTCACTATCGCGCTAACCTCCGAGCAGCATCTCCTGAAGCAGGTTATCTATAGTGGCCAGTCCCACGACCTTGGCGAACTGCATCTGCTCGATCAGTTGCCAGCAGATGGACTGCAGTGAAGGTAGTATCAACAGCAGGTCACCGAACCTGAGCGATGAATAACTGTTATGACTCATGCAAGGGCTTGTATAGATAACGTACGCCGTACGGGAAGGTATTCATGAAATGTATATCTATTAGGGAGTTACATTGCATATATATTGTATACAGTATACTATAGTTCTATTGAACTCGAGTAGGTTCGCATATATCTTTCGCATATTTTCTGGGTAATTATCAACGCATTTTAAGGGGATTTTATGGACAATTACCCCTACGATTATTTTTGCCATCTACTTTTACATTTTTGCGCATAATATATCCAATTTTGTCATAATAAAACATACCATAAACCTATTTATGTATTATAAATAAGTAAATCTATTTTATTAGATTATTTTTAATAAACATTTTACATTTTATTTTTTTATTTTTGGAACATTTTAATACCCCCCCCTACTTTCAAATCGTTAAAAGAGACGCTGTAACGTATGCGTGTTTTAGTTCACGTGCTAAGTATTACGTAAGGTGTACGTAAAGGAGGGCGTCATTACATCATCGCTTATATAACGTAATTATATAGTTCAATATTCTTTATATATACTATTTATTATATTTATAATTAACATGTTTATCAGAATATTCGTCTTGAATCGTTCGAAACGATACCCCGGTACTTTTATATCGTGTACGCTATAACTTATAACTATCATTTATAAGTGAGAGAGATTATCTAAGGAAGCCCCTCCCCTTTAAAGATGGCATCTTCGCGACACGCCTACAATACTAGCCTTCCCCGTGAGTCGTACTGGCGATCGTTTATGTAATCCTCCAGGTTGATCTGTACCTGATATCGCATGGCCCTGATCTTGTGGGTGTCGCTGATACCTCTAGCATCTGTGTTACGTAACAACTATGTAACGCACGCGATTCCGCGAGGCGGGCGTCGGCGGAGGTTGGGCGGCGAATGGGCGTATATAGGCATAAACGCGCGCTATTGTCTAGTATACTAGATATTATAATATATGCCGCGGTGTATTTATAGATAGGTGTTAATGCGTGGCTATTTATAGAATGCCGGCTCACCGGAAGCCGAGTCTCGAGTGATGTAATAATATTGCGTAATAGTGGTAAGAGAGTAGATTGCGCGCACGATAAGAGCCGCATATTAAGGGTGATTCTAAACATACTATTGATTAGCTGTCAAATGACGTGTCAAACATATATATAGGTATTGATATTTTTTAATTTGTGTCAATATTGAACCGGCGTATTCCTAGAAACTTAAATATGGGAATGTATAAGTAAATGTACAGCAATATGTATATTTGTCATCGTGCGCGGATACTAATCGCAGATATGATGATAGCGGGGGGGGGGGGGCGTGGCGATGGGAGGAGCTAGGGGCGTACCAGAGTCGAAGAACACGATTGCCTTCATACACGCGAACTCGGCATCGTCTATCTGAACTTCTCGGAACGGTTTCACCAACTCTTCGAGGACACGGTTCGTTATACGACTGTATAATGTTGGTAATAATGATAAGGAAGAGGCGTAAGTAGAGGAGAGGGAGGATAATGATTATGATAAGTATGAGAAGGAAGATGGGGAGATGGAAGAGGTGAAGGAGGAGGATATCGATAGGTTTGTTTGTATGTGTTTTCGACGCAGTGTTTAACACTAGGAATACAAATCATATTTAAATATGTATATAATATATAATATATATATTATATACAAAGTTTTTTTAATAAATTATAATATGCTAGAAAAAAAAACTAAATAAACTAATTTAAAAATAAATTATTTTGTGATGATATCATTGTAGGCATATAATTATTCTACATATAAATATTCTATTTATATATTCTAATTTATTTCATTATTATATTCATAAATATTCCTTGCTTAATAAATATTGAATAAGCACTTAATAACAGTTGATTATAACTGTTGATTATATAGTTAATTCAATATTAAATTATTATAAAGTATGAAACTATTTTATATATTGTAAAGACTTAATCATATTTGAATGTTGGCTCGAAATTTAAATTAATAAAATAAAATATTGGCAATGAAATATATATATATATATATATATATATATATATATCTCATAAAGGAAAACGAGATAATTCGTCAACGAAATGTATTGAAGGTGTTCCCCCAATTACAATGTAATCATACCGTACACATTCCGTGCGATGAAGGTGACGCATGAGTGACTCATAGGTGTCGCTAACCTGATGTCAGTCTCGGTGGGTATCTTAGGTATGACGCAATCGTTACCCAACAGTAGGGCGTCCTTCAGGGGTATGGATCTCTTAGCTAACCCCAGCAGAAGATGCTCGCCGGCGTGAGCTCTCAGTAACGCCACCTGACGGATGTTTATTGTACTATATTAGCATAGTAGTAGTTTACTATAGTAACATAGTAGTAGTGTACTATATTAGCATAGTAATAGCAAAACCTTTTGGTAGTAGTGTACTATAGTTGCATAGTAGTAGTGTACTATAGTAGTATATCGCTAGTAGAGTGTGCTTGTTAGTGTGTTATTAACGTATTATCACCAAGTGATATTATTGTACGAGGTAGGTATTATATATCACAGGTAAGATACTATTAATAGAAGTGAATTCAGTAATAGTTATGAAATAGTAATAGTAATATTATAATAGTAATAGTAATGTCTATGGTGTAACGTTAGATGTGTTAGTTAGTGATATAGTACCTAGTGATACCTACGATAACTGCAGTCTTAGATTACACGTGATCTAATAACTATTACGTAACCGAACCTATATAACTTTGTAACGACACGAAGCACTGATATGACGTCATAATACACACACTATTACATAACAATATAACACACGTACGTGACGTAATATGCGCCGGTATGACGTCACACCTCACACGTGACCTACCTGATCGTCTAGCGGCAGTTCGCAGAAGCTCGGAATGTACTTGGCCCACTCGACCAGTATCAACAGTTGCTGCTTCATCGACTCGGTGATATCGTTCATGTTGGCCACCTTCTTCTGCGATACGTCGTTGATGTTGATAGGCGACGATATCTGCGGGTGTTGCGTCATAGTAGTAGTACGGGTGGGTGGGGTGGTTACGTCATGCTAAGTGGAAGTGTGACACGAGGCATTGCTTATGTGCGTATGTAATATTAGTTGATAATGATATTGTATAAGTAGGAAGAATATTATATATATATATAAATAGAAAAATATATATAAATATATATATATATATATATATATATATATATACGTCATGATTATATCTAGTTCCCTTCATCGTATTTAATAAGTTCACAACAATTAACTTCGCATGCGTAGTAATATTCCATACGTTACTATTATATACAGTCGCGTGGTTGTGCCCGGAATAGGAATTATAACTAATAAATATGCGTACCTGTCTGGATAGCAGTTCTGCGTTGTACAGAGTGTTGACAGACAGACTTCCGCTCTGAGTGATCTCCTCGTACGATGTCCTCCGTACGCTGATTCTGTCCCTCTCGTTCTGGACGGCTGATATGGGCCGCACGTCGGTTTAATAGTAGTTATTATTTAAGTAGAACAATCATTCGTAGTTAGTTATTATGTAAGTGGAATAATCATTAGTAGTTATTATTTAAGTAGAATAATCATTGTTAGTTATTATTTGAGTAGAATAATCATTGTTAGTTATTATGAAAGTTTTTAGTGAGGTTTTTATAGAAATTATTTATTAGAAAAAATAAAATATAAATACAATATTCCCTTGATATAGCCCTCAATTCTACTAAAGGGTTCCACGATAATACAATATATTATTTTCTATTGTTATCTCGTGTTATATGTATTACTGATACATATAACAGTAGGTTAACTGTGGTTAAATGTAACGGTACAATACGTATAACATCGATACAGTGTATGTAATAGTGATATCATCACAGGCATATCCCCGCACCACCTATATGTGATATACTACTGGCGATATTACAGTATTTTAATAGATATATATATAAAGGACATAGCCTATTAGGACATATACTGGTAGCGGCCTCAACCGTATACGGTAACTCATATATTATGTTAATCATAACAAGGCGGAATATCGAGGTATCGCGCAGTGGTGGCTGACTACCGAGGGTGGCGTATCACTATCGCCAGTGACAGTAGCGATAGCGGCGACGGTGACGCTAGTGGTTGTGGCGGAGGTGGAGGAGGATGAGGATTTATTTAGATACGATGTAAACAAATAGTTATTAATGCTCTAATCGCGTCGCGTATACGTCCTTCGCGCAACAGACATGCGCAACTCTCGCCGGCTAATGATTAATAACAACTAACGTTTCCGTTAATCGGCGCGCCCCCTGTCGCTAAATTAATAATTCACTACGAAGTTGTATGTTCGATACGGTGTTAACCCGGGTGTTAACGGGTGTTAAAGGGTGTTAACGTAAACAACGATGTTGGCTATATGGCTGAAGCGCTACTTTACGTTACGTTAATAGTTGACGACCTAAATCTATTAACAATTACGAATTTCGCGATAGTTGCCATAGTAACTATCGTCGCTCTATCGATGTATCGATATCTACGTATACGTAGGGGCGATGCAACAGGGGGGATGATGTGGATATGCCCCCCCCCACTTTAAAATATAGGGGGACCTTCTATGTATTGGTCCCCCCCCCCCACGTTTACCACAACATGATTGGTTGGTCCCTACATACGCAATAATTCCATCGCCCCTACGTATATGTAATATATCGTATAATAGTGTAACGGTGATGCGCGACCCGAATAGTACAATACACTATTTGTTATACTTATTACTATACGCATTACTATACGCATTACTATACGCATTACTATACGCATTACTATACGCATTACTACGCGTGTGTAGTTTGTATCAACGTTATTCGTTATGAAGTGCACATAGTCTATATTTATGGAACGCGTTCAACAATTGATATCTACTTTATTACGATTATTTACATTAATGATTACGTAATCACTAACTGTTACTAATGGACATAACATACTGGACATAATATACTGGACATATATGTTAAATCATATTGGACATAACCTACTGGACATAATATACTGGACATAACATACTGGACATAACATACTGGACATATATGTTATATCATATTGGACATAACCTACTAGACATAACATACTGGACATAACATACTGGACATAACATACTGGGCATAACATACTGGACATAACATACTGGGCATAACTACTGGACATAATATACTGGACATAATACACTGGATATATGCAGTAATATAAAGTAACACCATTTACATCTATTTATTTATGCCTATAGGCATAAATATATATACACGAATGACGAATCTAATACTAAAAATGTTATGGTGTGTGTGTATATACATATATGTATATATATAGGGAACATAAATATATGTGTAATTAATGTATTCGTAATGGTGATACATGTATGTTAATAGTATTTATATTTTTAGAGTTTAAAACACATGCCAACGACGGCTTATAAATGACGACAACCTTAATAAAGCTAATCTATTATTAAATCGGAGTGCCGTGCAACTATGCGTAATAAGCTTTTTTAATCGCTAATATCGCCATTTTGCACGAAAACAAAGACAATAATAGACAATGCACTTGTCATCTTCGTCCGCGTAGGATGTGGAGAAACCTAGCGGTGACCTTTTAGATATTCTAGAAGTTTACGGCGAGATGATAGAAACAAACGGGGGGCTATAAATTAATAACTTGTATATATTAAGGTAGCTTAGAATTGTTTATATTCGATGAGCTATTTATACGAGAAACTTTAAACATAAAAAGCGTATTCTTTTCATATGTATATATACATATGAAAAGATATATAAACATATATATATATATATATATATATATATATATTTATATATGCGCGCGTCATGGATATTTCTATTTATTTATCTTTTTATGTTATACAAACTAAAGGATGAATATGCGATTTCTATCTACGGTTTAAAGGTCGAACGTATAAAAGGTGAAAGTATAGGTGGCGGCGAAGTTTCAACGTTCACAGATCGCGGAATTATCGCGCGAAGTCTAAAGATTCATAAATTTTATTAGCAGACGACAATTTCGAATTTTAATTTTAAATCGTCATTTTAAATTATTTATCGATCGTTCTTATATTTTCACACATACTATTAACTATCGATATTCTATTGTTCCCTACCGGATAACGAAGAATACACACACCCACCCACACACACAATACTTAAACAATGCACTGAAGATGATCCGTATCGGGAGCGGTAAACACGAGCGCAATATCTCTCCCGCGGCCACTCAACCGAAAGCCGGAGTACAAAGGTTAAAACAATTAAAGCTATTGTTTATAATATAGAACACCGTTTGCTGGCCTAGCATCGCTACTGGAAGCAATAATACTACTACATTACCTCTACTATTAATGCTACCGTTAGGGTTAGCCTAGATGAGACGGGGAAGCCGCACGAAATAGGCGGAATGTTTACACGCGATGAGTTACAGACTAGCTTATTTAGGGAGGGGGCCCAGTAGTAAAACACCTGTACCCCCTATGTATAAAGCCTACCTAAGTAAGGCATAAACGTATACACTGGGCGTTTGTTATTACTTCGATGTACCCACTATTAAGTAAACTTTCAATTCTATAGACTTTATGTATATATAATGTTAGTTTTAATAGAAATTATAAAATACAAATATATATTAATGCAAATTGATAGTGAATGAAATATAAAATCAATTATACATTTAATAATCTATTATATTTAATTTTAATTATTAAATTTAAATGTAAATCCGGTATACGATAAAGCATAGTAATGATAAGTTATCTATATTATATTCATCATATTCATATATTAATACATATAAAATGTATATTATAAATTAATATGAATAATATTAAAAATAATTTAATAATTCAATAAAATAGCTATCTTTTTTTAATTTATAGAGTATATAATGTGTAATAAATATATATATATATATATATATATATATATATATATTGTTTCGCTACTGTGCACAACTCGTAGTATATACACGCATGCGCAGATATAGCGGTATTACCTTCTTTCTTCATTCCAGCTCTGAAACATTTTTTCAGACGACAATATCTGCACTGATTTCTCTTGTCTTTGTCGATAACGCAGTTTCTCGTGAATCTACACGAATAGATGTGATTCTTGCGGACGCTTCTCCGGAAAAATCCTATTTAGAGTAGATTAGATTAACGATAATGAACAATAGATTATCGGTAGCGTATCACATAATATCGCGTAACATTCATGTAACAATACCAAACCAACGGGTGGACATCATGACGTAAATGAGAAAACACATGAGAAAACTAAACACAAATGAAAACGCAAATAGAAACGGCCATAAAACATCAAATACCATATTTAACATTTACGGTATTTTTTAATTAAGATTAATATTATTTATAATTTTAATTTAGGTTTTTAATTTATAGTTTTATAATTTGTCCTATTAATTATTATTTTTATTTATATTTACGATTTATAATATTATTACATAGTCTACTTAACTATATTTATATTATTAATTACAAACTACTATATTAGTATACGTATAGTATATTATAGTATACGTATACGCGATAACCAGTATAATTATGATATGACATCATGATAATTAATAGATTAAAGCTCTATCTTTGTAAACTAAAAATACAGGATACAAATTATGCATACGTATAGTAATACGATATTGACTATAGTCGTGTATAGTCATGTATGGGCCTATAGACTATAGACTATAGTCGTGTATGACATTACAAAGTGTGAGACTTTGTTGTCCTATAACAATA
>OZ025244.1:56809360-56826860 GCA_964019155.1 Osedax fenrisi
TCATCCCATCCAGGAACTTAGATGAAGTTTTCACTTATAACCATATGGATCTAATGTCCATTATCATGTTAAGATGACAGGGATATATAGAAGAAGATATCGGATAAGTTGACACATGGACAGTCTACAGCGGTATAACGTATCGCCTGACTATCCACCTGTCCATCTGACTACCTGTCCATCTGACAAACTGTCCCGCTAGAAAAAGTACAACTTCTTATTACTATAGTAATACTTATTACTATGCTATAATAATTATTACTATACTATGGTATATACACGAATTAAAGTTATCGTTCCTTCATTCATTATACACTTTTGTGATACACCTGTCTCAATTTCATAATCTAAACGATGGGATGTACCCAAGGTGAATTTATATCAATATCATCGATTTATATATATATATAAATATATATTCAAGAAATGAATTAATAAATACATATTATCTTTTTAATTTGTTAATATAACTTTGTATATTATTTAAAGATTTAATTTCCCTATAGGGAACTATAATTTCAAATAAATACATTAAGCAACAACAATGAGAACGACGTAGCTAAATAGTGTAGGTGTATACAGCTAGGTATACATGTGTATAGGTGTACCTCATGGTCGGTGGCGGAGTGGACGAGGGTTGGTGGCTCGTGGTCGAGGTGAGCAACGTCAACGGTGGCGGCGATTCGGGGTTCAGTGGCGGATTCTGCAGACTCATGTCATTGGCCTCTGTGAACGGGTATTAGGTAGTCAGATAATGACCTACATGCATATATATATATATATATATATATATATAAATATATATATATAATATTTATATATATATATATATATATATATATATAATATTTATATATATATATATATATATATATATATATATATATATATATATATATATATATATAATATATATATATATATATATATGTACAAAAATATGACAATTAATATTTGCATATTATATAAATATATCCAAAAAAATATAAAACTTAATCAAATATGTTGTAATAATAATTACAATATACGATTACTGTTTACACACATACTACAGCGTCACTTGCGGTGTTCGGTCACGAGTCACGTGGTTAGCAGAGGTCACGTGATGTTGTCGGGTGCATCGCTCTCGTTAAGTTAAGTACACGCGCACTCGACGATGACCTACTACCGTCACCGTAGCAACGTTGGCTCGGTTACGTCTATCTCCATAACGGCGGCGGTGTGTGCATGTGTGTGTACTTGCGCGGCTTACTTAAATAAACTATCGAGTGATGTATATACACACACGTATAATATATATATATATATTTATATATATATATATATATATATTTATTTTATTAATACAAATATAATGAATTATTATAATTATCATACACATATATTATGTTACTATATAGCAATACAATTCATAACTATATAGCAATACAATTCACACAATTCTAATAACAGCGAATAATTAAATAAACAATTAAAAATTAAAACATAATAAGAATACTATATATATATATTAGCAGTTGCTAATCCTATTAGCCACGAGAGAGACACGATATACATCCACTAAGCTACCCTGCGCGCGTGGATACACAGATATAAACGTAAAGATCACGGGGAATCACGTAACTTCTCGTGCGGGGTAAGGAGATACGTATTCGAGGAGAGGCCGGTGCATTTAATGTTTTGTTTATTGATATAACTCGCCAGGGGGAGTCACGCCGCGCCGTGCTGCTACCGGATACTACTTGTATCGCGTGAAATCGCGTGAAATCGCGTTTTAACGATTCCCCGGAGACAACTGTGGCCGAGTTTCCGTGGCTGCGGCCATTACAGCCATTCCGGCCTCTCTACTGACCAGTACCACTGCTACTGACCACTACTATTAACTAACACCGACTACTACAGCCATTACGACCACTACTGACCACTACTGACCTGTACTGAACATCACCGACTACACTACCGATGACTCACCGTTACTTTACGGTAATGTAATAATGTAGTAGGGTAATATACGCATATTGGGTTACGTAACAATGTTTAAGTTTAATATTAATAAATCACCTGTATAATTGTTTGAACATAGTGTACAATGTACAGTGTACAGTATACATTGCACATATGTATACTTTACTATGTACATATGTGATTTAAATAATAAATATTTTATGGATATATGTTTATTTTATTTATAATGTAATATAATATAATATAATTTATATTATTTTTGAATAAATTACATAATATCAAGTAAATATTCTTAAACAAATAGTAAATTATATACAAATTATATTTTAATACCGTATATAAGTATATATATATATATATACTTAATATCTGTAGGCATTAATATATATATATACATATATATATATATATATATATATATATATATATATATATATATATATATTCGGTATAGTGAATTAACTATTATTAATACTCATATATAATGTATTATACTTATTTTATTTATTATAATATATATATATTCATTTTTGTGAGATGGTAGATATCGGTACATATATTTCATATGAAGATATGTAATTAATAAATATATACCTATTAGAAAACATACCACCACGCATATTATATATCAGTAAATAACTAATACATTCTCAGTAATAATAATTAGATTTAATATTAAATAAAACCAAAATTAAGCAATAAGCCAATCACAAACGATAAACTAAACAAAAACCAACTATATATTAATTTATATAAATACGCAACATTCATATATTAATATCAGCGCCCCCCATTTACACATAACAACATACATTTATAACATACACATATCGATGTAAATTTTAACTACGGATTATTATAAATTAGATTCACCGAACAATAGAATCATCATCAGCATCGGTAGCGTCAGTAGTAACGGGGGACAATGGGAACGAGGGAAGCTGGGCGCTCATCTTCTATTGTTTAGACAAAGCATCGCGGCACTCGGTGTCAACGTAAACATCGGCACGTCTCTATAAATAGGAAAACCTACGTATTCGCAGCGTAAACAATAGGAAAACAATGGCCGCAACTATTGTTTGATCGGTGGTTTTCATTGGTAATGTAACTTCAACGTTTATGTTATATCTTAAATATTACTATAATATTAATAAGTATTATATATTTATATATGTATATATATATATATATATATATATATATACATATATAGTTCATACTTATATAGTATACCAGTATACCAGTATGTTATCAGCTGATATACCAATGTATGATTTTATTATAACAGGTATACAAATATTATAGAATTTCGACATTTATTTTTTTCAATATTAGTTTTAAAATAATTTAAACAAATATAGTAATCGTATACTTACACACATAAGTATACAATGTACACATCAAGTATACAATGTATACATTAAGAATATGATGTATATATATTATGATATATATACATATATATATTTTATAAATTCATAACATAATAAGCGTGCCTTATTTATTAACGTGTTGACCTATGAACTACTTACTACTGTTATTATTATTTATTATTATTATTATAAGTTATTTATAAGTTTATTTACGGTTTTAATGCTGAGTTGTAATGCGTATAAATTTTGATTTAAATCTTGAATGGACATAAACCCAAACCATTAATATTACTTTATATAATTATTATCGATATAAATATTCTGTATCACTATAGTAATTTATTATAATATAATATATTTATATACAATTATATATATATATATATATATTCTTTATTTAAATATAATAATTATTATAGTATTACATTATATAAATGTTAAGTTTAAAGTATATATTTACATATGTCAATGTGACTAATATTAGTTTACTACTAATACAAGTATACTATCTGCATTTTCATATGAATAATCATATATTACGAAATTTATAATAGTTTGACTATCAAATAAATATATAAATATATAATAACTCTTAAAAGTAATATTATATTTATGATTTATTATTATATTATATTTATATCTATATATTAAGAAATTTAATATGAACATAATAAACTATTATATACAGGTAAAGAGTATTTAAAAAAATCGAAATTATATTATTAACAATATGTATACTGTTAATCTTTGTTACGATTAACAAAGTTATGACGTCTATTTTACATGCAATGTTTACAATATTACGGTTACAATATTACAATAATTATATAAAAGAGACGTTTTCTCATTATTCTGATTGAACTAAATTCTATCACTAAGTTTCCTTCCAAAATCAATGTACTATATATAAATAATTATTCATTATAATGAATAATTGGCTATATAAATAATACTATTATCTGTATGTATTATGCTAAAGGTATAACCTATTATATAACCTGCTTGCGTTTCACCGAAGATCTAATGTAGTTTATAAACTGTAAATAATACGGGCTAATATCGAGGTACATACACAGCACATCGTGTTATACACTGTACGCCCTGACACAGTGTAGAGTTTATGTACCTTAACTTCATTTATCTCGCGGTTTCTCGGACTCTCTCTCTCTCTCTCGAATTAAGTATATATAAACATCGACTGCATATGCAAATTAGCTATTATTTAAATAACGTCTACATAATATTCTTATGAATATATGTAAAACAATATTTAGCAGTATAATATTATATATATATATTAAATATAATATATATATATATATATAAATAGTAAGTATAATAGTATTAGGTATGATAGTATATATATATATATTTCATTAGATACTAGGTTGTGTATAATATATATGCGGATACTGTTTTTATTTCACGTGTGCACACCTACGTTTAGTAATGTTTACGAATACAGACATATCTTCACGTATGCAAACTATCATACGTAATAATACACGATGCTATTCACGGGTAATCACATTGATATTGCATATACAATATATATATATATATATATATATATATATATATATATATATATATATATATATATATATATATTATAATGATATATTTTACACTATAATTTTCGTTCTATTTTGGTTTAGAGTTTATATTATATATGTTTTGATTTAGCCTAAATACTCGCGAAACAATCGCTGGAAACGTTTCTATCGTTGTAGCCCACGAATTCAGACGTAGGTCCTAAGTCGTAGGTGTATTAAGGGTGATCGTAGAAAAAAAAGTTGTTTTGGACACATCGCATCTTATAGATATTGAAATTCTAAGAATATATGTATACTTCAATTTTTGTTGAGTCATTTTTTACGACATGACATACTGTCAATCTTTTTTTGACAATATTTTTTTGACAATCACTGTTAAAATTCCAAGAAATTTCCAGGAATTTTTTTTTATATTTTCTATTCCATTATTATAAAATAAATAGTGTGTTAAAATTTGATAACAAATTATTCATTACAAAGGTTTCAAATACTTATTTTTTTATAATTTATTTTTTATATAGCAATATTTGTATCTTACTACATGTTAAACTTCACGAGGCTGTCGTGTGACCTTAGATTAATAAAAATATAAAAAATTCGTGTGCTTCATTTTAATGGTATATTTATCAAGAAAAACATAGTCCAATGTTAATCTGTTAATTTTCAATTTTCTATGATCGCCCTTAACGTGTATGTATGTGTACCTATATACACTTATACACGTATACACGAAACTGTTAACAGCTTACCTAACGTCGGCTACATCCTTACACAGTACAGTGTACGACGTACACCTTGCTTCGTATAACGAATACGTATACGAATAGCCAGAAGGAGTGAACGCGATCTGTACTATAGTACTACTATAGTACTATAGTAGATATAGCTACTATAACTTATTTATATGGGGGTGCCCTTTAAAGAAAATGTAGGAGCGCCAACTATTATATTTTATATAATATTATTTAAATGCATCATTTTTGAATATTTCACTCCATATTAATGTATACTTGATGTATACTTGAATGTAGTTTATGTTTTTGTATGGTACAGCTAACTATGAATACATACGTATACGAATATATGAATATATATATATATATATATATATTAATATCAGTGAATTAAGTGATTATTTAACAATGGATGGCCATTTTTAAATTTCTATAGGAATTCTATTACCGTGCCGCGCTAGAAGATAAATAAGTAAATAATGATATAATTTAATTATAAACACACGACGCTGTACGAGGACTTCTATAGATAAGTCTCTTTAATATACCCATGGGCCCGTGATGTGTGTTGTAATCTTATCATCGGTACCTATTGACAAGTGATATAACAGTGTACAGACTGTAGTGCTAGTCTCGCGAGAGTGTTGCGTGTAGAGACCTCGCGGTTCCCAGCAAGCAGTAATAGCCTCATAATAGCAGTATAACAGCATAGTTAATAGCCTCATATGTTTACATTGTGCTATTATGCTGCTATTATGTTGCAAGTAAGTAATTGAGTACGCATTTAAGTAATTAAGTAATTATGTAAGTAAATAAGTAATTAAGTAAATAATTAAGTAAGTAGTTAATTAAGTAAATAATTAAGTAAGTAAGTAAGTAAGTAAATAAGTAAATAAGAATTTAAGTAAGTAAGTAATTAAGTAATTAATTAAGTAAGTAAGTAAGCATTTAAGTAATTAAGTAATTAAGTAAGTATGTAATTAAGTAAATAATAGAGTAAATAATTAAGTATGTAAGTAATTAAGTAAATAATTAATTAAGTAATTAAGTAAATAATTAAGTAAGTAAGTAGTTAAGTAAGTAAGTAAGTAAGAAATTAAGTAAGTAAGTAATTAAGTAAGTAATTAAGTAAGTAAATAATTAAGTATGTAAGTAATTAAGTATGTAAGTAATTAAGTAAATAATTAAGTAAGTAAGTAATTAAGTAAATAATTAAGTAAGTAAGTAAGTAGTTAAGTAAGTAAGTAAGTGAGTAAGTAAGTAATTAAGTAAGTAAGTAAGTAAGTAAGTAATTATGTAAATAATTAAGTAAATAATTAAGTATGCAAGTAATTAAGTAAATAATTAAGTAAGTAATTAAGTACATAATTAATTAAGTAAGTAATTAAGTAAATACGTAATTAATCAGTAGACAAGTAAGTTCATGAGTAAGTAAGTAGGTAAGTAAGTACATTATAATTAGGTAATTCAGTAAATAACTAAGTATACAAGGAAGTAAAGAGTAAGTGAACATCGCGTAAGTAAGTAATTAAGTAAGTGTGTAAGTAGGTAATTAAGTAAATAGTAAATTAGTAAATAGTATCTATTCAAGAATAATAATTATGTATACATATATAAACGTGTAACACAGTGTTTCTGTCGTTACCAACAGTGTACCGTAGATACACATGTATAACAGTTTGAACAACACAATACTGACGTGGTTGTACTGTATTCGCGTACTGAGCACGGACATACCGAACACGCTCGACTACTATACGTTATACTATAGTCAATACATTATAGCACTACATAGTCTCTATACAGTACTATAGTACAGGCCACTATGAACTACTAGGGCCGCTGGGACGATGTTGTATGTAGGGGACCAACCAATCAAAATAAATGTTGTGGTAAAAATGGGGGGGGGGCCAATACATATATGTAGGAGATACCTATAAGAGGTCCCCCTATATTTTAAAGTGGGGGGGGGGTGACATGCCCCCCATACCCCCTGTTGCAGCGCCCCTACGAACTACTATATATATATATATATATAGTCTATAGTACTACAGTGAAAGTATACCGTATAGTTTTACATACAGCGATCGCTGACCAGCGCGGTTTTAATGTGGCCAACACTTACGTAACATCAACGTTATCTAATTACCACGTGGTCAGTGGAACGTAGGGGAGACAAGTATTAGTAGGGGGGTAAGTTATAGGGGATACAAGTTATGCCGTGTCTTACACGCGGTAGTTAATATACAACGATATTTCATGTGAAATATAAAGTTTAATTATAAAATAAATCGCATGCATATACACATACAAATATATATATATGTATATATATATATATATATATATATATATATATATATATATATATACAATATAATCGTAATAGTATATGAATAAATATATTATAAATATTTACATTTATTTTTAAATATAAAATCTGTTCCTGTATATTGTCATATGGCTATATTTATATACACATACACACACACATACACACACATATATGTATATACAATATAAATGCACATAAAAATATATAAAAGGGTATTTTATACTATATTTACGAGCATTCTAAAAAATAACAACTATATACACGTTGTTCCGTCTACCGTATAGCTCTATGTTCGAATACACACACAGGTGCGTTCGAATACACACACACAGGTGCGTTCGAATACACACACATAGGTGCGTTCGAAGGTGCTCATAGGTGCGTTCGAAGGCGCTCATAGGTGCGTTCGAAGGCGCTCATAGGTGCGTTCGAAGGCGCTCATAGGTGCGTTCGAAGGCGCTCATCTACACGCACTTCAACACGGGCATTCGTACGTCGGCGCGTGTAGGTGCTTCATCTTACTACGGGCTAAGATGTACGAAAGTAATGGTATACTATAGTATACTGGTATACTAGCACTACTACTACTACCGGGGCTGTTCGGTTAATCTAATCTGGTGGAGTGTGCTGTCGTAGGCCTCCACCAGGGGGCGATACTAGTCCCGGTCTGGTTACCGGTGTCGCCATCTATACGGCGGCGAGTAACTGAATCTTACCTAGTCGAGGTACTTGTATTCAGCGGCATTGTTATATAAGTTTCGTCGTAGTATTTAATAAAACTACATACATATATATATATACATTTGTCGGGCTTTTAGGATTAGTGCGTAATTTTACACACATGTGTGTACGCATGTATGTGTGTGTGCGCGGATGCACGTGTGCGTATGTATGTGTGCGCACACTGTGCGCGGATATGTTCAAGTACACACACACGTGTACAATATCTAGCGCTTTTCCTAAATATAACAATAACCGTTTGATGAGTTGATGTTTTGTTTTAGAATAATGCGTAAGATGTATGTGTTGTATAGTGTATGCAATGTACATGTGCAATGTACATTGTACAATGTATACTGTACAATGTACACTGTACACTGTATAATACAGTGTATATTATACATTGTATAATGTACAATGTACAATGTACATTGTAAATAAGATTATATTATACACACGGAAATATATATATATATATAAGTGTGCAGTGCACAGTCTTTAAATTTATGATTTAATTTATTAATTAATCTTTCAAAACATCACCGAGTTGGTGGTAATCACTTTAACGCGAACACCCTATAGGTGTGAAGACAGTATCACATGATGAACACGTGTGACTGATTACTCTCACGTGTGAGTTTATCAACGAATTACATGCCTCTATCTATATCACAAGCGTTCACTTTGTTTTTGTTATTCATTAAATGTTTTTTATTATAAAAAATATAGTTGTCAGTGGTTTAACAATAAGGAAAACGTGCATTCATTGTAAAACACAAATGTATTCCATATATCCATATATTGTGTCCGTGGACACATGTAAATATTAATATGATAAGTCACTCAAGCGTGAAATAAAAGTTTCCACTAATATACTTGGAAGTAGTACACATAAGTAATACACAGTAATACACGTAATATAGTGTACAAACGATTGCGTAATGAACTCGGCTCCTAAGTATTACGTAACGATGTAATAACAACGGTAAACAAACCACGGCTACCGACGCGCCACCTATAAACAAGCGAGCGTACCTGTGGCTATCCTAGCGGGCGAAGTTAGTAGATTCTATCGGCTAGATTCGATATGCAAATGTGTACGTGTGTGCGTATATGTGTGTGTGGGTTGATGTTTGTTTGTTTGCGTTACAAATATTACCGCTTAACTTATTGAGATCTCTGAACAAACATCTCCGGTGATATTGCATAATTGAGCCCATAATAATGCTATAGCCTATAGGCTAGAGAGTATACTATATTATACTAGACAGTATACTGTATTGCGAGGTATATATATATATGTGTGTGTATGTATGTGTGTGTGTGTTTCCTTGAGTTATAAAGAGTGGTTTCATACTGATGGAATTTTAAATGTACTTGATATTGTTAATGTTATCATAGTTATTTACATTTTAATCCAGACCTTATATCAATATTTAATACCACTACGTGTAATTTCGTGAATTTCTGCAGCTGGAAACATTATTTTGGAAAAATAAGAATAATTTAAACTCGACGTTATCTTAAAATTGTAAATGTCATTGAATATATACAAAATAATTCTATTCGAATAAATTATATAATAAATAAAACTATAATATGTATATATATAAACCATAGTTAATTCCAAATGAAGGATATTAAATTATATATACATATTTTATGGAAATATAACTAAACATTAGAGTATAAATTATATATATATATATATATATAGATAAGTATTTAACGAGTATTAAAAAGATAAGATGTTATATAATCGACAAATGTAAGAGTATTTATCTATCGATTTTTTATATTTATAGTCAAAATAAAATTAATTTTGAATTAAACATATATTTTAAATGACCTACATTTGGGTGGTATATAACGCAGTAGAATATCATTGTATTATATATTGTATATATATATATATATATATATATATATACGATTAGATGAGTAACGAACGTACTTTGAACTAAACCTAAAATCTGAATAATTTGTATATACAAATAATAATAATTATTCAAATAGTTATATTTGATTACTAGATAGAGATGTCGGAATACTAATATATACTATTGCGCCATCTATTGCGCCATCTATTGCGCCATCTATTGCGTCATGCTATTGCGTCATACTATGATTTAGGCGGTCCGCGACGAAGGAGGAGAACAATGGATAACCGTTTGACCAGGAGAACTCGAGATTCATGTCCTTGTGATCTCGACACGCGTACGCCGCGGCCGGAATACCCAGAGGTACTTCCTCCTGACCTTGACCGTACAACGACATCCGGAACTGACCGTCCATACCGTTAGCGCCGCCGCCCGTAGTCGTTAGGTACGCGTTATCCATGACCTTGATGACCTCGCGGGAGAGAGTGGTTCCGTCGTGCGGAGGTGGGAGGAGGAGGAGGAGGAGGGGATGCGTACGGTTGCTTTAGGGTTTACCGGGAACAACGGACGAACGATACGACCGACTAAGGTGATAAAAAGTGAGACCTGCGAAGGGGGCGTACCCGGGGGGGCGTAACCGGGATGAGATGTGGGCGTGTCTGCCGTAAAACGTCATCGCGACGGATAAGTGGTTGATTTCTTTATATGTTTTGTTTTCAATTTAGTTATGTATACAAATAATATTTATATACATATATATATATATATACATATATTTATATATCTATATGTGAATTAATACTCATGTGTGCTTATACATATCCCTATATACGCATATTAAATATAATGAATATATATATATATATATATATATATAATATTCTTATAATATATTCGAAATAATAATAATTAATATACAATATTATAGTTACATAACATTGTTTTAAATATATATATATATATATATATATATATATATATATATTATGATGATGATGATATACTGTGTATTAGGCAGTAAATAGGGTCGTATACGACTATATATATAGACTCGTATAGGTTGTAGACCCCTTCGCTCGTGCAGCGGGAAGATAATAATAATACGTTGTAGATAATACGACATAAAAATAATAAGTTGGATGATTTAATTATTAGATGTAGAGAGAAAGAAAATGTAAGATTTAAAAATATTCTGTGTGATCTAATACAACGAATGGTAGGAGGGGTGGAATTCAATAGAGTGGGACTGGATTTTTGTAAATCTCTAAAATTTAGAGAAGTTTTACAAACTGTTACAAATATATATATATATTGAGTTGTTACATTTACATTGTAAATGTCGAAAAGTTTAGTGGAAATAGGTGAATATATAACCTAGAAGAAAACGTATACGTTTTCTGAAGATATACGCGTATGCTTTATATGTGTATGCGTATATGTGTGTATGTGCTTGTATTAATTATACGATGAATAAGTGAACGTGTAGTATTTCATACGTAGCGTGACCTCTAGCTAGAGGTCAAGTGGTATACAAAGAGAGGCGCGCGCATCGCTGTTTGAAATATGTTTGTATACATGACATGAAAACTAAATCATTATTTAAAATAAACTTACTTATCTACGAGATAGAACATTGTGTATACACGATACAATGGAGTTAATTATATGTTTTTATTAATTTTAAATATATTCATATACAAAAGTTATATATATATATATTGTATTTATAATTACATAATAATTAATTTGTATATACATAGCAGAAATGTAATCAGATATATTAAATACACTGTTAACATTAATAATTAATGATTGTTGGTTATAAAAATAATCGTTTATAATATAGAGAGTTTTTTGTATATATATAAATATATATATATATATATATATATATATATATAAATATATTTATAGAAAATAATTAACAGAGTAGGATAATATCAAAACAATAGTAGTAATAGCAATACAATAGTAATTATATAATGTTTACGTAATTAATAACGCACCACCGTCGTCGTCGTCGTGCATCTCGCGGTGACGTCATAGCTACCACGTGACACTAGATTAGACAACAACAACAATAACAACCGGACGACGGTAGCGGTAGCTAGACTTCCCGCCGTTTATCCGCGCCCGGGGAAAACTCCGCGCACCGACTATACTCGGTTATAACGCCGGGAAACTAGCCTACTACCGCTACCGACGTTATATCAATGCCAACGATCTCTACCCGCTCGTCCATATGTCACCGCGGTCGGCCTCGATTGTTTACTCGGCCTGTCAGACCTGTCTGGCCGGGGTGGGGGTGGTGCTGGTCGGGCGGGGGCGAGATCGCTAATTACTTAATACCGCCGTAATTAACTTCTAATCGCGTCGACCACCCCGACTCGATCGCTAGCCGTGATTCCCCCGGCCGCGCAGTCCCGTTCCCATCTCGCGCACTTTCTCGCCGTCTACCGAAGACTAATCGTTTATTTATCTAAAACATGTTTTAATTACGATATAATTATTACGCGTCTTAAACGTATCTATATAGGTTTCATATACGCTATATATATATATATATATATATATATATATATATATCATATACGATTATTACGTAATAGTGGTATACCTATATATAGAGAATAATATCGACATTTTTGATAGTAATACACCGACCAGAACACATACCTATATAGATGTGTATTGTATCATAACTTGTTCACATATTAAATATTAACTTTACAAATATTATATATATATAAAATTAATAAATACGAAAAATAAATATATATTTATAACAAGAAACCATATAGAATTTGTTATTATTGTATTCAATAAATAACTGTAATATAGAAATGGATAATTATAATCGATATTCTAAAAGAAGTATTACATAACAATATAAAATAGTACAATCGTATCATGGAACCTGCTGGAAAGGTTAAGAAGTGAATATTTATTTAAATTAAAAGATTTATTAGAAAATACAAAAAAAAAACATTAAATAAATAATAATAATTATTATATCCAATATATGCTAGGGTATAACATCTGATATAACCGATAGTGTAAATATGAGGTAGTCACGTGATAATTGCTAACGTATTATGATGGTATTTATAAGAATAAGAATATGACAACAATTTGTGTTGAGTAAATTAATCACTCAAGATTAATAAAGAATCTTGGTAGCTAATCACAATATTAAACCTTCATATTAAATCATGAAATAATTGTTACAGATAATTTGTCATTCATATTCATTTTCTATATACATATTTTTATAATATATATATATATATATATATATATATATATTATGTAATGTTGAATATATTCCAATATATTGCATCGAAATACAGAATTAACGATATAAATTACTAAATAATCTACTAATAATCTATAGATTACGTATAACGTGAACTTTAGTCCAATGAAACCATCCATTACATCACGTGATATCACTACTGTCGTGTGATGGTCGGCGATGGATTATCTATTACGTCACGCCCTAAATATAGCCCCACACCGCCGTGGTCAATGTAAATAAGACGGCTTCGGTCTACATAGGAAGTGCGGTAAGCCAACAACGATAACGCTAAGCCCGAAGGTAAATTAGCGGCGAGGGGGCGGTCCGTATTACCGGCATAACGGTCCGCATTACCGTAACACCGCGCGCGGTCTGGCTATTTGTTAAGTCAATAAATAAGCGCGGCCTAGTTGTGTTTACAGTGTGCGATGTGCGCGAGGTGTGCGGTGTGCGAGGTATTAGATAATAACTATAGTTATCTACAGTTGTGCGTAGTTATCATAGGTCAGACCAGTCGGTAGACTAAATCTTTAGCCTAGTTAACTTTAAATAATATTAACGCACATACGTATATATATATGTATATATATATATATTTTAAATAATTAGTAAATAATATATTTTAAATGTAATATAATTTTAATAAATATATATATATATAAAGTAAATAATATATATATATATATATATATATCCTATAGGAAAGTGCTACTATAATTATTACCTTTTAATAAAACTTATATAAGAGATGTTTATAATTCTCATAAAAAGTGTTATTTACGCTGGAAATACGCTTTAAATAAAGCACGCTTTGTGCGAGCCGCTTACGCGTATATCGGAAGCACGTAATAAACACGTATACGTAATACGATTGCGCAACACGCATGCGCACATCCAAGTATGGTTATCTACTTACATCCACTTAATGTATCTAAATAATAAATATATTTATTTGTAATAATATCGTGTGAATATATGTGTACACGATACAGTTGCGATCGCGAAACTTGCATTACTGCCGAGTACGTGTCCTGAAGGACATTTATATCCGTTATACATCAGAAAGCGTCCGAATGGAACAGTCCGGCGCTAATAATATACACCACCTTGAAAGTTTACACTATAGTTTATACTATATATATAGTTATATTGACTATGGTATATACTCGGTATACTTCCACTACTACTATAGCATCGACATGCACGGCATATATATATATATATATATATATATATATATATATATATATATATACGATTAGCGCCGTTCATATCGCCTATCCTCTAGTCCGTGTATACATATACACATGTATACACGCGCATCCTTGATTATTTCACGCAAACATATCACACACTATATATACTAGAACAATGATTCATTGATTAAATGGATTAACACAGAGTATGTATGCGGCGCTTAGAGTTAATTTACGATGGAGCTTAATTGATGATGTAACATACTAAAATGTAAACACATATTTGTTTCGTTATTATAGCATATTATACCTATTACATATACGTCTTAGGTATTGCATGCACGAGAATTCCTATACACGTTAATATTAATATTAGAGAAGGGTTCATGTTTAAATATTTTCAAGGGAAAATAATGAAACATTTATTTGAATTAAGTTTTATATGTATATATATATATATATATATTATTGATTACCTAATTATCATTAATATAATTTGTATACAGAATACATTTTTATTATATTTTTTCTGTAATATTTCAATAATAACATATTTATGCGATATATTCGCTAAATTATAAAATAATATTCATCAACCGTAAAATTGTGCCGGTTCGTAACTTTGGAATGACTCATACTCGTAATTAATGCCGGTTACGTCATACATATTTATAGTATAATCTGTGATTAATGAAACACGTAATTCAATTTACTATACCTATTAGGGGCGTGAACGATAAACGCTAGGGGCGTATTTAATGGCTGCGGGCGTGGCTTAATATTTATGCGTTTCGGGAGACCTGTATTATTGTATATATGAAAATAACTTTTTATCGTCGTGAAATGAAATCCAATATATAATAGACGTGTATAATAGATGGATATGTTTATTATATAACTTATTACAATATAGTAAAATGTCATACTCACGGTACCGTAATGATTACGTAATCATTACACAACTAAACACATATTGAACAATAGCATATTATATCTCAATAATTAACATTGTTACGCGTATTTCATACAATAAACGTATCATTTTTAATGATTCATTACCAATGACTCATTAGTGATCTGATAATTGCATGGAATCTAGTATAATGATTTCGAAATGGTGGAAAGTAATATGTTCAGGATTTGTTTGAAAATATAACCTGAATTAATCATAGCGATTATGTGTTTTATGTCTATTATATATATATATATATATATATATATATTATATATGTGTGTGTGTGTATATAAGTATAAGTATGTGTGTACACTATTAATAATAATAGCATTCGAAACCCTTTACTTTATAAAATATCAATAAATAAAAGGTTTCGTTTAAAAAAAACCTTAATATACTAAAGGGTTTCACGAAATTCATAGTAGTAATTCGTATAATTATTATATTCAACATTATTATGCCAACATTATTAATTATAAGTATTATAAGTAAAATTATATTATTGTATACAATTTTCTCTATTTTAATATATTTATTTAATTAAACCTTATTACAAATTAGTAATCAATTATTATTTTAATTTTATATTTAATGTAATATTTGTAATTATATAAATAAAGAGTTATTTTAAAGTTGACATTTTTTTGTATAATCAATATTTCTTTTCCAATTTTATAATTTCCTAATTCTAATTAGGTAAACTAGACCTGTTATTACATTGACAATTAAAATTAAAAAATTGGAAATCATGTTTAATTAATTGCTCAATATTAGACATATAACAATTATACATTTATTAAATATTATGTATAACATAATATTTAAAACATTATAATGTTATCAATGTATGATTTATTAATTCTAATAATTTAAATTAATATAGAACTTATAAATAATTCTATAATATTTTATGAAATTCTATCAGTTATGAAAACCCTTTATTAGATATTCGCACGAAACCCTTTAGTATAATAAGTGCGTGACTAAAGGGTTTGGAATTTTTCTACCGAACCCTTTAGTTCGAAGAACGGCATAACTAAAGGTGACCAAACCCTTTGTTTAAACGGAAATTAGATTAAAGGGCCCTTTAAACCGGTTTAATTCATGAAAATTAAAGGGTTTTTTAATATATATATATATATATATATATATGTATATTAATACGTGCATATATGTAATTATGTACATGTGTATACATATGTGTATATGTACAGTATGTTATATGTACATTTATGTGTAGTATGTCCAGCTATCGGGTACTTATCACATATTCTAGGTACGTGTGGTTATTGATTCATCAAGATTTAGATGAACGATTGGTATTGTATTATTACGTAATTCACTTGCATTTCACAGCTTACTCTTCAGATAAACATCGCTACAGTATACTCGAGAGCGAATAGAACTGACGCGACCTAATTATACTATCTAACACTACAACACATAGGTATATAGGGGCGCTGGAATGATATTGTATGTAGGGGGGGG
>OZ025244.1:56829360-56959360 GCA_964019155.1 Osedax fenrisi
TAGTTAAAATATATCTTAATATATATCTCATATTTAATTTTAATATAAAGGAGTATACTTTATTTTCGTAAACTAATTATAGAAATATAAATTGTTAAGATTGAACTATGGTTAATATTCCCTTAAATTGGTTAAAAAAGGTTAATAAGTTTAACATTTATCATTTTCTAGTTTAATAAACAATTATTTATCAATCCGTTTCGTACTATTTTATTTGACAAACAGAGATGTGTGATATGATCTATGGTTATCACTATTAGCATATGCTCCAACATCTTCATGTACATGCAGGTGCACAAACAAACATGTTTCCACCATAGCTTCGTGTAAATTTAGAAATTTTTGTAAAATTCACTTTTCAAATCGATCTAAATGACTCATATTTAATTTATTTATTATATTATTTTTATTTATTTAATTAGAATTAATAATATATAAGAAAAATACAGTTAAGAATTTTTTTTTGATAAATAGTAAACAAAATGTTCTCAAATAATTCATGGGCCCCCCAAAATGTGGGGCCCCGGGCAATTGCCCGGTTTGCCCCCCCCCTTAAGCCGGCCCTGCATATAGGTAATAGCTTTATATCTCAAATAACCAGAATACAATGATATATAAAAAAAACCAATGTGGTGAATACGTATCTGATTCAAATAACTATTAACTATTAACCGATTTCAATACAATATGTAACTTAAGTTCAATTGTAGGATATAATAATGTATGATTTATAAATATTTAATTTTATATTTTAAATATAATAATGTATTAAGTTTACTTAATAATTATATATGCTTAGTATTATGTACAAGTATACACATATATTTAGTATACACATACATATAGATTTATAAGAATATCAACAACATCACTATTATCAAAATGATTAATGTTATTGTATAATTATGTATGTGATAACAAATTGTCGATATAATATGTATTTATTTTGCAAGTATTTAATACGGGTTCTCATAACTATATTATAGATCTAATATCTAATATATAATATTATATTAAAAAAAGTTATTTAAATTTGTATAGAACAGATTTTCCGAAATAAAATATTATTCAAATAGTTATAATAGTTATTATAGTTATATTATAACTAATATAAAACTTTGGATTACCACAATTATTGGTTTTATTAATAATTACAGTTGTATTCTGATACCTAAATCCAATAATTGTTGTATGCATATTAATAATCTGGAAAATATATGTCATTTTAAAAAATTCATAATTATTTATTTATGATTATATATATAATTTTTATAAAAATATATACTTTTCTCATAGGCGATATGAAGGTATTTTGGTCGAAGAAAATATCAGGTTTAATATAAAAAGAAAAAATAATAAATATAATAATAAATATTTAAAATATGATTTTCATAATAAATACTATTTATTAAATAGGTCTATTGTATATTTATAGAATAAATTAGTATATACAAAATATTAATTAACTAACATTTTAGTTATAACGTAATACACTTAGGATATAGTATTCAACAAATGAATCAATGTTACTCACACATATAATGCAAGCCTGATATCATATGTCGGTACCTATAGGTACTTTTATGAACTAACGACAACAATCTACATAATTAGTTTATAGAAAACTAGTGTTTACTTTTAACCTAAAACCACACAAAATTGATACATTATCATACATACCTACAATCTAAATATTCTTAAAATTATGTCTTGTAGTGTTTTCAAATTTTAAATCTTATAATATTATCATGTAGGTCATTATCATTATCATGTCACCTATTATTATATTATGTACTTTAATATACATTGATGTATTAATAATTATTATATTCGATCGGCCTTTTATTATAATATGGTATATACCTCCTCAACCCCCATGGGGTATATGCATACAGTATGAGAATTAAATATCTATTTCACAATATATAATATAATTTAAATTTATTTTCATATTGAAACATAAATTTCAATTAAATATATCATTATTAAATAAATATATTTATAGTATATACTATTGTACATTTAAATACATATAATACATTAAATAAAGGTTGCTCCATCTAAAAGTTTGAAAAATAATAGTTAAAATATAATATATTAATGTGTTATAAGGATTTAGGAAACCTGTTTACGAATAAAATTTTTGTAATTACCATATTTACTATATTTGTTAAAAAGTATATTTTTCGTTGAATTCAATTTTTTGATATATTACTAAATAATATTTCTAAGAGTATTATTCTAGAGTATTATTATATATATATTTCTAAATTATTGATGACCACATTTAGAATATGTAGGGTGAAGTCTTCTATTACCGACCCCTAAATGATTATTTGTAATAACTTTTTCAATATTAAATATATTTATTTGATATTTTTTATTTATGGTAATATTATGACAATGAAAGGTGGCTATTTACATTTTTTATATAATTATATTTACAAGAATAAATAAGGGCAATACCTAATACCGACACCCTTCTCCTATTACCGACATCCTAAAATAATCGTGGTATAAATAATTGTTATATTATAATATATAATAAAAATAGTAGATATACATAAATGTAATTAATTTTAACATGCACGCAATTTATTTATTATTTAATTTATGTTTTAATATTAATATTAAATTTAAATTTAAACTTATAGTAATTATATTAAAATAGTGTATATTATTATTTAATATTTATTTATTAATAAATATATAATCAACTGGAACCATTAATCCTAATATATATCAATGATACACGAATAACTTTTGATTGAATATTATAAACACATGGGGTCGGTAAGGAAAATCACATGGATTGCTATAATTAAGATATATTGGTGAATAGTTATTCAAATTAAATTATTTTTATAATTATTATAAAAATGTAATTGATTTACAATATTATGAATAGATTTACGTTTCATTTTAATTAATAATGTATTTACAATTATTAAAAAAAAGTTATTATTCAAATATTTAAAAATTAAAACCAGAATATTACATTTTATCAAATAACAATTGTATGATTGAATATTTTTATAATCAAAATACTTATTCAATTTTACCATTACATTACTAATATGTTATGTATATATATAATTTGTTGATAACCTATAAAGATAAGATAGGTGGTCGGTAATAGGGGACTTTCCCCTATCAACAATAGAGTCACCTTTTTAAAAGTTAGTAAATTTAATAATATAATATATTAAGTCTATAGACCAATTTGAAGAGTGAATATTTATTTATAGAATATTAATTACAACACGTGAATTAAGATATAGAAACGTAAACATTATTAATTGTAATTATTATTCAATTCAATTCAAGTTATTTTAAAGACTATTTGTGCCATAGCAATCAAGCGTCTAAAGTAAAAACAAACAAAAAACAATATAACGGAACATAAACGAAAATAATAAACTAATAATAATATAAATATGAATACAGAAAGTACTCAACATTAATATAAATTATAAATAAAATTGTAGATATTGATAGATAGTGATAAAAAAAATTATCAGGGAAATGCAATAGTAAATAGATATGTTTTTAATAGAGATTTAAAAGGGGTGGTGGATTGAGTGGAGAGTAGATTATGTGGTAGTTTATTCCATAGATAAGGGGCTTATAAAGAGATATTGGTATTTTAAAAATAATAACCACTGTAGCTTAAAAGATGATTAAAAGTAAATATATTTATATATAACCACAATGTTGTACATGTAAATAATTATAATTATGTAATTATGTCTAATATACTTAACATTTATAATAATTATATCATTAGAGGTCAATACTTTAACATTATTATAATTAATATATAATTAATAATGGATGAATTAATATGTATATACATAGAATTCACACTATAGTGAAATAATAAAATGTATTTCTGTTTCATCCCTTAAAATAAATACAAATGTTGATAAAAAACTTAATCATGACTTTCCACCAGACACCTTATCATCAACTTTTGATGACTATTTCCATCATAAGCTTACACGTACTCTCAGCAATCTCCCACGATATACCACTTTAATAACCCCCACCATGCCAACTCACTCACTTAATGTATTTTCAGTCCCTTCCATGTCAGACATAGGCACACTTCTTAAAGCAACTAAAAGTTCATCTCCTCTTGACCCTATTCCTCTTTCCCTTTTACACGACATCACTGAATCCCTCACTATCCCTCTCAATAATATATTCTGTGAATCCCTCGAATCCGGTACGTTTCCAACATCCTATAAACATGCACTCATTACACCCCTCCTTAAGAAACCAAACCTTGACCCTCAGAGCCTCAACAATTATCGTCCAATCTCAAACCTGTCGATATTTTCCAAAACTTTGGAACGAATCGTCGCGAAACAACTAACGTCTTATTTAATATCACACAAAATCCCTCATATCTTCCAAAGTGCATATCTTCCTTCCAAATCAACAGAAACCGCACTAGCGAAGATATCCAGTGATATTCTCACTAACCTTGATAACAAAAATGGCACAATACTCGCACTACTTGATCTCTCCTCTGCGTTTGACACTATTGACCACACGATTCTCATACACCGTCTTACATCTATAGGTATCACTGGTACTGCACACAAATGGCTATCCTCATTCATAACCAACCGAACTTCCTCAGTTTTAGTTCACTCAACCCGTTTATCTTCCCGTCTTGTAACACACGGTGTTCCCCAAGGGTCAGTCCTTGGACCAATACTCTTTAACATTTACATAATTCCCCTTCTCCACCTTATCTCGAATTCTCCAGTTAGCTTCCATACATATGCAGACGACATACAACTTTATGTAAAATGTACAGAAAACGTTAATTTTGCACCCGACATCCTCTCCTCTACTATTACCACCATTCATAACTGGCTCACAATAAACTCCCTCGTCTTTAACCCAATTAAAACCGAGGCTATATTCCTTCACCTTCCACTCCGAAGTAAAACGTTACCAACTCCCCCTCCAATTAACATTAATGGACAGCTCATCATGTACTCAACCCATGTCAAAAATCTTGGTGTTATATTTGACAATACTTTTAATTTTTACAGACAACTGTCCCACATAACAAAACTATTAAACTATCAACTACATTCACTACGCCTTATTCGTCATTCAATATCAATATCCACCGCTACTATTATAGCTTCTGCTTACATCCTACCTCTATTCGACTACTGCAATTTTATCCTTTATAATACCCCCTCATCGTATATTACTAAACTACAAATTCTTCAAAATTCTACAGCTAGGTGTATATTCAACATACCAAAATACTCCCACACTCATATATCTCCATTCTTAGTTAAACTCCACTGGCTACCTGTACGCCATAGAATCCTATATAAAACTCTACTACTGGCTCATAAAGCAATCCACCATGACTCTCCTGACTACCTAGCATCCCTACTCAAACTTAAATTACCAACTAGTACCACTACACGCTCCACCAATACGTTTCTACTTCAACTTCCTCCTAAACACAAATTACATTCAACCAACACTCGAGCATGGGCAATATCCGTCCCATACTCGTGGAACACTCTCCCCACATCCATCCGTACTACACCATCAACTCCCAACTTCAAGAACTACTGAAAACCTACCTATTTAATATGAAACATTAACTTAATATATATATGGACGGCCGATTGCTTTATAAGCACAGTTTGCAGTCCGAAAACCGAAAAATGTAAAATGTATGTATGACATACGTATATGACCTACGTATTTATAATTTGATATTAATTCATGTTTCTTATGTATACATAACTTATTTAAAACATATATTTTTGTATTCTCTCTATGGTTTGTTTTCATACATAAAAATAATGATTTATATATATATATATATATATATGTATATAGTAACATTTATTGTGATAATATTTAAATATATATATATAATTATTTATTTGTATTGTATTTTTATCCGTAGTTTATCCGTATGTAAACCAATAGTTTACTTTAATTTGATTTTTTTAAATTATATATATATATTTATATTTTAAATATATTATTCGAAATGTATAATTATTGCAGGTTATGAATTAAGAAGTATTCAAAGTATTTTAAATTGCAAAATAATTTACAAGAAAGATGTCGATATTATATTTATCAATACTAACTATCAGGCCTACATATCAATACTACCTATATTATTTATTATATTTTCTATTTTAGATTATTAATTACATAAAAATGAATAATCAAAAATATAAATAATATTATCAATCAATAATATAATCAATAATATAAACCGTTTAAACTTTATAAATGTACACTATTTATTTATAATTTGTTAGTATTCTTAGTTTATTTTAATAACGTATGTACCTTAAGCTAAATTTAGTACATTTTATACTAGTACAATATATATAATTATTATTACAAATCAACTAGTATAGGCAAATCAACCTACTACTACTATAATAATAATAATAATCAGATCGGTTCCTCGTAATAAACGAGAGTGAAGCCAGGTAGATATTCACTGAACTTATCGAGATATCTACCTGTCAGTTATAATAGTTATAATAGTTATACACATAATATTGTAAATACATTCTGATATGCATGTTTATGTAAGGGTTTATAGTTAATGGATAATAATAATATATATATATATATACATTGTGCACACTATTATAATAATCTAATATTAAAATTACACGTTTTGAAGAAATCGGTGAAGGTAATTGACGTCCCATTAGTGTAATATATATATATATACATATATATATATATATATATATATATATATACATATAATAATATTTATATTACAAATAATTTATCTAATCAATCTTTATACAAATTATATATTTGTATGGACTCAAACCAGCACTATCTATAAAAACTCTCTGCAAGGAATATGATAAGTTTATTTATTATCTTAAAAATAATAATTATATTTATATTATGTAATCTAAATAACAATGTATAATACGTATTAATAGTTTACCTAGGGTATTATTTACTATACAAATAAGTTAAATTTTAGAGACATTTTTAAAATATACTATATCAAATAATAAATAAATAATATTGAATAATTAGTCGATATATATATTAAAATTGGATTAACAAGTGTTAATAATGAAACTTAAAAAAAGAATTACTTAAGGAAAACTTAAGATAAACTTAAGGAAAACTTAAGATAAACTTAAGATAAACTTAAGGTATAAGGAAATCTGATCGAGTAGTGTAAGAATAATAATGTTGTTATTATTCGAGTTTTATATATATACGTAAAAGAATAGTAGGATTACCTATCTTACATGTTGTCAGTACTGTTTAAACTATTACACAGTTTAATAGAATACAAATTAAGTGTGTGTACTTTTATTTTAATTTTATATTTAAGTATTCTATAATTGTACATGTACATGTACATACCTATCTTATATTGTAATAATTTATGTTTTATTAAAATTTATTTGTTGGTAAATTTTTATTAAATACATACAATTAAGATACATTTTTAAAATAACAAATCAGTATTATGGAATTCATAAGAATTGAGTATAATCTTAATTATTTTATTAATTAATCTAATTGTTTTCATTGGTGTATACATATTTTATAATGAGTATCTTAATTTATATAATTGATATAATAATTATAATTGATTCCACAGTTTATCAAATATTAGATATAGTTCGGTAATATTACATCATTATGTAATATCAAACGGGTATTAGTATATATTATAAAGGATTTTTAAAAATAAATACATCATTTTTTCTATTTTTAACTCCGTGATCTGATTTTATATTTTAATTTATTATCGATGGGAATCCCTAGGAATTTATTTTGCTTAAAGGGGATATCCCACTACCAGTATTTACGTAAATAATATAGGGGAAAGTAACCTAATATGTATACTTTAACAATACATGGTCTTAAAATGTCATGACTCATTATTTTTATTCAAAAATTACAATATATTAATATTATATGAATATAGATATTATTGTGATTTTAAAATTTTATTTAATCTTTTAATTCCTTAGATAACGGGGGGGGGTCCGTATTCGGTACACATGTCCGAATACGAACACCCTGTGTTATAATACGGAAACCATATACACCACTAGATAAACTATATAGTATTGATTAATCAATCAGATAAATTATAATTACATGATTTATAATTAATTTTATGAAAAATGTATTCTAATTTAATTAGTTAATAATTTATTTATTTTGATTATTTTTTAATTAATAATACAATTTAAGTATCTAAATAATACAAATAATATAAATTTTAGATTTATCTTTATTGGTGGTATTAATATTATAACGCACGCGATTTTAATGAATATCAGAATAGTTCATACGCTGCGCGCTGAATGGTATATATATATATATATATACCCTATATATATACCCTATAGGGTGTCCGTATTAATACATCTAGAGTGTCCATATTAGGAAATTATATGATCTCTAGATATATGCTTATAACTTAATGAATATTTGATAACAAATATAGAAATTATATATATAATTTTAGAATGCTTTATTTTGTAATAATATAATGTTTAATATAATATACATTTGTATATTCTTGAGAAAGTTTTTAGTTGACATTTTTGTTCATAAATTTAATAACGTAATAAAAAAAATCAGTTTATTAGATATATCAGTAATATTTTGTATACTTAAAATACTTTTTTAGACCATTTATATAATTATGAATATTTTATTCATTAAACACATTTTTTAGGATTTATGGCTTCTGAGATACCGAGAGTATCCGTATTCTGGCACTGTCCGTATTCGGTCACTGTATATATTCGGTTACTTTCCCCTACGGAAGTATTTTCTAGAAAGATTTTTTAGCAAGTTAACTACAATTGTAGTGGGATACCCTCTTACTTGCTGGCAACTTGCCGGAAATATAGTAACTTTAAAGGGGGTATCCTATTATAACTTGCTAGAAAATCACTTTCTAGAAAACATTCCGGAAATTATTTCCAGAAATACTGGTAGTGGGATACTCCCTTTACAGCTAATAGTTTGATTATATAAAGGTATTAATGTATTCGTTTTAATAACACTTTTATAGTTATATAGAAGTACATTAGTTTTGTTTTGCTAATATTTAGTTGTGTTTTATTGTTAACGTACCAATTTGATAATATTTTTAAATTATCATTCATTGTACTATTGTTAATATTGTGCATTGTACTATTAGTATCATCAGCATATAATATAACGATTGTATCAATATAGTTAATAAATAAATGTGATATGTCATTAATGTAAAGACTGCATAGTAGTGGCCCTAGGATAGATCATTGGGGTAACTAAACATCATATACAGTTATTGAAGATGATCATTTATCATTATATCTGACATATTTTATTCTGTTATATAAATATGATTTAATTAAAGTAAGTATATGCCCTATTATGAAATATGTATATAGGGTAAGGAATATTTATGACGGTCAATTGTATCAACATATTTTGTAATACACTTTTGTCAATATTATCAATAGAATTAGTTATAATTATAACTATAATTAGTTAACTAATTATTACAATACTATATATATATATATATTAATGACTTAAATATGTCAATATACAATTTCATTGAAATAACTATTATTTCTTTGAAATTTAATAATATCAACTATATTATAAGTGGTATATATAAACTCCTACTGCAGATATAAAAAATTTTAGACTTCATTGTAAACTCATTTGAAAAGTTGGCAAGTAATTGTAATCGAATGTATTTATGTGGTGATTTTAATATCAAATTATTTGATCGTAATTATTATAAACATGTAAAATAATTTATTGACACCATATTTTGTATTATAATTCAAATCAATAGGCCTCTTTTTATTTATAGATATATTCAATAGACCGTGAACAATAAACACAGTTAAATGATTTTATTTTATTTTTGTGTATCTCTATTCATATACATTAATAACTATAAAACTAATTAATATCAGCTATAATTATAATTTTTATAATAATGTATAAATATATACAAATTATAAAAAGTATTAAAAAAATTCTTTTAAAATAAATATTAGAAGTAAATAATGTACAATTTTTGTTACTATCATATTATTACAATATATTTTAATATGTAGTCTTTATATTTTAACATTTTAATAATTTATTAATGTTTTAATTGTTCATACCATTATACCATTTGGGTCATTTTATATTTTATTACATTTAATACTTTTTTAAATTATTTTATCCGCACTTTTTGCATTATAAGTGTTTTATTAGTTTAGATAATGAATTAAAACATGATGAAATACGCCGAGGGACAATATTATTATTATTATTTTTTTTATATATTATAATAAGACTTGTACACAAGTCTTATTAATATTGAATAACTATAGTTATAAGGCTATAGCCTGAAGCTATTATATTTATATAATATGGAGGTATCGATTTAATAAAGCTACAAATAGCTTTCAATGATCCTCCTTATACAAAACTGATTGCATTCAATAATTCATTCATATAGGGTGTCGTCCTTTGATAGATAAACCAACAAGAGTGAATAATTATGATAATTATTTAATTGATAATATTTTTACCAATTAAACTATTCACATAAATATAATGAAATTTTACTTAATTATATAAGTTCCTACTCGATTTTTACTTTTTTGTATTACAATTTTAACAATTTTAATAAAAAACAAACTAAATCTAATTCTAGAATTAATAGAGTTAACAACTCAACTATAACATAATCAAACAATTGCGCTATTCATCATAAATGTGATTATTCTGATATGGATATAAATATTACTTTTAATTATTTTATACATATGTTTAAATTAATTTAAAATAAATATTGTCCTTTATTCTCCCAAAATCCGATAAATTATTTTATAAAAAATCTGAAAAATTGTAATAATAGTTCCAAATAAAACATGGTCTATTTTAAATAATATAATTAAAGGAAGTAATTTTTCAAATGTTTTAAATACAATTTTATCAGCTGATGATTGTGACCTATATTTTAATAATGTTGGATACAATCTTGCTAATGATTTTAATTCTAAATCTGGTTTAATATTTTTTAAATCTAATAACATAAGTTACAAATTCAGATATATTTAATATAATAATGCATAGGGGAAAGTAACCGAATACGGACACTTTCGGTATCTCAGAAACCATAAATCCTACAAAAAAATGTTTATTGAATAAAATATTCATAAATATATAAATAGTCAAAAAAGTATTTTTTATTTTTTAATTATTCAAAATATTGCTGATATATATATATAGTAAACTGATTTTTCTATTACGTTTTTATATTTATGAACAAAATATTCTACTTAAAACCTTCTCAAGAATATACAAATGTATCGATATAAAATAGCACTATATTATTAAAAAATAAAGCATTATAAAATTATATATATAATTTTTATATTTTTTATCAAATATTCATTAAGTTATAAGCATATATCTAGAGGTCATATAAGTTCCTAATTCGAACACTCTATATGTCTTAATACGGACACCTTATAACTAATCAACGCGCAGCGTATGAACTATTCTGATATTCATAAAAATCGCGTGCGTTATAATATTAATACCACCATTAAAGCTTAATCTAAAATGTGTAATATTTAGATACTTAAATTGTAGTATTAATTAAAAAATAATAAAAAATAAATAAATTATTAACTAATTAGAATAAATTGTTCAAACAATTAATTATAAATAATGTAATTGTAATTTGTCTGATTGGTTCATCAATAATATATAGTTTATCTAGTTTATATAGGGTGTCCGTATTATAACACAGGGTATCCGTATTCGGACATGAATACCGAATACGGACACCCCTCGTTATCTACGGAATTAAAAGATTAAATACAATTTTAAAATCACAATGATATCTATATAGATTATACAATCATATAATATTGATATATTGTAATTTTTGAATACAAATAATGAGTCATAAAATGTTAAGACCATTTATTGTTAACGTGTCAGTATTAGGTTACTTTCCCCTACAAACAATAAACATAGTACTGCTATTTATAATATAAATATGATCTTAATAAAACAACTTAATACAGAATTAAGTCTAATATTATGTTCTTTATTTAATAAATCATTCAGTGAAAGAGTATTTCCTGATTATTTTTTAAATTGCTGAGGTTATACCTTTACATAAAATGGTAATACACATATATTAGATAATTTCAGGCCAAAATAACTTCTCCATCAATTCTCAAAATGATATGCAAAATGAATTAAAATAAGACTTTTTATTTTAAAATCGCACACCTAATAGTATTTTATAATTCATCAAATACAGTTTCTGATAATTTATGTAATACATCTTCTGCTAAATAATGTTGTCTGACACGTCATACTATGATAAACTAAACCGAGCTAGAATTATCATATACATTATATCAGAGCAAAACTAAGTAGATACATTGCTATTATAAATAAAATACAAAATAAACTACCTTTAACAATTCTTATACAAATATAACATAGTATTTTTTAAAGTCATCTAAATTGTTGTTCATCTATTTAGTGTAGTACTGTTTTGTCTAATGTTCAACCAATTATAATATTGCAAAATAGGATAAGCAAAAATTTGTTTTTTCTTTTAATCTAGATATATATAACATTTATAAAACATTCAATTTCTTAACATTTAAAGATATTATAAAATACTAATATCTTAAAATATATAAATAGATACATGACTAAATCTTTACCTATAATTTTACGATATCTTTTTACACAACATTCAAATATTTATAATCATTTATCTAAAAAATGGGTTTAACCCTGAATAAGAACACATAGAAAATCTTTTGCCTCTCTAATCAGTCTTTATACAAATTATATATTTGTATGGACTCAAATCAGCACTATCTATAAAAACTCTCTGCGAGGAATATGATAAGTTTATTTATTATCTTAAAAATAACAATTAGGGGAAAGTAACCGAATACGGATAGTACCCGAATAAGGACACTCTCAGTATCTCAGAAACCATAAATCCTACAAAAAAATGTTTTATGAATACAATATTCATAATTATATAAATAATCTATTGTCTCTTGAGATAGGGAATGCAACACCAGCTTCTTTTCGCAAATTAATGAATAAAAAATCTTAAATAAAAATATTAATATATTTATTACCACTTCGTATTAGTTAATTTTTTATATTTTTGTTGTGTTTAGTTTCTTTAGCTTTTTATCTTTATTCTTTATCGTTTTTTTATTTTATATTTTTTATATATATTATGCATTTATTTTATCTGTAAACGTGTTATATAGGTGTCTTCTTTTAATATAAATTTATATATTTCTTATTTATACTTTTATTATTTATTTAACTGAAAATAATGACCTCTCCTTGATACAAATATTCAAGTTTATAATTTTACCTATTTATTTAGCACTATTTTCATTTGCACGAATCAAATCATATCATATACTATACATACTAATATATATACTAATATATATGTATATATATATATATATATATATATATATATATATATATATATATATATATATATATATATATGAATGATTGTTTATTTAGACACAAAAATAACGTTAAACGTTCTCTATTTTGTACAACATATAAAAATAACAAAATTCACAAAATAATAGAAATCAGTTGAAAATAATAAAATTAATTTTTACGAATTAATAACAATACATAGATTTAAAATACGAATAATTTACATTAGTTCTTAGTTCTACAGGTAGCGCATTCCATAGATCGGCTGCAGCTACACTTAAAGATCGTTTTCCATATATTTATAGCTTGTACTTCCTCTTTTGTAATAACCGAGTAGACGAGTTTCGTAGATCCCTTTTGTAAACTCTAAATTGTAGGAGGTCATTCAAATAACTCGGAAGACGATTCTTCAGTACATTGCATTTTAGTTTTAAATAGCTGTAGGTAGATCTCTGATAATTTTTTAACCATTTAAAATTAACTAAGTTATAATTGACTGATTCATGGTCATATAATTGTACACGATGTAAAACTCTTATCGATGATCTAATGATTCTATCCAATGATTTAATAGAAGTAACAGGAAGGCCATAATATAGAGAACAATAATAATGTATACGTAACTAATGATTCTATTAACATTGTAGAAATTTTAAAAAGTTAGATCATATTTTATTTTATTTATAAATAGTTGATATACACTTAGCAATCTGGTCGAAGAAATTTAGGTTATCATCAAAAATAAAACCAAGGTTTTTAACATTATTGCATGGAACAATTGTGATAGAATCAATGATGTCAGAAGGAAATACTGATGATGTTCTAGATATATTTAGAAGTTGAGTTTTATTCATATTTAACATTAATCTATTGTGTAAAAACCAATGTTTAACCATATTAATACAATCAATTAGAGCTACATTATAAGATGAATTGGCTATTACTGGAAACTCAATATACAATTGAATATCATCAGCAAACATTTTAAATTTTACAGAGGAAAATTAGATATCATATTTTTAAGTGGTAATATATACAAAGAAAATAGCAATCGCCCTAATACAGAACTTTGAGGTTTTCAATAATATATTTGACATGTAGGTGAATAATGGTTATAAATTTTTATAGAAAATGTTCTTTTAGATAAGTACGATTTAACCCAAGCTAGAGGAATACATACAATACCAATATCTTCAATACGTTTACTTAAAATAGAATTATCAATATTATCAAATTCCGCAGATAGATCTAATAAAATAAGCTGTATATTATAATTATTATCAATCTTATTAAGAAAATCATAAATAATAGAAAGAAGAAGTGTTTCAGGACTATGAAATTTCCTATATGCACTTTGTATAGTGACAAATAATGAATTTCCATTTAGATAATTGATTAATATATATATATATATATATATATATATACTATAGTACCAATACATCCTATAACCTCAGGCCCGAACACTGAATTTACATGGGGTATAAAGAAGCCATCGATTTGTAAAATAAACTGGTCTCTTTAAAGTAAATAAACAAATTATTAACAAAATATTATAATAGATTATAATTTTTATGGATTAAGATTGTGGATATCGCTATATATTACTATATATATATACTTTGCTTAAGTTTGTAAATATTAAATGCTTACAAAAGTATAAGTTAAATACATAAAATATCAACGAAATAACGACTTTTATTATATAATAAAGTAATATAGTATATACTATTATATTGAAATATTAATGAAATTAATGTATTGCATTTTAAATTACATTTTCTAATATCACTTAATTTATAACTATAATATCTGGATATAGGTTAGATTAATAGCATACAAATGTACTTGTGATACATATTAATTATGTATATATTAAACATTATCAGATACATATCCATGATACATATTCATCTCGCGTCCATGATACATGCTGAACACGCATCTATAATACATATCGAATACTTAGCCGCATGATATGCATCCACCACGAATCACTTTGAATCAATGATACGTATCCAATGCCAATAATATACGTATCAACTTATACCGCTACTTAATAGTTACATTTATCACCTATAGGTAATAGAGGTATAATAGAAGTAAATATAGAATATATTCTTCCACAAATATAGGACTTGTCTTTGACGACAAATTATCCTTTAATTACATATATTTAATTATAAAATTCTCCAACGTTTATCTATTCAGAAATAAAAAAATACGGAATTCAAATGCGGAAAACTTAGGAAGACACTAATAAATGCCTTTATAATTCTCCCGACTTGACTACTTTTATTACCTAATGAATATACTTCCTGATAAATCTACCGCTCAACTTAATCGTATTATCCGTTCCTCAATATGTACAACTTACTACATAATACGACTGACCACTCTACTGCATTACTCATCTTCTATATGGGTATCATTCTCCCTAGGATTTAAACTATATGTTCATTCATAAATCCATGTATTCTTTACCACTAACTATATCTCTGATTTAATTCAAAAACGTGCAATATTACCTACTCTACTTTACAAAACTTCTCATCTCCTTAACTTCTTAACTATAGTAAAAATTTAGAAATTCAGGTATCACTATTCTGAATTCCACTACTCATACCATCCGTTATAGTAGATCCCTCAAACAATTCAAAAATCTTACTTCTTCTTTTTCTCTTCATCTAATCACTAAATAATCCAACTTATTATGTTTGTATTCGTTATTGTTGTGTCGTTTTATCTATAGTGTATAATTCTTTTCAAATTGTTATCGGAAAATTGTGTATGTCTCGTTTTATTATTTTGTTATTAATTATTTCCCCGCACGAGTAAAGGGGCCTACACGGCCCTAATTGTAATGCTAATAAACTGTTTATCGTCATCATCATCATCATATATATTTATTTAATTGTTATCTAAAACTAGTATAAATCTAATGGAGGGGTATATCTATAGGTATACCTAATACGTACGAAATGTCGCTAATAATATAATGTATACATAATTATAATAAATACTATATAATATAATAAATATTATAATATTAACTTATTATTATAGAATGAACATTATAATTTCACGTAATTGTAAATATATATATATATATTAATATAAATTATCTTTTTAATGTTTTAAAATTTAAAATACAAATTTAAAAATAGAAGTAATCCTTAATTAATATTACTGATAAAATCAAAGTTAACACATATCACATTTATATAATGTTTAAAAAAAACAAAATTGTATTATTCTAATAATGTATTTAATATATGCTTTTTTATTTCATTTTTTTTCTTCATTTATTGTTATGGTAACTGTAAATAAATATGAGGTGAATACTTCAAATTCCACTAGGTTCATTTTTTCATGCACCTATTTCATTAGTTATTATTTAATTTCATATCTTTCACACGTTTTTCATTACAATATATATCAACTTCAATTATATATAGTAATGATTAAAAATCCTATAATTATTACTTAATTAAAATTAGTAACTCGAGAAACTTAATATATAACGTTACAGGTATACGTTACCTATATATATATATATATATATATATATATATATATATATAGGTAATACAGATACACAAGCAGTAGGACACGGGTACGAGCCTCGTCCGGACCATTAATTAATTTTATAAAATGGGTCTTAAAATATTATTTAGAAATGATCTTATATATTTGTGTATAAATAAATGATCGGCTCTCGTTAAAACCATGGATGACTTAACATGAGAGAAGCTTCGAAGGGACATTAGAGCCATATATGGTTATAAGTGAAAACTTCATTAAGTTCCTGGATGGGATGAAAGGACTCCACCAAATTAAAAATTAAAAAAATAACAATATATATATATATACATAGATAATACATAGATACATGTATATATATATATATATAGATAATATTAATATTTAAAAACAAAATTATACATACTCTACCATTATCACTATTTCTTATCTCTACTAAATCAGTTCTTATTTTCTAACCATTTCTATATTTATTTTGAACAAATAGAATCTCATCTAAATGACTTTAATCTTCTATTGTGGTGGTTTGGTTTTTTTAATTCGTAATACGTTTACAATTTCTAATCAATTATATTTTCTCTTTGTGATGGTTTTATTGTATACATAAAATATGGGGATATATCCATACAAAATGGTACTTCTTTATTTAATAGTAATTATTTATCCTCCTCCTATTGATGACTATATTAATTTTTTTGATGAGTTTTTTATCTTTCTTATTGATATTAATATATCATATTATACTATTTTAGGTGATTTAAATTTTATTTTGTTCATCTTTATTTCCTCATACATAATTCAAATATATATATATATACATATATAATCTATAGTTCTTAATATTAATGAGAGCTATAGAAGAAGCATGTTGACTGTCCTACCTATATAAATGTACATTGTTTAGATGTACTTTAGTTTAGATTAGATTTAATTCCATCCATCTTCTCCTTGGTATAATTCTACATTATCTAATTAAAACTACTACTACTACTACTACTACTACTACTACTACTACTACTACTACTACTACTACTACTACTACTACTACTACTACTACTACTACTACTACTACTACTACTACTACTACTACTACTACTACTACTACTACTACTACTACTACTACTACTACTACTACTACTACTACTACTACTACTACTACTACTACTACTACTACTACTACTACTACTACTACTACTACTACTACTACTACTACTACTACTACTACTACTACTACTACTACTACTACTACTACTACTACTACTACTACTACTACTACTACTACTACTACTACTACTACTACTACTACTACTACTACTACTACTACTACTACTACTACTACTACTACTACTACTACTACTACTACTACTACTACTACTACTACTACTACTACTACTACTACTACTACTACTACTACTACTACTACTACTACTACTACTACTACTACTACTACTACTACTACTACTACTACTACTACTACTACTACTACTACTACTACTACTACTACTACTACTACTACTACTACTACTACTACTACTACTACTACTACTACTACTACTACTACTACTACTACTACTACTACTACTACTACTACTACTACTACTACTACTACTACTACTACTACTACTACTACTACTACTACTACTACTACTACTACTACTACTACTACTACTACTACTACTACTACTACTACTACTACTACTACTACTACTACTACTACTACTACTACTACTACTACTACTACTACTACTACTACTACTACTACTACTACTACTACTACTACTACTACTACTACTACTACTACTACTACTACTACTACTACTACTACTACTACTACTACTACTACTACTACTACTACTACTACTACTACTACTACTACTACTACTACTACTACTACTACTACTACTACTACTACTACTACTACTACTACTACTAATACTACTACTACTACTACTACTACTACTACTACTACTACTACTACTACTACTACTACTACTACTACTACTACTACTACTACTACTACTACTACTACTATTACTACTACTACTACTACTACTACTACTACTACTACTACTACTACTACTACTACTACTACTACTACTACTACTACTACTACTACTACTACTACTACTACTACTACTACTACTACTGCTATTGATACTGCTACCGCTACCGCTACGGCTACCGCTACCGCTACCACTACCACTACCACTACCACTACCACTACCACTACCACTACCACTACCACTACCACTACCACTACCACTACCACTACAACTACTACTACTACTACTAACACTACGGCATCCTTTATTAGATGTTTACAAGTGACGTGACTGATCTAAGATACACACTAATCTAATTTATCATTAACTAAATAAACATAAGTATTATATGCTAATGACAGTGTTAATAGTATATATATATATATATATATATATATATATATATATTTATATTATAATTTTAATATCAGTTGTTGTGTGTTATCAGTATATAGAGGTAATGACATTTAACAATAAGTTATTTAATAATAAGGTATAATGTATAAATAGAAGGTAAAATGGTTACCCTATTCATCAGGTATTATAGTATATACTATAATTATTAATAAAATAAAATCCATAAACTAAAGAAAACTGTAAAGTAAAATAAATATAAAATATAATAAAAAATATAAAACAAATTAAAATACTATAGAAATAATGAAAACTAACGTCTAACTATAGGATCTTCATGGTAATGAAGTGTACATGTAAATACATGACGTGTATCTCTCTCTCTCTCCCTCTCTCTCGTAATTGCTTTACAAATAAGATGTGCTAATTTAGCATGTGATGAATAAATTAAATTACAACCTATAAACAATTATATATTTATATAAATAACTATATATATATATATATATATATATATATATATATATATATATATTTATAAAATACAGAATATCATATTTATATCGATTATATAGTATTAGAGTGTGTTATTCATCATAATATATATATATATATATGTATATTATATTATTATTTAGTATACTAAATAATACTATAAGTATATTATAGCATTTCATAGTATATTAAATAATAATGTAGAACACAATAAGAAAACAATACTAATGTAGAACATTACATAAAAATAGATGTTAAAATAAACAATATAAAATAAAGAATTAAACAAAACTAAACAAAATATTTGATTCCCATCCAAAACAAAGTATAAAATATAATTAATAAATGTTTCATAATTGTATACAATTATAATATAATATGTATAAAGAATCTAAATATTTGTATCATATAGTTTATGTTAATTTTAATAATATTGATATATATATATATATATATATATATATATATATATATATATAGATTTGTAGGTTACTATAGGTTATTAATACTGTTTTAGTTGTTTTAATTCTAATATTGTTTTTTATTATTTTAATACTTTTAATTTTTAATACTCTTTAGTTTTTTTTGTATTAGTTATATAAAGTTAAATATATAAAACCTGAAATTTGTAAAATAAATATAAAATAGTTTTGTTAAATAGTAATTTTTTTAATTGTTAAACATTTAATACTGTTTTTTATGTTTTTAATACTTCTAATTTGTAATACTGTTTTGTTTTATTTTTTGTATAGTTATATAATTTAACATATATAAAAATGTAAAATATGTAAAAATGTAAAATTTATATGGAGAAATACCTATAAATAGAAATATTTCTAAACATCACCAGATCATTTAATTTTAGAATATTATTACTAATAAACAATTCAGACGTATTTGATTATCTGATTAAAGGTAATAGATTTAAATTTATGATTTTTTTGTTAATAATTCTGATAATTTTTTTTTGCAATATCATAATAATATTTATATTTGATTTATAGATATTTCCCCATATTTGTATGCCATAAAAAAGAGTTATATAATAAAATCATATTTTCAGTACTTAAAAACGAAACTTTTTTCATAAAATATATTATAGATGATAATTTTTTAGAATGTTAAATGTTGATCTAAAATTAATCCTAAATTTTTTAGAATTTCCAATATATATATATATATATATCTTTTAATATTCTAGCATTCATGAAAAGTAAAATTTTGTTTTTTCAATATTTAGTTTCAGTTTATTGATATTGAACCAATATACTAATTTATCAATATACAATTGTAGGTATTTAGTTAATAACTCATTATTGTCTGCATATATTGTAAGTGATATATCATATGCATATAAGTTTAGATTAATATTGACTGCATCCTTCAAAATAATTGGCATATCATTAATAAATAATACTCCATATTCTATATAATCCTTCAATGATAATGAATCATTTATTCTGGTAACAATAGATATTTTATATAAATAACTTTTTAAAAATTCTTTTATTTTACTCTGAATCCATACGATTCTAATTTATCAATTAATATATTATGATCTAAGAAATCAAAAGCTTTTTTAAGATCTACAAATATTGTTGCTACTTTATTATTATTATTAGTATTTAAAAAAATAAAATGTTGTATATTTAATAAAGTTGTATTGGAGTTTGGTATAAGCCATATTGATTATTATTAAGTATATTATTTTTATGTATAACATTTGATAGTCTAATATATATACTTTTTTCGAATATTTTACTTATTTGTGGTAGTAAAGAAATAGGTCTATAATTAGTTATTAAATGGATATTATTATTTCTATATATTGGTTTAATTATTGCATTTTTCATATTAACCGGATATATACATTTATCAAATACATTAAATAAATGATTAATTGGAGTCAATATTTCATATATAATTTCTTTTATTAAATACATATTATAATTATTTATATATTTTGAGTTTTTGACTTCATATTATCTGCTACATTAAATATTTCATTATTTGTTATTGGTAAAAAATAAAAAAATTAGAATAATTTTTTAAAAATTGTTTAAAACCATTTTTTTCTGATGAAATTTCAATATAATTATTTATAGTTTTTCCTATTGTTGCAAAATACTTATTAAAGCAATTGCATTGATCTATTTCATCATATGTTTCATTATCATTATAAATAAATATAGATGGATACTCAATTTATTTTCTTTTTATTAATTTATTAATTATTTTCCAATTTTCTTCTTGTTTATTATGTGAAAAAGGTTGCTTATAGTAATTATTGTTATCGTGTTTTATATTTTTAATTAAAGGAAATTTTTTTTTAGCCATATCATTTAAAAATTAATAAAATTATTATAACATATAGAAGGTTCTATCATTTCCGATAATAAAATTTGCCAGTTTATATTTATAAAATCATTTTTTAAATATTCAATATTTTGTTGATTAACAATTATAATATACATCACTTTATTATTACATTTTTTAACCCGAGAAAATGATGTAAATATAAAAATTAAATACAATGATCTGTTATATCAGTATCAATGGTTCCTATTAGTTGATATATAAATAATTTAAATACTGCCTATTTGGGTCAGTTAGTTAAGGCATCAGTCACACACGCAGTAAAACGTGGTGTCAAGCCTCGCCCGGATCATTAAAATAGATTTTACAATAATATTTAGAAATAATATAATTGTATATAAATGATTGGCTATCCATGAAAAACATCAATGCCTTATGAGCGCGGCTTTGAATACATGTTAGAGACATATTGTTATAAGTGAATACGTCATATAAGTTCATTGATTGGATGAACGGATTCCACCAATAGTAAAGAGCAATAACAATAACAATAATGATTATGTCTTATTAATATAATTGAATCAAATATATCCATTAGATATCCATTCATTATATATATATATATATATATATATATATATATATATATATATATATATATATATATATATATATAATTACACCTTTCAATCAATGTATTGATAGTATATTTAATTAAATCTATTAAATGAGTAAATAATCTAACGTATAATATATAATATTGAAATATTCACAAACGATAAAATTAGTTATTGAAATAAATATCAAATATTACGAAATTAAAAAATAATGTAACAAATTCGCAGTTATCATAATTTGAAGGTTACCTAAATATAGGAGGTCGGTTCTGATTTTTATAATAAAACGTTGATTAATGTGGATATTATTGCAGATTTATTACAGAAATGCTGATATTCTACGATACACGTGTATTAAGTTAAGTCACGTGAGGCGATGTTTACGTCACGTGATACGAAATATTATTTTATATCCGATATAATAGTAATTACGTATATTTTTCTCGTATTTAACTAGAAATAGTAGGTAATAGTTTACAACATATGTAAATAGAAATTAGTTTACCACATATGTAAATAAATGTTATCATAGAACAAACGTATACTCGTTGATATTCATTATATATTGAAAATATACTTTTGGTTATTAATACCGAGCCGAGTCTTTCATTTTCTGCAAAAAAAACGAACCCGAACAGAGTTGAATATCATGCCCAACAAAAATTAACTGATATGATATTCTTAATTAATAAAACCGAACCGAAATTATGTTTTTAAAGTTCATGTACCTTAACACCTTTATATATGTATTCATAAATTTCAATATGTTTCACTAATCTATGGAAATAACATTCGATTACTATCATACAAGTTATGCTTTGCATTTCATATTATATCGGTGATGTATTCGATGAAACAAATTGTGAACATTAAGAATAATTTTAATATTGAAATATTTAATTTTATGATAAGCGTATACGTATATATATATATATATATGCTTAATATTATTAATATACATATGTTAATCATACGACTGAGACTAAATTAGTGATCTAGGTTACCGATACTAAGACTGTATACAGTTATAAGATCGATATATCTATATTATCTTAGCCTTGCACATTATATTCATCGGTAGTATCATATTCACATAGTATTACTAAACTAAATTAAATATAAATATTTCTTTGAGAAATGATAACAGGATAACGTATTGATTTATTGAATTTTTATTATTTAACATTTAAACTATTCAATATTATATTCTTTAAAAAAGTATACATTGTATTGTTCAAATTTAATAAATACACAACTATATATATACATTACAATGATATAATATACTATATTATATTATAATATACATTACACTACTATATTATACTAAACTAAAGTACACTATATTATGTATAAGTAATTAATGTAATAAGTACATATAGAAGAGATTCATATTTATTAAAGTTAAGTTAAAAACAATAAGTATCGCACACATCGTATACAACTGGTTTAGATGTAGGTATATATGTATCCTATACATAACCTACATAGCACAACTATAATTACCAATGCGTATAAAGTGGATCTATTTTATTATGTATATCAATAGTAAACATAAGTTATTATTTGTATACACCCTTAAATCTACAGATATAAAATATTCCTTGGTTATATCAAAACGTGCTTTGGTTATATTGTAATATATATATATATATTATACCATTATGAACAATTTATTAATTATATTTTATACTTTGCTATGGGACATAGGAATCAAATATTTGTTTTAGTTTTTTTTATTCTTTCTTTTATATTTGTATTTATTGTTTATTTTAATATCCATTTATATGTAATTTTATTATATTTTATCCGAATGATGATGATGAAATATGATATTACATCATTGTTAGGAAATATCGAATTACAAAATAAAATCTCTTTCACTGATTCTCTTTATATATTTTCTATAAACCGATAATTACTTCGTTCACACACACACACACACATACACACACACATATATATATATATATATATAATTGAAAATGTGATATATAATAGAATATATTCTTTATTAGTACTACCTACTCTTGATAATCAATTTGGATTCAAAAAAAAACATTTGATCCGAAATGTTATTTTTGCACTTAAGCAATACTTATCAGATTATAATAATAATAATAATACTAATATATTTGTAGTTTTTCTAGGTGAATCTAAAACTTTTGATAAACTTAATCACAATATTTTATTTCATGGATTAAAATATAATAATGTTCCATATTATATAATGACTTTTTTAAATATTGGTACAGAAATCAGAGAATATATATTAAGTGGGGTGATAATATATCATATAGAGGAAATTAACCTAATACGGACACTTTAACAATAAATGGTCTTAACATTTTATGACTAATTATTTTTATTCAAAAATTACAATATATCAATATTATTGTGATTTTAAAATTTTATTTAATATTTAATTCCATAGATAACGGGGGTGTCCGTATTCGGTACCCATGTCCGAATACGGACACTCTGTGTTATAATACAGATACCCTATATACCACTAGATAAACTATATATTATTGATGAATCAATCAAACAAACTACAATTACATTATTTATAATTAATTTTATGAACAATTTATTCTAATTTAATTAGTTAATAATTTATTTATTTTTATTATTTTTTAATTAATACAATTTAAGTATCTAAATAATAACATTTTTAAATATTGGTGGTATTAATATTATAACGCACGCGATTTTTATAAATATCAGAATACTTCATACGCTGTGCGCTGATTGGTTATAGGGTGTCCGTATTAGGAACTTATATGACCTCTAGATATATGCTTATAACTTAATGAATATTTTATAACAAATATAGAAATTATATAAATAATTTTAGAATGCTTTGTTTTTTAATAATATAATGTTATGTTTTATATCTATACATTTGTATATTCTTGAGAAGGTTTTAAGTTATAATTTTTTTTCATAAATTAAAAAACGTAATAAAAGCATCAGTTTTTTGGATATATCAGCAATATTTTGAATAATAAAAAAATAAATCATACTTTTTTAGACTATTTATATAATTATGAATATTTTATTAAACATTTTTTTGTATGATTTATAGTTTCTGAGATACCGAGAGTGTCCGTATTCGGTTACTTGCCCCTAGCTTCCCAGTTTCAAATGGTGTCCGTCAAGGAGGAATCTTTCTCATTTTCTATTAAATATGTATACCAATCCTATGATTGTGAAATTATTAATAAATTGTTGTGAAGAGTTTGCTAGCCATAACTTCATAACATATAACATTGATAAATCTGTCATTTTACCTATCTATTATAGTTCATCTATACATAATCCAGTAAAGTTATACATTGGTTATAAACTTCTAAATGTTGTTAAAGCGTATACATATCTTGACCAGTGGATATCAGAGGACTTGTCTGATGATATTGATATATATATATATATATATATATAGTAATATCAAACATTATACAAACAAAGCTATACGAGAGTGAATAATGTTAGCCATTTCTCTAAACTTTAGAGTCTAACGCTACTAAGATTATTCTATTTAATTCGTGTATTTCAAATATCTACCTTAGTATACTATAGTATTTGGTTACCGAATAGGACCAACATGCGAAAAATTAAGGTAGCATATATGCTAATATATAATAACGCTTATCGTATAGTGATGAAATATAAGCGTCGAAATTGTTTTTATATGATAATGTTAATAATTGAACAATTAAATTACGTAAATCTTATAATTCACTTTATCAACGGATACGAAATTCTCGTAATTCGCAAATTGTTCAACTGAATTATTATAATGTATTGTGCCCTTCTCAACTATTTACTTTATGGTATAAATATGTAGGTTTAGATTTAGATAATACTTTATATTTAGTTTTCGTTTAATTGTTGTTCGTCTTAATTATTGTATACTCTATGGACTACTCTGTTATACATGTCTTATTCAAATTAAATAAATAATCAAAAATAAATATATATATATATATATATATATATATATATATATATATTGATAATATATATATATATATTATCAATATATTCATTTCTCTCTTTCACATTGTCTATAACATTGTCATTCACATATGATACCTCTCATTCAAACCTGATTAACCTTTACCCTAAAATACATTGTAAACGTATTATTTATGTCATAACCCGATGTTAACTACCTATACACATATGGGTTTATGCATATAGTCAATGTATATACTCGTAATTAGTAACTGGTTACATCTCCATGACAACCTAAACAAACACACTTCAGTATCGAAATAATACTACTTGACATACATGTGCACTAAACTCAAACAAAATACAAAATAAACAACTAGTTATGTACTATTAATTTTACTGGATAGTATATTCAAAAGTAGTATATATATATTTATATATATACCTACAATTGAATATAGTATATCAGTATGTATAGATGAATTTATCAATTAAGTGAGAAAGATGAATACAATAAATATGATTTATACGAATTTAGTAGATACTAACAAATTCGAATTTGTGAATATGATAATATATCTCCCTTAAGGCTGATGCTCTATATTATCGACATTCAATCTGCTTGAATTACAATAGTATACTATTTTAAATAAACTATTGTTAACTATATATATATGCATCGCATACAGTAATACCTACATTCAATCACATATAAGATTACAACGACTCGCACTATTTAACTTCCTATTGTTATCCAGGTGATATATAAAAAAGGTGTTAAATAAATTTAAATGTTTACACCTTTAAACGCGATAGAAAATGTATTAATTATTCAAATAAATATTGTTTCCTATGACTTAAAAATGGACAATATATAAATATATATGACTTGACATAGATAATTAAGAAGTGTTACCAGTAATGTAATACATACGAATAACATAGTACAATTCTGTATGATCTTTCGAAGAATACCAGTGATCTCTTGCGAAGTTATTTTATGGGGAGTATTTCGTGTACAATGATTATATATTGTAGTGTAGAAGATTATTTCAAAACAGTAGAATTTACAAATCGCAAGATTTCTAATTCATTAAACCTTCGTGCACAAAACCAAATGAAAGCTCCGTACGAAACAATTTCGCTCGAGAGCAATGGTACCCTTGCAATATCATCGGAATTTTAACAGCTTGATATTAACTCGAATGTATCTTGAATCTCCACATTACTAAATAAAGTATGACTAATAATAGCAACAATAACACTAGTATTGTTCGCACCTGTTTATTTACTATTCATTATTACTACAATAGATACTTGTATTCATTAACAATACATCAAACTATAGTTTAGTAAAGTAAGGGAAATGCACTCGGATCCAGGTGTGGATATGTTTCTTCCCCCCCCTTGATGTCCAGTGTAATTCAAGTTAAACACGATCACTGGTCTCTTACTTCTAATTTTAATGAATTAGTAGGGTATAGCTGTAGTGGGCTAGCCTATTACCATACTATCGAATATGAACAATGGCGGGTGACCTAGTTCCTTTAGCAGTACATGGTTGTATCCAGAGGCGGATACAGGGGGGGGCTAGGGGGGCTCTAGCCTCCCCCCCTCATGATTGTCAAATATATGATTTTAAAATTTATAATATTGTTAAATCAGCAAAACATTCAATATCAATTATAGGTAGATTTATATACATATTTTATTTTAAGTATATTCATTCATTTTAAGAACAGCAATCCATCAAAGATTACGTTTATAAACCACATAAAGAAAATGGAAATACTCGTACATTTCAAATGAAGTGGTTACACACATATTCTTGGTTATCCTATAGGATACTGTACACATTGGATCTTTAAATGGCCGATTGTATATACCATGTGTTTTTCATTTAAAAATTAATCACAATCAAGTTGGAAAATGTGTCACTTTATCATGATTAAGTTTAAAGATGCGATTGCAGATTTAAAATAACATGAATCAACTATTTACCACAATAACTCCTTGGAAGAAAATTATCGTTTTATTGCAATGATAAAAAATAAGAAGCATGCTTCTGCAATCAGCTATACTACAAGTCAACAATAACATATCTAAGCAAATTTAATGCAACAGAGCAAAATTGAAATCAATATTAAGGGGGTATCCCACTATAGTGGGTATATATACTTGTATATAAGATTTTCCGGCAACTTACCTTAAATATTGTAACTTTAAAACATTTTTATATCAAGTTGTAATAGGATACCTCATATAAAGTTATTATATTTCAGGCAAGTTGCCGGAAGTTTTATTGGTTTCCCACTAAAATTGTAGTTAACTTGATAGAAAATAATTTTAAAGTTAAAATATTTCCGGCAACTTTCCGGAAACATGGTCATAATGAGTATTCTACTGATCCAAATTTTAATCTAGGAAATTTCAATGCACTTCTAAAACTATGTATAAACTCTGGAAATGATTATCAGATGATTATTAAAAGAACACTTATTAATGTGTTGTAAAAATGCTAAATACACCTCAAAAACAACACAGAATGAATTGATATTTTAATGTGGTGAATATATTAAAGAAAGAATAATTATTCTTCAATTATAATTACTATTGATGATATAAAAAAGCTAAATATTTTAGTGTACTAGCTGATGAAACCACATATATATATATATAATACTGAACAAATGGCTTTAGAAAGTAGATATTATAATGGTAAGTGTATCACTGAAAATTTAATTATTTCATAGGATGTGAAAATCTTAGTGGAGAAAGTATAGCTAACTTGATTATGGATGCACTAACTAAAACTGAATTAAATATAGAAATTTTAAGAGGATAAGGATACTATGAATAGGAAATATGTCTAGCAAAGTAAAAGGAGCATCAACTATAATTCTGAATAAGAACACTAGAGCAACATATGTACACTGTAGATCACATGTATTAAATCTATCAATAATAAATGAATGAAAAATGCCGTTAATTCAAAATATGATAGGCATATTTTTTTAAATATTCTGCTAAGCGGCAAGGTTTATTAGAAGAAAATATTACACGAATTTGTGTTGAATCTTCTAAAAAGAAATTATTTTAAGTAAAACGAGATGGGTTGCCAGACATGATGCTTTGCGAGTATTAATTGAACTGTATCAAGCAATACTTGAAAATTGTTAGACATATATGAAGATAAAACATGTAATTCAGAAAGTATAACAAAAGCTAACGGTATTTACAATTCTATGATTAATACACAATTTATTATGTAATTAATTGTATGTAATAAGTCAATTAAGTTCATAGAACATTTAACAAATCCTCTCCAGAGTAGGTCAATAGACGCATATAAAGCAAATCATGATATTCAAAGTGTAATTAAATGGATACAAGTTTGTAGAGACAATATTTATGAAGTACAATTAGAATGGAATGAAGAAGCATCACATTTATTATCATATTCAAATGAAGGAATGTTTTTACCAAGGTTAAATAAAAGACACTTGCTTCATCATCTGAAGAGTATTTAAAAAAATAATATCTATTATATTCTAGGATCATTTGATAATTGAGATGAAAGAAAGATTCAATAAATACATATTGTATATATCTCCTGGAGCATTATTAATTCCAAAAGTAATGAATGAAAACAAGGATTCATGAAAAGAAAATATATTAAAGTTTTATGAATTAGTAAAAGATGATTTACCCAAGATACATTTAATAAAAACCGAATTGATTTGCTGGGAAGTTAAATGTACAGAGAATAAAGATCTATAGATGTATGTATACCTAATACGATACTAATTGTTACGATCAGTACATAAGTACTCTTGATAACATGTCAAGGTAAATTGAATTTATTAAATAATTTATAATTTATATATATTATTATATAAACTTTTTCCTAATATCTATGAAATGCTTTTATTGATGGCTACTACCCCAGTTACCTTGTGTGAATGTGAACGTTCATTTAACAGATTAAGAATAATAAATACATATTTACCTTCGACTATGAGTGAAGATCGACTAAATAGACTTTCTTTATTATATATATATATATATATATATATATATATATATATATATATATATATATATATATATATATATATATATACATAAAGACATAGAGATCGATTGTGATTATATAATTCCAAATTTGCATTACGTAATCCAAGAAGAATGCAATTGATTAATATATAGGATTAATAGTTTTTATTCAATAAAATATAAAATATTATTTTTTTTAATTTAATATAGTATTTAATTTATATACACAAATATTATTAAATTGAATATTATCATAGTAAATATGTCTTATTTTAAAAATATACTTTTATTTAAATGGCAGCCCCCCCTTGAAAAATTCCTGTATCCGCCCCTGGTATCCTATCATTAAGCTGTGCAAATAAGTTCTCACTTATATTGAACATATCACTAATAGGGTTCGCACTATTGCACATATTATTATATCTAACACGTGTCATATTATAAATCGGATTATTAATGCGTAGGTTTAAGTGAAGATAAGCATATTGATAGTTGATAGTAGTAAACGAAAATAATAAACAATATGCTATTAAATCGCATTCAAACATACATTGATCCTCTATTAAGACCTAGCCAAAACGGGTTCATATCCGGTATCATATAATACTTCGTCCCCATCCCAAAAATCGTCCCCGATTGTCACGTGACAACAAAATCGATGATATTTCACTAAATACACATACGAATCGCTTCAAATTTAAACCACATATAAATAGTATGTATATACACACATGTGGAAAAAATCAACATCTAATTATGCTTTAAAATAAAGTAATACTCAAATATATAAAGTAGAATGGAGATGACTTTACATATACCAGATTAAACGATAATAAATTAATATTTTAAAATTATGAATCGACAGAAGTTATTATTTTTCAATTCTAGGTCTAATACTATAAAATCGTATTCTAAAATTGTCTCTATGTACTATTTTAATTAAAAAACATTATACGAATTTTCAGTTAATTATTGAAATAGTTGTAATTTGAATTTAATGCGGGTGTTGAGCGCGCGACACCCGCATTAAGTTATAAATAGAGTATAGGTAACGCCCTTTGGTAAAGGTTTATATTCACGAATTTTTGGGATGGGGACGAAGTATTATATGACACCGGCATATCTACAATTGAACACATCAGTGCACTGAGAAGATTACTTGAAGGAATTAAAAGTCATGATCTAAATGCAATTATGATTTTTGTTGACTTAAAAAAAGCATTCAATAGTATTGATCGGGAAAAATTCTAGAAATGTTAGCGGCATATGGTATTAATACGGAATATAATTAATATTTATTTATATATATATATATATTGATAATTACTACAAATTTTAATGTACAATCTATACTAAAAATAAAATTATATGTTTAAAATATATTATATCAACATTCATCGTAATTTTGTGTATTTAAATTGAAGATATCATACTATTTTATTGATATTTATAATCTGATCCATTGATATAGATAGAAGTCACTTTAATCTATTTCGACGAAAAGCCTACTGTTTTAATATTTTACATATGTAATATGACTAATATCCAATCAAAATTACTGATGCCATTTTGTTAATTTATCGATAACATTTTCATTCGCGTATCTATCTTTTACATGCATTGCGTGCTTCAATTGCTTATCCACTTTCTTTATATCGATGGTATTATAATGTATCTAAGTTCGTGGTATATATATATATATATATATATATCGTAAAGATAGTATATATCACACATATAATAAAGAGTAAAGAATCAGTAAATTAGTTAGTATATATTTATAAATAGAATAAGCCACTATTATTGCTAAACATCACACCTTATCGTTATAACTAGACCACCACTGTTAACACCACCTACTATTATCATTCTTGTCATTATGACGACATCTCTCGATTACGTAATGTTCGCGAGTTATTCATTCAAGGGGTACGAAGGGTATATAGGGGTACGTAGGGAATACAGGGGTAATAAGGGTATATAGGGGCACGAAGGGAATAAATGGGTACGAATGATATAAAGGGGTACGAATGGTATAAAGGGGCACGAATGGTATACATAGGTATGCAGGGTAAACAAGGGTACGAAATTTGTATAGGGTTACGAAGGGTATACATGAATACGAAGTTTATAAAATGATATGTAAGTGTAAAGGGGAACGTAAGGTTAAAGGGGTACGAATGGTATAAAGGAATACGAATGGTATAGAGGGGTATTCACCCGATATGTGACATTCTCAACGTGTGCACACGGCGTTGTCGTGTGAACTAAGTTTTGCCGTCACACGACACTCGTCGTACCCTCTCCAGTGGAGTTAATCATACTTACAACTACTTCTTGTATTCGTGTAGCGTAATAATACTACATATTAATGTAATGTATTCATGTATACTTTGTATCCTTATTTCTATGATCTAAATATAATATCTTTAAATTATACAATACATGGATAGTCTCACGAATATACATGCACACAGCAATATGTATATATATATATATATATATATATATATTTAATTGAATGGAATTGAATATGGTTTATTGAGTAGAAATAAAATAGAATGCAGTATATACAATGTCTGCTCAAAGGAGAGTACAAGAGATTATCTTGTAATATATACTCATTTAATTATATATATATATGTGTATGTGTGTTTGTGCGTATGTGTGTACTATAATTGTTGATATAAAAACTCGCAGAACATACATAAACACAGTTTAATTTAAAGTATTATACATCATGTGCCTAAACCTTAAATTTATGTCTGAACTCAATTTGTTACGATAATAAAAAATGAAAATGAAACAAACGCTACTACAAAATGTTACAAATGGAGTTAAAAATTCATGAATTGGTGAATATTTGAGATTTTTATCATATATGCATACACACACACATTCGCGCACACACATATATTTACAGTGAAACCTCTCTATAAGAAACTCGTTTTTTCAATAATATTGTTCTTATAGATAGGTTTTCTTATAAAGACGTTTTATTTTTCCAATTATTTAAAAAATCAATTTATAATTGAAAATACATTATATAACCTATAGTTTATATATATATATAGTATATTTATTTATTAAAACTATTATTAAGAATATTTTAGAAATATGATTTATTTAAATAGTTTTTAATAATTGTTTTTGTTAAAATAATGTTATCTGTACAATGTTAGATACTAGATTAATAGAGGCATACTATCATGATGTAGTATGTAATACATTCACTTCTATCATCAGTTGTTATGACTACAATAAGTGTATTGAATGACTATCTATTGTAGTGTAGACGTGTTCATTTTACTCCATCATCTCACAGGAGCCTGGAGTATATAGCATTGGTTTTATTATTAATAAAATACTATTAATTATATTATATTAATTATATTAATATTATATTATTTATTAATGAGTTATTCATGCTCACCTATTGATATGTACGAGCTCACTGCAGTGAGAAATGCGAAATACATTCACCAATTGCAATTAATTATTGTTACATCTACATATCAATACCAACATAAATCTAGATATAAATAATGACATTATATTTTCTTATATATAGAGAGGTAACATTTACAAAAAATAATACAAATAATGTTCTTATAAAAAGGTATTTCTTATATATGATTTTCTTATAAAGAGGTTTTTTAATATGTAAAAGGTTGAATTCCAACCAAATTTGTGAACAGTTTTCTTATACTGATGTTTTTCCAATAAAGGAATTTCTTATTGAGATGTTTCACTGTATAGACTATTGAGAATTGTGTGTGCATTCATGCGATCAGAGAGTATTATACACATACTCTCGAACGCATCCATCCGCATACTCGTACACTATACACTAGTGATGTAAAGAACGTCTTTATTGATATCGATGTATACATGTATGCAGGTGCACCTTCCCAGCTAACAGTAATAGCCTCATAAAAGCAACATAATAGCATAAATAATAGTCTCAAATGTTTACATTATGATATTATGCTTCTATTATTTTGCCATTAAAATATATTATTATAATATTATGTTGCTATTATAATAATAGCAGCATAATAATAGCATAATAGACTGTTAATGGAAACATGATAGCAGCATAATAGCATTACAAATTAATACCAGCATAATATACTTTTGATGTTATTAGTTATTCTATTATGTTGCTATTATGAGGCTATTACGGTTAGCTGGGTTACGCCATAACGTACTGTGTATGTCACGGTATTACATTAGTGCGTGCGTTCGTTCGTGCGTATGGATACGCCTACATACGCACGCATAAACACGCCCATAATAATGATAACGTATATCGAGAACACTAACTCATAGGTTTAAAAAACTGCCGGAGTGCGTGCGTGCGTGTGTGTGTGAGCGGAGCGGTGTGCGGTGTGCGGGAGTATTAATACGAATTATGCACGTATACAGTTAGTTAATATAAACACGACAGATTTAGGCCTAGTTTAATACGCGACTTTTAATCTAAAGTCTCCCTCTCTCTCTCTTATCTGCCATTGATATATATATATATATATATATATATGTGTGTGTGTGTACGTATGTGTGTGAGTGTGTATATGTGTATGTATTATGTATATATTCGACCTATATTATTGTATATATGTATACTCTATATATATATTATATATAGAGAATATTTATATACTCTAGATGTATTTTCGTGACAAATTGTTTAACATGTAAATATCAGCACACGCATGTATACGTACACACACACATATGCGTGTAGGTATGTGTGTGTGCGATGCCTGTGGATACGTATGGGTATGCGACGCACTGTGCGCTGCTAGTAGCCTACAACTTACCTCAGTATAGTAATCGGTATTCCGTTACATGGTGTATGAAGTAGTAGTGTATGATATACTCACGTTTGTGTGTGTGAGTGTGTGAGTGAGAGTGAGTGTGTGTAAGTGTGTGAGAGTGTGTGAGTGTGTGAGTGTGTGAGTGTGTGTGAGAGTGTGAGTGTGTGAGTGTGTGTGAGAGTGTGTGAGTGTGTGTGTGCGTGTGAGTGTGTGAGTGTGTGTGAGAGTGTGTATGTGTGAGTGTGTGTGTGCGTGTGTGTGTGAGTGTGTATGTGTGAGTGTGTATGTGTCTATGAGTGTGTATGTGTGTGTGTATGTATAATCTAATATTATATATAATTAATATACAACATCACACATATTAAAACTTGCACCACTAAATAAAAGATCTCATAATATATACTTGAGAAACTATTTATAGAAACAATCTCCTTTAAAAATAATATAACATATATCTATATAGTATATACATGTGATATACATAATATACACTCTATCTTTATATGTGTGTACACTTATATATAGAAAGTGTACTTTTGTATATTTTATCTTATATATATATATATATATATGTGTGTGTGAATATATATTAAAAATACAAATAAAACTACTAACTTCACATGAATCAGAGGCTCTCTACACATAGTGTATTACGTCATCGTTAAACACGTCACGTGTATGTAAGTGTGATAGGTCACCGTACCCGTACACCGTGTACACATTGTACACACACACAAACCACTAACATACACTGTACGACGTACACATCGACATTCGGTATAGCGACCGGCCATTTGTCATAGGGTTCCCTTCGCTAGCACTACTACCGACAGTGTCGTACTCAGCCACACGCGCAGGCATACACATATGCGTGCACGCCTGCTGTAGTGATTGAGTGACGGACGAGGGGTATACCCTCCTATAGGAGGGGTGACGAGGCATCGCGCGAAACACCCTACACTAGCCGACGACGCGCCGTATTAACGACGAATAACCAAAAAGCGTGCGTTAATTGGTCGCTAGGGTAATCAAGGTGTCCGACTATCGCCTAATTAGGCGCGCGTCACTAACCATCGTCCATTGGTGGTTCCTTCCGTGGCGTTAGTGCCGAGTTATGTCGCTAGGTGACACTAGATTCCAAAGTCCCTTTCTCTCCGCGTTGACGGTCGGGTCCAATGTTCGAATGGCCGCACGCGATGAGATCGACTCGACTCGACGGGGCGTGGTCTACGAAAGTGGGCGTTTCTTCCCGTCGAAGGGGCGCGCGCAGTGCGAAATCTAATACTCGGGTCGAACTAATTCGCCGGGATGAGCCTCAGTCGATATTACGTAATAGTAGGCTGTCGTGTTGTGTGTGCACTACATTACGACCTACACCGTATGAAGTAGACTTCATAAATATACCACGTATAGGGCAATGTACGACGTATACTTTTTGTTCCGTCATTATATTTATAGATTTTATTTCATATATGACTTTATTATCTGACTTTATTTCTCTATAGATATATATATATATATATCTATATATATATAATTATTGTATGTTTTATGTGTATATATATATATATATATATATATATATATATATATATATATATATATATATATATATATATATATATATATATATATATAGGTATCGATATTAACAACAAATTAACATTCGATATATATATATATATATATATATATAATATATATTATATATATATCTAAAAAGCCTCCTATTCACCATCTATTTAATATAAACCACATAAGTGCTTACATCTCAACATACGCCGCACTAACCATAGTTAGTATCCAACTTAATATGTTATGTTTCTACTACACTACGGCAGCCGTGACCTACGTGTCGTCTCAATAATCATAGATCATGAATTAACTGGCCATACACAACAACATTATCAGCTTATATTACTATCCATTCTACTATCCTCCCTACTAACCCTAAATTACCTTATTACAATCATCGACTAATTTCTCCCCATACTCCACCACGCGCGCGACCTACGATCCTCTACGGCCACAGTACCACAGTCCCACTTGATTTTACATGTATAAGCATACAGGTGGGACTGTGGTACGTTACGAAAAACTCTTGCTAACTTGGTATACCAATATACTGTGGTACTGTGGTACGTTACAAAAAACGCACTCTAACTACACGTTCCTGACCGAACCAACTTTTCACCGCGGAAACAACTTGAGAGGCGTGGCTACTTTCTTTACGCGCCAACCTCATCTGGAAACAACTCTCTCGATTCCTCAACCATTAACAGCCCATTAAGACTACCACCATACAACAAAGACTATATACTAAGTATTAGCTCATTGTTCGCGATATCTTACATTCAAATATGTTCGTGTTCGCAATGTTATAAACTTGTCCGTATACTTAATAGTACTATATCCGGGGCCCCTCACAGTTATTTATAACATGTACACGTCTATGACTTCTTGAGGGGTCCATTTTCATCCGCTATTTGTATTGTATTCAATATATATATATATATATATATATATATATATATATATATATATATATATATATATATATATATATAAATACATATTATTATTATTATTATTATCATTAATTACTTTTATTGATTGATAATTTATTTAAGCAAATACATAGCCGAAAATATAATCGAAAGTATAAAGTATAAATATTTGCTAACGATAACATACGTTATAAAAATAAACAAAGAATAATACGAAATTAAAAAATTAAAGAAATTAAAACGTTTTACAGTTACCGTAAAAATAAACGAAAAACAATCGAAAGTAGAAATAAATCATATAGTAAAAATAAACGAAAAATTATCAAAATAGAAAGAAAAGATAGCGTAAAAATAATCGAAAATAGAAATAAAATACATTATTTTGTAAGTGGCATCGAAATATTCAATTTCTACTTTAACTTTATAGAATTCTTCTTATCTTTGTACCCTGTTTTAGTAATACATTATTAGTTATATAGTTTAATATTTAAATGTTAAATTTTAAATATATTATAAACAGAACATGTTAAAAATCAAATAAACCAATACTAGAATAAAATAAATACTAGAATGAAACAAACAAATAATGTAATACTTACCAAAATCTGTAATAATAGTAGGTAGTACTTTATTAATTTTATATTTTAATTATATAATAAATTTGAAACATATATATATACAAACAGAACAAGTTACAAATAAAATAAACCAATATACCTATAGGTATATATACACAAACAGTTAATAACAAAACATACCAATAATATTACGAAACAAACAATATAATACTTATCACTATAATCTGAAATAATAGAAAATGATTAATATTGTAGTTTTGTAATATAATACATTTGAAACATATTTACGAAATATATATAAAACAAACATATATGTAATACCGAACAAACAAAAATAAAATAATACTTCCCACTTTATCTGTAATAATAATGAATTATTAATTTTATATTATTGTATCAATTATTGTCACACTAAGAATTTTATAATTAAATTAGTGTTATAATTAAATAACCATCATCATAATTATCATAATATTTATGTATATATATATATATATATATATATATATATTGAGTTAATTCAGTTTAATTCTGAATTCCGAAATGAACAGTCGTGTTATTTTTACATGAATTTACATTTAAAATTTATATATTTATATATTATATTATATTTTATTTATAATTCATTTACTGAATAATAGGTATTTATAAAATATATATTTTTAATAATAATTTCTTATGTATAATAGATTTTTCAAAATCGTTTTAATTTTAATTTCTTTTGTCTGGCTGTTACATAATGTGTTGTTCTCTACATAAAATAAGTTCTGATATCGTTTTATTATAATGTATATTTAGTATTTTGTTTTATTGATTTGATAATTATATGCATTAATGCATACATATGGTGGTATGGATGTGTATAATTTTATATATCTGCAATTATATATTTGGGTATTTTATACATAAATACATACACATAGAATATATATAGATAGATAGATAGATAGATCAAAAGTGTACTGTATTACTGGTTATATATAAAAAAAAGAAAAAAATATCATTTAATTATATACCATATATAAACAAAATATATAAATGTGATAACAGTAAGACAAAACGATACGATACAAAAAAACAATAAATAAACGGAGAAGTAAAATAAACTAAACATTGGATTATATGAGCCGTTGAAACAATCTATAGGATCCGATAGTGCAAGTTGTCAAACATGAGAGGTAACCAAACCGAGGTTCTGGGGTTGGCAAGACCCATATGCGATGGATTAATTCCCAATGGTGGATGAGTCCCTAGTATGTAATGTGGTTAATGTCTCCTGACGCTAGGCTACAGTTAACTGTATACCGTAAACTTTGATATAGATCGGTACAATTAATACGGAATAACAATAACATGATTTATACACTTGGTGTGAATTAATTCTTCTCGGAAAAGTGTTACTGTTTTAAAGATGTAATTTTGATTGGTAACGCGTTCCAGGAAGAGCAAACTCTATTTCCAAAATAATTAAGATCGGCTCTTGTTCTTACTTTTTTTTCTCGTATCTTCACTTTAGGCCTTCTGCAAGTGTTGCTATAGCTTCTGCTAGTGTTGATCTATATATATATATATATATATATATATATATATAGATCAAATATATCAGTTACATCCACATCGTCAAGTCCTTTCAATATTTTATAAGTCAGGTAAGATCAGCTAATAACCCGAAATAAAATAAAGTTTTAATAAAAAAATTGATCTGATATGAAATAAATAATTAAATATTTATAATAAGTGCAAAACAAACTAATTTTGGAAACATTAATTAATCCCAAACCTCACAAATTATGTTAATAAACCCACTTATACCAAAACCACCCCCACAAATTATACCAAAATGTTCACTGAACTATACCCTCACAAATTTCAAGGAATTGGAAACTTCTCCGTAAAACTTCAAATAAGCATCATTAAAGACTTATGGTAAGCCGGTTCGGCTCGGTAAATTTTTTATGAATATTGCCTTATCATTTATCATTCAATGTTTTGAGTATTTCTTTTACAATGGTTTCATTTTTTTATATTTAGTATTCGACATGCGTCAGAGCTTTTAAAAATGCCTATACATATTTTTATATAGAAAAAATACCGCTATTACCTATATTGAAATCACGTGAAAATTACATTATATACCGGATTATAAATAAATAATTTTCAAATTTGTATTTCAAATTTATTATACCCCTTTAAACACGAACCTTCATAACCGTCATATGGCTCATGAATCATGGGCAATGAATCATGGGCCATGATAAGGCCGTACTAAATACGTGCAAATTGCACGTATGCACGTATTTGCACGTATTGAAAATTTTAAAATGCACGTATAAGTGCACATATACGTGCACTTAAGATTTAACTATTATATACAAATATAACCTCAAAACAATGAAAATGTAGTTTGATATATTCTAAATAATAAAATTTATTTATTTTTCTGCTATATATATATATTTTTAATATTGCTTCTATTGTAATCCTGGATATTAGTTATTTCTATTATTATTGGATACAAATTTATAAAAATTAATTTTGTAAAAATATTTTTTATTTAATAATTAATATGGCAACAAAGAGAGATTACAGATTTAATATAAAACATTTAATTACATATGGTTTAGTGATTAGCCAGAGATGTAGTAAAACGGAAAATGTAATTGGTGTAGCCTGTAATTTCAGTATATTTTTAGAAAAACAACAAAATGAAGACGGCGAAATTGTTAGAAAAAGGAGCAAAACTAATAAATATTTCACACACCCATTTAGGACAGACAACTATCTTCAACATTTAAAGTTAATACACAAAAACAAATGGTTAGAATATCAAAGTCTATGTACATTATCTAAACAATCCTATTTTACTGAGAAACAGAAAAATCAAATTTCTAATTATTTTATTGAACCTGATAATACAGTAAAAATATGTATTTCAAAAGATATAATTGAATTAATATTCAAGCATTATTTAAGTGAAGAAGAATATGAGCAAGATATTACAAATTTAAAAAAATATTTACCATGTAAAATAGAAAATGATATACTTTATATACATATTACAAATAAATTACAATTTCAATTAATTATAAATCATATCAGCATTGGTAGTTCTTTTAGAAATACAGTAAGAGCGTTAACTTTTACCAAAGAATTAACTGGTATGGTATCAATCGGATGTAGCCATAGTGATATGGTTAGAAAATATACAAGAAGTGTATGTCTAATCAATTTGGAAAGAATAAAATAAATGTTATCTAAAGTATGGTGTTTCTCAATTGCCTTAGATATGGCAACATGCCAAAATTCATCTTACCTCGATTTAAGAATACGTTTGTTTTATAATGAAATGGTCAATTTACATATTTTAGCAGTTCCAATGCCTGACCATCATACTGCGGATGCAATATATAAGGTTTATAATCAAAGTATACGTTATATATATTATATTATATATATATATATATATATATATATATATATAATTATGTTTGTATTACTATAATAATAATTATTATTAGGCATTTACTAACGTCATGGATGTATTATTACCTAATTGGAAAAATAAAATTTTGGGAGTTACCACAGACGGAGAAAGAAAAATGACTGGTAAAATTAAAGGTAGGTTTAATATAATACATTTATAAAGATGCTTGATTAAACTATAAAATATATTTATAGGCGTCGCTACATTATTTGAAAAAGATGCATTGGATGGTTTTTTTAGAGTTTGGTGTGGTGCTCACCAGTTGGATTTAGTTATGCAAAGATATTTTAAATCTTTGACAGATAACTTTTATTTGATATTGACCAAATTAATAAGTTTCTTGAGAAGACAGTATAATCTAATTTCTCAAATGAAAACTAAAGCTCCAATGGTTTGAAAACATGTATAGACAATTTGTATTACAATAAATTGATACCTAAATATTTCAATAGTAATTTATCATTATTATTAACAATATATTTATAATAAAGGATTAAATATATGAATCTAATAGGAATACTATTTGTAGTTATCTTCAACACGATGGTTGTCAATGGGAAATGTAACCAACTGGTTCAAAGAACATAGAGTTCAGATAAGAGAATATTTAATGGAAAAAAATGTAAATGATATGGCCCCAAACTCGTGGTGGATTCAACTAATGATAGTTGAAAATATATCATTTGAATCTTCAGAATCGAGTAAATTATTACAAAGCAGGGACATAATAATATGTGAACAAGAAAACATTTTAAATGAATTAGTGAACACTTACTTAGAATTTATACAAGTTGAAAAATATGATTTAGAAACCATTGGCAATGAGGTTAGTTTCTTCGATATATTTATCAAACTGAATAATATTTGTATTATAAATAGGAAAATGTATTAAGTTTATGTAGAAAATTCAGTGCAAAGAGTATTCATATAAAAGCATATATTATGGTATGTATATTACTAAGCGAATATGAATATGAATATGAATTATATAAATAATTTTTTTAGGATCGAGGTTATTTTATAACAAATTTATATAATAATTTGACAATTGAAGAAAAAGATGATTTACTAAAGTTTACTGGTATAAATATGTTGAACTTAATTTCAAATTTATCGAAAATTAAATCCCTTCGAGACTCTTCAAATGAAGCATCCATAGTTGAATTCCCAACAATACTACCATGTGAATTGGTAAATTTACCAATTAACGAGTTTACTAAGATTATACATAGACAACAGAGAAGATTGTTAAATACATTCACTCTATCAGATATTGATATAATAGAGCAAGAATTTTTAAATTTAAAACGTGAATTTAAAAAAAATATTAATTTATTTGATGAAAATACTATGACATTTAATACTTGGAATGGTTTAAATTATCCATTATTAAAAATGTACTGTGGTGGGTTGTCGACAGTTTTCCCGGGAACAGCCAACGTTGAAAGTGACTTCAGTATAGTGAATTTTGAAAAGTCAGATTATCGAACAAGTCTGTCAGATTTTTCATTGGAAGGAATACTACATTGTAAACAGTATGATCAGTTGAATACGTATTGGAATAATATAATTAAAGAGGTTTGAATTTGATATTACATTAATTAATTATTAACAGCATTTTATTTAATAGGACGGTACTGAGATGCTGATCTTGTAGCAATGTTTTATGGAATAATATATTATTATATTAAAAATTATATCCTGTTTTATATTATTTCAATAAAATTATGTCATCAATTCCTTTAATTTTATTGACTATTCTTTAATATTATGCTAATAATATAATATAATATATTGTCTATTAATAATTGTTTAAATATCATTAAACAATAATGTAATTATAAGATAGTATATCAGTAAAATTAAATTGTATCATTAATGCACGTATTTGCACGTATTGAAATCTCAAAAGTGCACGTATTTAAGCTAAATACGTGCAAATCGGGTTTGCACATATTTAGGAAGGTCTGGCCATGATACATGCGAATAAAAAGGTCCCCGTAAAATGTCACGACAAGTATCTACATAACTACAGCGTATACGCTTCGTATACGCTTCATCATATATGATGAATCACGTATCCCAATGAATCATCGCACCGGTACAAAATACTACCGCATGGGTATCCAGCATAACATATTGTTATTGTTATTGTTATTGTTATTTATATTTGGTGGAGTCCTTTCATCCCATCCAGGAACTTAGATGAAGTTTTCACTTATAACCATATATGGCTCTAATGTCCATTCGAAGCCGATATGCACGGAAAGAGTCACGCAACATCAGTATATTCCTCGACCACAGAAATACTTCTCCCTCATTACACCGCACTAAACCACCTTAACCATACACAGTGTCAGGCACACGTATATTCTCAAAGCTCGATGCACGTTGTTACGGCTACGGGTCCGTCATCATAAGCAATCAAGTATGCTATTTGACCACCTTCGATGAGATCAAAGGCCGATACCGCTTCTTCATACGCCCTTCTGACTCAATCTCGCACAGGATAGTTGTCATCAGCGCGTGGATAGGTACTATGCTCCTACTATGCTGCAGAGAATGATCATAAACATCTCGGACGAAATCATACCGTTCAACACAACGAGATCACGAATAGAAAAGCATCGTGCTAATGGAATGAGTAAAATTCCACGGGCTTTATGTAGCGTCTCGAATAAATGTATATCATGCTTTGGTCAGATATAAAATGAATACGGCATCCACCAGAATGACCAGAATCTCCCCAGCTAATAGTAATAGCAGCATAACAGCAGTATAATAGCATGACAAATTAATAGCAGTATAATATACATTTAATAGCAGCATAATGGTAGCATAATAGCACAATGTAAACATTTGAGGCTCTAATATATGCTGTTATGCTTCCATTATGCTGCTATTAAATGTCTATTATGCTGCTCTTACTGTTAGCTGGGTCTGTACAAGATACCTGCCCCCAAGAACATCACAGATGTAATTATTATGGAGTAACCACGTAACCCCCTCCACCCCCACATAAGTAAACTTCTAACTTCCTTCTAGAACAAATAGAATCTCTTCACACGAACATCATCGCACCGACTTAACTTTAACCCGTTAACCTTTGCCGTCGAGTCGTATCCGCCCCCTGGCGACATAGATGACAGCAGCTCTCCAACTCCTCCTACATCTCGACGCTCGCGTCATGTTGAAGATAGTTCCATAGAAGTTTTTATTTATGCTATCAAGCCACTTAACTTAGTATGGTTAACTCAGAAATAGTCAGGCATTCAAATGTCGCTTACTAGAACACTCGTCGGAAATCGGAACTGTCGCCTCCGAACACGGAATCCGGATATCACTAATCCAAGACGATCGGCCCGTACAAGTCGCATCGAGATATGTATCCGCGGCGGGGAGGAGGTATGCCGACATCGAGCTCGATAACTACTACGCATCGTATTGGGCCGTTAACGCTTGACCACTGCATTAACCGCCGCCGTATCATTTACCGTGTAGTGACCACAAACCACTTTGCAAGATAATACTCTTGCACATATATTCCACTCCCATACGAATACAACGCACAGTCCTAATACTCCAACACTTCAAAATCTCCATAATCAATCGACCAGGAAAGGACATGATAATAGCGGACGGCTTCTAGATGTAGTTACCTATAAACACCCCTGACACTATAATACAATAGATCAGTTATTATATACACCATACATACGTTACAGAACACAAATACGAATTACAAGTAAAGCATACGATATAAACACAGATAACCATAGCAGAAATATGGTCAAAGGATTGGCACACAAATAGAACTAAGAGCATACTGGCCTTTCCAAGACGAACTCGCCATATACAACAACCTAATACCCAATGATTTGATAACACTAATGCATGAATCAACAACACCCAGCATACTAAGAAAAGTGCACCCAGCACACGTTGAAGAATGTAATATGATGCTCCTTATCCGATACAAGGTTTTCTAGCCTACTATATGACTATATATAAGATTGTATTCCAACGAGTGTGAAAGATTCCAGACTCGTGCAAGAAGCAATTGGAAACTACCACCAAATAGTAGAGACATACCATCAATGTCATGGCAATACTTTGCTGCTGACCTGTTATAAATGTAACAATACCATGTATGTTCTAATAGTTGATCACATTACGATGTTACTAGTTATCTTCAAGCTTCACAGAACAAAAGTGGAATAAACATAAAAAATATGAAATCATTCTTCTCCCTACTTAGAACACTCACAAGAATGTGCATAGACAACATACCCCAGTTTTCAGCATCGGCGTTCTTACAATTCATTCAAAAATAGGACATCACCCACAGTACATCCAGTCCTAACTACCCAGCATCAAATTAATACATAGAAAGACACATTCAGACCAGAAAGAACATTATCAAGAATACAGACAGCAACAAGATAGATAAAAACACTACTATCTTGGAGAAACATCCCTCAAAATTTGACGACCTCAGCCCTCGAACTACTAGTATATCAAGAACGCACTATACTACAAACATAGCAAACATATTAACCGTATTAAAGCACTTGCAATAAAATGAAAACGAATACATCCTACAGAACAAATAAAACAAAATCTTTAAAATCTTTCGATTTCGAGACCCCTTCAAATGCATATGGTCTCCTGTTACCATTGTCAAGAAAAGAAACGAACCTATAATCATATTTCATCCATACCCATACGTGAAACATCCTATGACGTAAACGACATAAAATACGATCAACACCCAAAACCAAACCCAAGAACATCACACCACCATATATAATACCCCCACTCATACCCAAACACTACATTTACCCTAACTCACCAATACCACCATCTAATACCATCCTTACACATATGTATATACAGCCATTATATAACCAACATCAGCTTAGGAAACTATACGTCGAACCTCAAGGAACAGGCACCTTCCCTACCGCTTTGTACCGTAATAATTATTATTCTGGGAAGAGGCCTCTGTATAACGTGATATATCCCCGGGGATGTTATGTTATTATCACAATTACTTCTTTTATTAATATTATTATCTCGCGTTATATCTCACGTTATACAAATTCATGCTAAGCCGGTTCGTACATTTATAATTGAAAATACCTAGATGATTCTTAAAGGAATTGCACGTGTATTAAGATGGCATTAATACAAATTAACATAATACAGTAGTTTAAGAGGGTTATGTGATACAAAATACATGTAATATTATATATAATATATGTATATATACATATATGTAATATCTTCGGAATTTAACCAAAAACGTGTTTTAGAATTAAATATGATAACATTTAATACATAAATTTAAATTATTATAAAATCAATAATATACTTAAGATAAGAAAAAAAATTCCAACAAATAAAAGCCCAATGAAATATATATACCCAAAACAAATTATATTATAAATTGTTTTAATCATATTTAAAAAAAAAATCAAATTAATAAATAGAAAAATAATGTGATATATATTTCTATTAATTTGTATATATAACATATAATTATTATTCTGTTAACAACATTTCTAGAAAAAAAAAACAAAATAAATCATATTTTTTCAAATATTTCTAGGAATTTGCATACAAAAAATCCAGGAAATATTTTAATATTTGTATCGACATACAATAATTTATAAATAATATTATTAATAATATATATGTGTTTTTATTAAAATATGGTGTACACAAACACATTAATACATGATTTAAATTGCTTCCTATTAACCCCATGTAAACATGTGTGTCTACCCCATACTAATTTTCTAGGAAAAAGCGCTCAACAAATAATGCATGGATCTAATTTTTATTTTCGGATTTTGCTTTCTATAGATTATATCTTAATATACGTAGAGAGACCTCACCTATTATAAAACACAATACGCTCTACTAGTCGGCTTACCGCACGGCGGCTAGTACGTTGAGTGCTAGGCATAAGTCCATACATAAATCGATACCGTCTCGCATGACCGCGCAATGCTAGACGCCTATCTTTACGGGCCGTGATACACACACGAAGTTAATAAATAATGTACTAAGGCATTGATTCTTTTTCTAACAAAATAACAACTATTACATACAAATATACTTTTTTTAAATACATTTTTGATTAACGATTCATAAATACACTAAATCTGATTTTGATAATTATGTTAATGTTTTGATCAAATACAAATATTTATGTAATGTATTATTCAAATATACTAACAAATATAAATAAATGTAATACAATTAAATACATTTATGATTTGTTAATCAAATATAAATACGTACACCTACACCAAATGTGTTTTTGTAAAATATTAAATTATTAATCTAATCAAATTAAATGAATAGAACATAATTGATACAATTGATATGTTTAGTATTTTAATTTTAAATAAAATGTACATGTAAGAATCCATAATTAATTTAGTATTCTATTATACATGAACATATTAGTGTGGTAACTAGTATCGAGTAGTGTCGGTTAATTTCGGGTAATTTACGACCTGGATGGTTTCGGATATCAAAATATGATTTAGTGTCGGGTTTCTAAATTGTCGGATCATACGGGTTGTTACGATTTAAATACTAATATCTATTTATCATTATCAAAGATTTAAAATGGTTATAAATAATAGTAAAAGTATTTTATACAATATAAAATAAAATCAGGCAATATAATTGGGTATAAATTAATTAGAAAACAATGTTGTTATCGATGATTTAATATATAATACATAATGTTATGACCTACAATTACTAAATATTGTCGATACATTATTTAGTTATCCAAAATAAGTAAATCGATATTAATATATTTAAAATAAGGTATTAATGTTATTTAATGTTATACCATATACATGATTACTATAACATTTGTATATAGACGAGTTACAATATTTATAATCATCATTATCATAATATGAATTTGAATTATATATAATATATATATATATAGATATACTATTCTATTGATTAGTTTTATGATTATTACTATTTATATAACAAACTAGGTATATATAACTATGATTTAATATACTATTGTATTTCTATAATAAATATATGATTATATATAGGATATTCTTGTATCAATATATTACCATTCGATATTTTATTGTTCAAATTAATTTCGAACTAATCGATATTTTTATATTTCGAATCGAATCAAACTTTGCTTTTTCATATTGAATATGACATTTTTTTTCAAATTTTCAAACGAATCGAATGCAATGTTCATTTTACTATTCGTTTACATCACTGTTTAATATATATTTATTTTCTAGGAATAGTTTATATCTAATTTTTTTAAACCTATTTCGTAACATTTAATCTGAAATATATAAGTATTCGAAACATTGACTTATAATTTTGAATCGGTGTCAAAACATTGATTTTTGGTTTTTGGTCGTTATCGAAATTTCAAAATATTGTCCCATTTACAACACTAATATGAATGACAGATTTTTCTAAGGAAATAGGGGAAAGTAACCTAATATGGACACTTTAACAATAAATGGTCTTAACATTTTATGACTCATAATTTTTATTCAAAAATTACAATATATTAATATTATATGATTATAGATATTATTGTGATTTTTATTTAATCTCTTAATTCCATAGATAACGGGGGTGGCCGTATTCGGTACCCATGTCCGAATACGAACACCCTGTGTTATAATACGGACTAGATAAATTATATAGTATTGATGAATCAATCAAACAAATTACAATTACTTTATTTATAATTAATTTTTTGAAAAATGTATTCTAATTTAATTAGTTAATAGTTTATTTATTTTTATTATTTTTATGAAATCAGAATAGTTCATACGCTGATTGGTTATAGGGTGTCCGTATTAAGCCATCTAGAGTGTCCGTATTAGGGAATTATATGACCTCTAGATATATGCTTATAACTTAATAAATATTTGATAACAAATATAGAAATTATATTTATAATTTTAGAATGATTTATTTTTTAATAATATATATATTACCCTATAGAGTTATATTTTATATCGATACATTTGTATATTCTTGAGAAGGTTTTAAGTTGACATTTTTTTTCATAAATTTAAAAACGTAATAAAAAATCAGTTTATTGGATATATCAGCACTATTTTGAATAATAAAAAAATTTGTTTAGACTATTTATATAATTATGAATATTTTATTCATTACACATTTTTTTGTATGATTTATGGTTTCTAAGATACAGAGAGTTTCCGTATTCGGGCACTGTCCGTATTCGGCTACCTTCCCCTATATATATATATATTCCCCTCATATGCGAAATTGTGTAGTTCTATTTCGTATACAAAATCAACATAGCATCCTATATATAAGGTCATAGTTTGGAAATATGTGATGTTTATAATGTAAATTCCTGTTTAACTATATACTTGAAATGTAAAATAATATGCTTCAAATTATTATTTATATGAAATCTGTATGCATTACTAATATATAACAAAGCAATAAGGTATGCTGGTTTTATATTCTATACATATTTATATGGTTTATATTGCACGTAATTTAATAGAGCATTGAAAACATTCTTATACTGAAATAGCTGCACCTATGTCTATTTCAATGATTTCGATACTACTGCTAGCAGCGGGATATCTGAATATGTATCACATTGCGTAGATAGGGAGTGTTATATCTTTGCACATATATTTTATATGAAATTATACACTTAATATTAAAACTAATTGTATATAGTATGTTTACAAATATATATATATATATTTCAGGATAAAGTTTCAACTTATGACTCGTTTTCTTATAGTTATTTTACTGAAGTGTTAGATCTTCTGTTGGCTTCTAAATCGTCATCTCTTATTGATCTATGACCTCGATCTCTTTTCATAAGCTTGCTTTTGTACTTTTTTAATCTAATGTATTGTTATTAATTCGTAAAAATTAATTTTATTATTTTCAACTGATTTATATATTTTGTTGTATATTATGTTATTTTTATATTTGTTTGTACACAATAGAGATCTTTTAACTTTATTGTTGTGTTTAAATAAACATTCATTCATATATATATATTACATATCATAATGTAAAAAATAATATATAAATATTATATATAAATTTTTAAATATTAAAAAAAATATGTTTCTACATTTGTTTTTATTTTAGATAAACTTTATTTAATTGTATATACTAGAAATGTAGAACCAGGAATAGCTCTAATTAATAAATAATAAATAGGCAACAATCAATAACCGATAAATTTCGGGTCGGGTACGTTTGGGTTTAGGTTTTAGTTTTCGACATTTTTTTAAAACATATTTTGTAATATTTTTATGTATTTTAGCAATAATATATTTGAGTATAATCAGGAATAGCTATAATTAATAAAAAATAAATATGCAAACAATCAAAAACCTAGCAACGCAGCGTCGGGTATGGCTACTAATATGTTGAATTATTTTTTATATTTAAAAAATATTTTTAGATACTTTTTAAAAATATATATTTTGTATTATTTTAAATTATTTTTTGTAATTTTACCACTTGTTTTACGAATAAATCTTAAAAACGTACAACGCTGGATCTAATTCGAATACAGTTAGAATTAATAAATAGTATAATATTTACTAACTATAGTTAGAAAAAAAATTAAGGAATAGCTATGCATAATCAGGAATAGCTATAATTAATAAATAATAGATAATAGGAAAATAATCAAAAACAGAGCAACGCCGGGTCGTGTACGGCTAGTGTATATATATATATATATATATATATATATATATATATATATTTATATATATAGATCATGGCTTAACTCTTCAAAATCTGCACTCCTAAATATCCTATCTAACTATCATTATTTTCCTCCTGTTATCATCGACGGTCTCCCCATCATCTTATCATTATCTGTTATAAATCTTGGAGTTACTTTGGATGATAACCTATCCCAAAATTCCCATATAGCTAATATATCTAAATCAGCTAACTACCACATTTTCAAACTTCGTTGTATAAGAAAATACCACACCTATGATAAGGGCTAATAAACCTTATTATCATCATGTATATATATATATATATATATATATATATATATATATATATATTTATTTGTATATGTATAATTGAGTATATTTTGGTATGTGTTTATATAATCGGATAATTCAATAAAAATAAAAATTTTAAAATAATAAAAAAATTAAATTTGTATACATTTAAATCAAAATAATAAATGTTTACAAATATTATATATATATATGTAATATATATTTTTAATATATAATAATGTGATATCCTTGAAATATATTATACTAATTTTATGAAGGTAAATTATATATATATATATATATATATATATATTTAGCGATAATGTAAATATTTAATTGAATAGTGGCGAACGCGTTGCTTCGAGTGTCCACATTAAAAACACGTTTACATGTACGTTTACGTACGTATACGTCGGATATGTATGTACATGTATTAATGTTTCTATAGCTGTAGTAATATTATTCCTAACCTATTATTCACTCGTCTATTAAAATGTACGTATATTAAAATTAGAGAATAATTTCTATTTATTCTCCTAGCCTAGAGCCTATAGGGTATATTATAGGGTATTATATATATATAAAAGTTAAATATAACAGTTATATATAACATCATAGTGGAAAAGTCAAAGCTATAAAGCAGTTTAAGTTCCAAGTTTAAATCCCATGTAGTTGTTGTTTTTATCTTAGATTTATTGTTTAAATAGTAGAACACAAAAACACGAGACATACCCATTTCATTGATTTGTATCGCCAGCTCCTAACGTTTATTTATAACATATGCAAGGCCACCGACTTATCGAGGTGCCTATTTCTATCCGCTACCTGTATAGATGAGTAAATGAATAAATGGTATTGTTAAATATGCACACGTGGCACTAGGACTTGTTTAAACCACGATAGAGATAGGGAGATAGAGAGAGATAAATAGATAGAGATAGAGAGACATTAAAAGTGTGTATGATTATAGATATTATTGTGATTTTAAAATTATATTTAATATTTTAATTCCATAGATAACGGGGGTGTCCGTATTCGATACCCTTGCCCGAATACGGAAACCCTGTGTTATAATACGGACGCCCTATATACCACTAGATAAACTATATATTATTGATGAATCAATCAGACAAATTATGATATTAGATGATGATTTATTTATTTTTATTATTTTTAATCAATATTACATGTTAAGTATCTAAATAATAAAAATTTTAGATTTAGCTTTATTGGTGGTATAAATATTATAACGCACGCTATTTTTAGGAAAATAAGTATAGTTCACATGCTACGAGCTGGTTGGTTATCCGGTGTCCGTATTAATACATCTAAAGTGTCCATATTAGGGACTTATATGACCTCTTGATATATGCTTATAACTTAATGAATATTTGATAACAAATATAGAAATTATATATATAATTTTAGAATGCTTTATTTTTTAATAATATAGTGTTATATTTTATATCGATACATTTGTATATTCTTGAGAAGGTTTTAAGTTGAAATTTGTTTTCATAAATTTAAACGTAACAAAAAAATCAGTTTATTGGATATATAAGTAATAATTTAAATAATTAAAAAATAAAAAATATTTTGTAGACTATTTATATAATTATGAATGATTTATTTATTATTTTTTTTTGTAGGATTTATGGTTTCTTAGATACCGATAGTGTCTGTATTCGGGCACTGTCCGTATTCGGTTACTTTCCCTAGTTACCATGTATTTATATTACATTGCTACGTAGTTCTATTTTACATTATATCAAATGTAGTAATTACATATCTGTATATAAACTAATGATAGTTATACTACTTACTTACTTACTTTAGTCGAACTCTCGTTCGACTTGATTTTTCAATTTTCTTCTAAACATCTCAAATCATCATCACATTCCTGAGTTCATCAATTTCCTCCAAATCAGTATCTTCCTTTAAATTGTCTACACAGTATATATATAATTTTAATTTTATAAAATATTATTTTATACATTATATTTAACATACAATTTTATACAATTTTACATATATGTAAAATTGTTATATGTTCAATATATATATCATGTATATCATATAAAATTGTATAATCTTAATTATCAATTTATTTATGATGTTATTGTTTGTTAAAGTAATAACAAGTCTAGTTTACTTAAGGGCCTTAAATAGAGTTACAAATTTAAATTATAAACAGTATTAAAAATAAAATATTAAAATTTAAACAGTATTAAAAATTATAAAACTATTATTAATAAAACTATAAATAGGATTATAATCTTTAAAAACAGTATTATTATAAACATGTTTGCACTACAGTATTAAAACAAAATCTAAAAAACATGATTAAATATATTGTATATTATTTTATTTTCATTTTTCTTTTTTGTTCATATTACACTATCATGATTTTATCCTATTACATTTTTATGCTAATTATATAATAATTAATTATTTCTTTAACAGTTATAATTTTTATTTTTATTTAAACAGTATTAAAATATATGTCATATTGATAGTAACATTTATCTATTTTTCATTTTCTTTAATATTTATATAACTTTGAATACCTATATACGAATCACAACTTTTATATTTATTACCTGTATCAAATTTATTTATATCTCCTTTATTATTGTAATTTTATATTTTATCTTTGTTACTAATTTAAAATTTGTAATATTGTCGTATGTAATTATCCTTTTATTTAATCATTTCATTGTTTTTTTATATTAATATGATTTTATTATTATGTTTATCATTATTTCTATTTTATTATTTTATTTGAATGGAAATGATGATATGACATTGCACATACTGTTAGGAGGTTTCGAATCAATAAAGCTGATCGCTTTCACTGATCCTCCTTAGACTTTGTCTATAAACTGAATTCATATATATATATATATGTATGTGTGTGTATATACAATATTAACTAATAATAAACAATACATAACATTTATAATGCATTTAATTAAAACACTATTGTATAGCATTTATAATGCACTTTTTGTTAATTATGCTAAAATACAAATAACATATCAATAAACCTAAATATGTTATACAAAAATCATAAAATATAAAAAAAATAATATTTAAAGCATTACGATATTTCCTTAACTCGAGGTATTTATTAAATTGTAAAAGAAATATTGATTATTCAATACAATTTAAATTTTAAAATACCACTTTATTTATATTTATATTGAAAAATACATTTGTATATAATAATTAAATCACTACTATGCATTAATTCAATATTACACTAATAATATATAATATATGTATCCATGTATACAATATTGATAACGTTATTTACTTTTCTATGGCGTATGGATATGGCGTGGTCGTATACTTACCATAACTAGAGGCATTCCATGATCATAATCTATTCATAATATTGTTATACGAATACATAGTAATGTCTATTTCCAAAAGTCAGAGATTGTATTCATATGCAGTGTTAGTGGTGATGAATGCATACAATCGTAATATTTATTTGATAAATAACGTGACGGGTATAGTAACCATCATATTGTGATTAAAATGATAAAATGATTTCTTGGTATTGAGAGATATATTTAATTTTATTGTATTGCTTTTTTATGAGACAGAACACGAATGAACAATATAGAATTGTAAAATATTTATTTATATTTATTCATTTTGTATTTATTCATTTTGTATTAATTCTCTCATTACCAAGAGCAGGTTGGTATCTCGATAAGTTCAATAGAACTTCTATACCATACCTGGGTTTTTGATCTCGGTCATCAACTGAATCTGATATTATATTTGTAATATAGTTATGGGTAATAAACCCATTACTATTATTTAAGGTACTGAGAAATGGGATAAATACATATTTGTGTGTATATTAAGTATAACGGCATATAAGTAGATATCATTATTATGTCATCATATATTCATTACTATTTATCTATATATATATATATATATATATATATATATATATATATACATATATATATATATATACATAATTCAGAATTTGGTAATAAGAGTATAGTAATAACAAATTAACCAATGAAAGTGTTTAAATTGTAATGGTAACATATAAGTATTATTAATCTTTAAACGAAAAAATAGAAAAAAATTTTATAAATAAATATTAATAAATATTTGTAATAAAAACTTAGGGACGGGTAAGATAATATAAATTTGTCAAGTCTGAAACAACATAATATGAGCATTACCCAATAAACAATACACTACAACCATAGCTACCATTGCCAAAATAATAACATATTTTCAATGTTATAGCATTAACTTAAGTTAATTAATTAATTAATTAATTAATACCCATGCAAACTAAAAAAGCGCCGAGTTATAACTTTATAACTATATCCATTAAAGTTTAAGTGAACTCATCGATTGCATACGAGGCTGCATGATGTTCATTATTCCAAATTTAAAATCGATAAATTATATGGATATAAAAATTATACAATATTTAATAGCCATATATATAGTATATGATGTATTAAAGACATTAAAGTTATGTCATTAATGTAGGTCATAATGTCATCCTATACATTTTACTGTACTCATCATTTTATAGTCAAAATATAAATAAAGTGTAAATATAAAATAGTCAATAAAATAAGAAATAATGATATTTAAATATATATATATATATATATATATTAATCAGAAATAATTTGCAATTTAGATATCGAACTGGAAATGACCGAATAATTTTAGAATTACATTATGGGTTTATATCTGGATTACTATATATATATATATATATATATATATATATATATATATATATATATATATATATATATATATATATATATTCTATGTATAATAGCGTAATAGCAAAATAGCGTAAATTCTTCTTTTAATTATAACTAATATTAATAAGTGTTATCATATTAACTGTTTGTGTGTTATTATATTAAAAGTGATATTTAAGAAATAATATAAAATAGGTTTGAAAGTGATTTTTGTTTTGCGTTATATTTCTATTGATATTTTGTATACATAAATAATTGTATATAATATTTAAATATATTCATCATTTTTTTAATCTATAAGTTATATTTTATAAATTTTATATTTAATATGTAATCATTGTAATTTATACGATGTCGAATTTATACACATGAAAAACACGAGATCTGATTAATTGATATTTAAATATCATATATACAGATAAGGGAGAGAACGGAGTAGTGGCCGATAATTTATATGCCTCAGCATGCTTCTAATATCTCGATAAACTTTTTTGAATAAGCTATAAATCATATTAGTTTAGAATACTGTGATTTCACTTATATTTTACAGAATATTATTAACTATTTATTAAACATTAAAAAATGCATACAAAAGCATTAAAATAAAGCAAGTCTTGGGTAGTGGCCGATAGTATTAGAATATGCAATAAGTGTCTCGTAAGATATTCGATTAATATTTTTTTAATTATATAATATTAAATAATTATATTTATGATGCATACGCACCTTATTTAATTAATTGATTTAATTATATACACACATACTCACATATATAAATAAGCATAAATATATATAATCATATAATTGTTAAAATTTGACAAAAAATGAATATGTAAAAAGTAGAGTAATTAATTAATTATTTAAAAAAAAATGTACTTTATATTATAAAAATGTTGATTATCTAAATAGTGTATATAGAACTTTTTATCCTATTTATCACCATTTTAGCGTTACTTAAAACGACCACTACTCCGTTATGTCATCCGTTCGCAGATACTAAAACACATTACTAAAATTAAGATTAATATTATATACTCTCGTAAAATTTATATAATACTTATAATCACATATATATATATATATATATATATATATATATAATTTGATAACTTGGTGGCTGTGATGCGTGTGTGTGTGTGTGTGTAGTAATACTAAGGTTAATACACGTAACGTAACGTACAAACGTGTGTACGCCGTACTAAAGTAACCACGCCCCCCCCCCGACCCCACGCAGGCGCATTAAGAACGTGCAGCCAAGTGTCCGTGATGTTCGTGTTAACGGCAGCAGCGTTAGGCCTAGGCTACATCATGTACCAGGGAGCCCACGTGGTGTCGCCGCTAAGCAGCCACTACAATACGTTCACCGACGTCAATATCGTAGAGGAGACGGTCGCCTCTAAAGGGTTGTTCAAACGAGGCGCCAAGGTGGTCAAAGTCGAAAAGAAGGTAGAACCGATAGTGGAGAGTCCGCCGCCACCGCCGCCTAAAACTAAGTGGTTTAAACGCAAACCCAAGGAAGTGAAATTAGACTCGGATAAAAAGGTTAAGGTCGACGAGAGAGATTTGTATATCGGCAAGAAGCCGGGTTTTTTTACGCGAAAGTATAGGGGTGTAAAGAAAAACACGGTGAACAAGTATGATAACGCTAAGAATACGGCTTCAAACGCGATGACCATAATGAAAATAGTTGTAGCGTTTGTAATCTTAGGCTTAGTCGGAGCTGCTCTCGGGGTAATGATTTGGCTTTTCAAATAGCACGCTAAAACACGCTAAATAGTCACTTGTATTTTTGTAATAGGATTAGTAGGTGCCGGACTGAATGCGGTTAGCAGGTTTTAGTTATGTACATTTACTCTTGACTACTATAGTCATAGTTATAGTCATACTACTATAGTAGTTCCTACAGGTGATGATCATACATCTTGAATAGCTTCAGTAGCTAGTGAAGTTAATTTAATGTAATAAATATATGTCGAAAGGTAATGGTTTCATTGTTTTATAGATATAGTTATAAATATATGTATGTTTGTACATATATATATATATATATATATATATATATAATATATACGGAATGAGAAGACAAAACGGGCATATAAATACGGAATACGCTGACTCGAAGATTAGGCCGACAATTTTGTATCAACCACCTACTTTAATTTATGAATACTATATGTTAGAGAAATAATTGGTATCTAATTAAATAATATTTTAATAATCGTTATATTATAATGAATATATTTAATTATCATTTGGTTTTTATAGAGAATAGACTATAAATAATTACATTTTTAATAATTACAGATTTCTGCGTGTATATACATGGTTACACAAAAAAACGGAATCTGTTGACACACTGTTTTTACCGAAATACAGCAACTTAATGCGTATATGTCAAATGGCAATTTATGAATTAATATATTAAATTTACTTTAGAATAAATTATTTAAATAAAAATATAAAAGATGTTATTAATTAAAAATATACATTTTGAATTAAATATTATTATTATTATGTAAAAATATACATCCATTTCAATTTATAATCAAAGATTTGTATGACTCATAAAAACTTAGGAAATAGTAGTAATTATTTAAATTTCAATATTATTGTTTCAGATTATTTCAAAATTTAAATAATAATAAATAATTTATATATTATTAAATATAGTATGTATTATATTTTAATAAATTATCTATGTATATATATATAGTAAATAACTATATAAATGTATGTTATATATTATTGAATATAGAATCGTAAGTAAGATACTCGAAATAGTTAGATAGGAAGATACTATAAAAGTAACGATTTTCGAAATATTTGTTTTTCAATAAGTTATTTATTTTTTATTATATTACATTATTAATTCATGTTAACCTTCCTATATAATATCTAATATTAGTAATATCACTATAATTTTAAATATTTATAAACCAAACTAGTATAAAATGTAAATACTCTACATGTATAGTCTACGAATAATCCAACTATAATGTATTGGTACGATATCAATAAAACCATAGGAATAAAACATATAAGAATACGATTTTTTATATTGATGCTATTATAATAAATTTGATATCATTAGAAATATTATTAAATTCTATAATAGAAGTCGTATTTTAGTTTTTTTTTATTTTTATTTAAAAAAAATTATGAACAAAAAAAATAGTAAAAATAATACATGGTGTAGATAGGAATTATGCATGTTTTAATTAGTTTATAATACTTATGCAATCATGATTCATTCAATAATTTATATGTTTTAATAATATATATATTCGATATTATTAACACATAGATTAATAATCATATTTGTATCTGCTTTTTGTATTGTATTCAATAAATATATATTATTATTATATACACACTTATATAATTATGTAAGCCTATTTATTTAGTATTAATTCAATATAAATATAATGGGATATGTATATAGATATACAAAATGTTTAATCTGGTATATATATATATATACCTCAATCCAAAGTGGCAAGTATTAGAATCATCTAGAATTATATTTTAAAGTGATGCCACACTTGAAAATATACACACGAAACAACCTCACTTGCGAATATCCAATATGTCTATAAAAGCATGATTATTTTCAAAATGCATGCGAATATTCATAGGTATTTATATACATCACTTTAACTCTCCCTAATAAATTCAATCAAACGTTAACATTTTAATTAATACATGTAAAAATGTATATAAATATACGAGCGATTTCCATATAGTTTAGGTGTGGAATGGACTTTATAGATATAATAGCCATACCCGAGCTAGCTTTGCTATGTTTTTTATTGTTTACCTATCTATTTTTTATTATAGGAATTCTTGATTCTGCATTGCTAGCTGTACCCGAATCGGCTTTGCTATGTTTTTAGAAAATGTGTTATAGATAAGTTAAAATATTGAGAATTAAGTTCTCGAGAAGTAAAACATATTGAAAATCGTATTATCAAGAAGTTAGAATATTTAAATTTGGTTCTTGATAAGCTAACATATTGAATATTAGGTTATCGAGAAAGTTCAAATATTGAAAATTTAGCTTTCGATAAGTTAAGATATTTAAAATGAGGTTTGTGATAAGTTGAAATATTTAAAATATTGAATACAGCAATATCCTATATATAATATATATATATATTTATTATAGAAATATAATAGTATATTAAATCATATTTATATACACCTAGTTTGTTTTATAAATAGTAATCATCATAACACTAATCAATAGAATAGTATTTCTATAATTCAAATTCATATTATAATGATGATTATAAATATTATAACTCATATATTTGGAATAAAATGAATAGCTGATTTAAAATATATTAATATTGATTTACTTATTTTCAATATCTAAATTATTTATCAACAATATTTAGGTTTAAAATTATATATTATATATTAACTCATTGATTACAAAATTATTGTCTAATTAATTGATACCCAATTATATTGCTAGATTTTATTTTATATTATATAAATTACTTTTACTATAATTTTTAAATAAGTATTTTTTATATTTTCGATAATGATAATAAGATATTAGTATTTAAATCGTAATTGACCCGAAATCATATTTTGATACCCGAAACCATCCAGTTACCCGACATCATTTCAACACTAATATGTATGATATAATATTTAAATATTTATAAAAATATATAGTTATATATATATATATTAGTCATTAATATTTTCTTGTATAAAAGAATAATAAATTAATTATGGATTCTTACATGTCAATTTTATTTCAAATTAAAATACTAAATATATCAATTGTATCAATTATGTTCTATTCATTTAAATATTAATCAATTAATTATTGTATGAATTTGAAAACTTATAACATCTTTTTATTTGATCAACATTAATAATTTAATATATATCAAAAACAGATTTTGTGTATTTGTATCAAATAATCATAAATATATTTAATTGTATTAAATTTATTTATATTTGTTAGTGTATTTATATTAGAATAATACATTACATAAATATTATTATTTGATTCAAACATTAACATAATTATCAATTTAGTGTATTTGTATATGAATCATTAATCAGAAATGTATTTTTATTAAAGTATATTTGCATCTATAGATTTAGTATACTAGTTATTAAGTTGTTAGAAAAAGAATCAAGGCTTTATTACATTATTTATTAACTTTGTACGTGTATCACGGCTCTTATATAGGCGTCTAACATTGCTTAATCATGTGAGACGGCATCGATTGATGTATGGGCATATTCCTAGTACTCGGCGTGTGTTAGTATAATGCGAGATAATAATAATAATACACAAAGTAATAGTGATAATAACATAACATCACCTCTTCCAAGAAGAAAATATATTACAGGACAAATCGGTAGGGAGTGTGCCTGTTCCTGGTGCTTCGGCGTATAGTTTCCTAAGCTGCTTTTGGTTCTATAATAGCTGTGTGTGAGAGGATGGTATTATTATCAGATGGTGGTGTTGGGTAATTAGATAAATGTAGTGTTTGGGTATGAGTGGGGGTATTCTCTATGGTGGTGTAATTTTCTTGGGGTTAGTTGTAGATGTTGATCGTATTGTATGTCTTGTACGTCATAGGATGTTTCCCGTATGGGTACACATGACATATGATTCTGGTTCGTTTCTTGACAATGGTAGCTGGGGATCATGTGAATTTGAAGGAGTCTCGAATTTGACAGATTTGAACGTTCTGTACGATGTATGCGGTTTTCTTGCAAGTAATGTCATCTAGTTAATTTATGTCTGTTTGATGTGTTTGTAGTTTCTGTGAGTTCTGATGTTTGGATTAATGTAAGAGTAGGTGTAGAGGGATGGGGTCATCACATTTTGAAGGTTATTTCTCTAAGATAGTAGTGCTTTAGTTATCTTATTGATTTATGTATTTTTTATAATGTTCTTTATGGTCTGAACGTGTCTTTCTATGAATTCATTTGATGCTAGGTAGTAAGGACTGGATGAAATGTGAGTGATGTCCTATTAGTGGAGGACATATATGGTATGCCTCTGCTGCAGAGGCTCTGCTGTTTTGGTGGTAGCCCAGCAAACAGTAAGAGCAGCATAATAGCAGCATAACAGCAAATTCTAGAACATCAAATGTTTACATTGTGCTATTATGCTGCTATTAAATGTCTATTATGCTGCTATTATGCTGCTATTAATGTGTAATGATATTATGCTGCTGTTATGCTGCTATTATGCTGATATTATGCTGCTATTAATTTTAAATGTCTATTAATAGCAGCATAATATCATTACAAATTAATAGCAGCATAATAGCAGCATAATAGACATTTAATAGCAGAATAATAGCATAATGTAAACATTTGAGGCTCTAGCATTTGCTGTTATGCTGCTATTATGCTGCTCTTACTGTTTGCTGGGAGTTTCCAATTGCTTATTGGATGTGTCTGAAATCTTTCGCATTAGGTGGAATACCATACTACATATACTATCATGATGTCACTTTACTTCTTTAGTGCATATGTTATGCTGGATACCTATGCTGTAGGCTTATTTACCGATATGATGATTCCTTTGGACATCATACGCTATAGTTCTATATATATATATATTTTATGTTGATTTGGACGCATTTATTCGCATTTAACAAGGGCCGTACTTATTTGTCGAGACTTATTTGAAGTGTTACGGGGAATATTCTGGTATCTTTTTGGCGGGTGGTTTTGATATAGGTGGGATTATGTCTATTGTGCATAATATTTTTATGAGGCTTAGCCTTCTGCAGATGTGTCTATTAGTCATATTATAGGGGGTTGTGGGGATTCTACTATAGTGAAGTTTATATCGTATAATATGCCATTATAATTATAACATATTATTGTTATGCTGTAGGTCGCAATAGGTTTATTGTCATATGCTAAGAGTATGTATGGATAGAGGTTAGTTAAGTAGGCTTTCTAATGTTATTGTATACCTTAAAGGATAGTACATTAAGACCCTTTGTAAACTTTAAATAATATATATGTTCTATTTTTAAAGGGTATGAATAGTTTAACATAATTTAACAAAAACCTTGTATCTTGTGTCCGGGTCTGCTACATGTAAGTTTGATGTAATTTAGTGGACTCCTGTTTCTTGTAGTTCGTATAGTAATGTCTGCTCCTACAGACGGATTCGAAGTGGTTCATCCTGTTACAAGCATTGCATCTGAGTCCGAGAGCTGCGTCCTGTAATTTATTTCAACATATAGTTTTTTTGTAGTCTTAAACTATATAATTGAAACAAAATATTAATTAGTAAATAATTTAAAGTTATATATTTATATATTACTAACGTTAATCAGTACATGATACAGTGTTGAAACTCATCAAATAAACTGGATTGCAGGTATCCAATTCTATATAATTTAAATATATTAATAAATATATATATATTTAATAGTTACTGATAGTTTGAGTAACATATATGTATATATGAGTAATATATATATATATAAAATAGTTAGTAGATAATTAATAGTATATACGATTAAATAGTGATATAAAATGAACCAAATAAAACATGCATATTGGAGTATATGAATGACCGGCAAAGATCTAAATATTATTTAGCTGTAGTAAGTTTGGTGGTGGTAGGTGCGATATGTATTTTTGCGACGGCCATTTTGTAGATTCATATGTGTAGAGATAAGGAACGCATTGTCTATTTTTTTTAAATGTTTCTAAAATACTATTTATTGAATTAAACTATTTTTTTTTATTATATAAAAAAGAAAGAAAATCCTATCTATTACATAAGAGTAAAAAATATATATTTTACAAATAATAATTCTATTTTTGAATATGGGTTTTGTTATATTATACCTATATATATTAATTATATATAGCAAAATAATTAGGTAGATCGCTTTGTACTTTTATCTAAACATCCTATATGTAAACATAGCATATATTATTTCTAGTAAAATGCATTTGAAAAGTCAACAATAAATAAATTTTAAAGTAATTACATTATGCATTCAGCTAATATAAAATCAATATTATAAAATAATAGTTAATAGTTTATAATTTAAAGTTAATAATTAATAAGTTTTTTTATCTATATATAAATGTAATTTTTATAGAATTTATATATTCGATATAAAATATTATATAACAATATATTTTAAATATCGTGCTATAAAAGATGCTTTTTATGTTATTTAAAAACTTATTTAATAGGTAATGTGTTCATAGTTACTAAATAACATATCATCAATTAATAGTACATATGACAATTTTTTCTGATATTAACTAATTTATCCATTGAGATCTTCTTAATTGATAAATATATATATATGTATATACACAAAATTAATTTACCTTACTATGGCAAGCTTTTTCGGCACTCTATGAATCGCATTCTCCGATCATCTATATCTCTCATCACATTTAGTAGAGTAACAGACATGCATACTATATCGTCCATCAGCTTCTGTATATAGTTCTTTATTGGCACCCACGATACGTCATTTATGCGATGACATTCAGAGAGGAACATACCTCGCCAGGTTCACTTTATTGCACCAACGGTGTCCTGAATATAGAAATTAGAAAAATATAGATAAGTATAAATATAGATAACTATATTTATTAATATATATAAGTTAAATTTGTTTTATAAATAAAATTACTTATTGGCGGAATACGTCTTAATAAATTACTAAATAAGTCGTCAGAGATTACTTTACTAAATTAATATGAGTAATTAAGAATTAAGTAATATCACACGAGGTAATTTCGTACGACTCATTAGTAACCTCGTACGATTTGTAAAGTTAAGTGTTTTCATAATTCTACAATTATTATTCTAATATTTATATTTAATCATTAATTATTGATGGAAAATATAATATATACAAATATGTATATAAATAATAAATATAGATTAGAAATTAGAATAATTTAAGATAACTATAATGTTAAATTCATAAATAATACTTTTAGAATAAACTAAATTTAATAAGACGTACTAGATTATATAGTCCGAAATGAACTCATACAAGATTAATTTTAGATACTTTTTTTTATAGATAAGTTAAATTGGTTTTATAAATAAAATTATATTATTGACGAAATAATTCATAATAGATTACTAAAAAAGTCGTCAGAGATTACTTTAATAAATGTATATATGTAATTAAGAATTAATTAATTTAAATTAATATCGCACGAGGTAATTATAATGTACGTAATTTAAACGTACGAATTATTAGTACCCTCGTACGACTTCTAATATTAAGTGTTTTATAATTATAGAATTATTCTAATATTTATATTTAATTATTAATTACTGATGGAAAATATAATATATATATATATATATATATATATATATATATATATATATATATAATAGGGTGGGTGGCCGGCGTTGCCCGTGAATGAGACTATTTTAGGTGTGGGTGTAATGGGTTAGTTGAGACCATTGGGTCTTTTTTAGATTTTTATATAATATTTTCTAGCAGTCAATGGGCCGTTATTTATCTTTTTTTTATTTTAATGAAAAAAAACAATGATAATTTCATAATATATTTATTAAAACAAAACTTCGCATTTTAAGTTGAGTATTAAGTCACGAAACTTAACTTTGTCCGTGTCGAATATAACGGCAATTTCATCCGCGTCAACTGGTGCTGGTACTGCCTTATCGACGATTCGTAGATTGTATTCCGGCACTTCTTGGTCGAGTACGTTCGAATAATCGTGAACATATATGTTCATAGAGCATATATGCGTTTACACGTTGTAGGCATTCCATGAAAATAACAATATAAATGAAAATGCTTTTATAGGCTCACTCGGGAAGTAATGCAGCTAAAAAAAACCTACACAAATTAAAACGTAACCCAACCTAACCACAACAGTAAAAATATACTTGTATAGGTTCACTCTGGAAGTAATGCAGCTAAAATAAATCTACACAAATTAAAACGTAACCCAACCTAACCACAACAGTGAAAATAATAATATAATTAAATATGCTTTTGTAGGGCTCACTCGGGAAGTAATGCAGTTAAAAAAAACTACCAATATTAAAATTTAATCCAACCTAACCACAACAGTGAAAATATACTTGTATAGGTTCACTCTGGAAGTAATGCAGCTAAAAAAACCCACCAATATTAAAACTTAACCCAACCTAACCAAAACTTTGAAAATAACAATATAAATAAATAATCTATCATAGGCTTACTCGGGAAGTAATGCAGCTAAAAAAACCTACGAATATTAAAACTTAACCCTACTTAACCACAACAGTGAAAATAACATTATAAATAAATATGCTTTTATAGGTTCACTCGGGAAGTAATGCAGTTAAAATACCACAAATATTGAAATTTAACCCAACCTAACCACAACTGTGAAAATATCCTTGTATAGGCTCACTCGGGAAGTAATGCAGCTAAAAAAAACCATCACAAATTAAAACGTAACCCAACCTAACCACAACAGTAAAAATATACTTGTATAGGTTCACTCTGGAAGTAATGCAGTTAAAAAAAACCCACCAATAATAAAACTTAACCCAACCTAACCAAAACTTTGAAAATAACAATATAAATAAATAATCTTTCATAGGCTTACTCGGGAAGTAATGCAGCTAAAAAAACCTACGAATATTAAAACTTAACCCTACTTAACCACAACAGTGAAAATAACTAAAACTCAAAATATCAATGATAACATACACATATATATATATATATATCTCTCAATATACTTTTATAGGCTCACTCGGAAATTAATGCAGCTAAAAAAAACCTACACAAAGTAAAACTTAACCAAACTTAACCATAACTGTGAAAATAACAATATAAATAAATATGCTTTTATAGGCTCACTCGGGAAGTAATGCAGCTAAAAAAAACCTACACAAATTAAAAATTAACCCAAACTAAACACAACAGTGATAATAAATATAACTAAAAATATTTTTTTATAAATCTATATTTTTTTCTTTGACCATATAATGATGACATTTGGCGATATATTAAAACAGAGATGGAAACCCTATTATTCATATTTTTATGATTTTTCTGATTTTATTACATGTATTTTCGTACTCCTAATCTGATGAATCCATAATTTATACGAAAATATTACCGGAAGTCGGTCAAATAGAATATTCTAAAATCATGTATTATTCACTTTTTGGCCGTAGCTCGAAGAATATTAAATATAAGAAGTCACAATTTATCAAAGTATATTCTATTTTAATTAACTATTTAATAAAGTTAAAATTATTGAAATCGAATAATTATTGTAGATTTTGATTTTTTTACATCACCTATGTTTAATAATGTATGTTTACATGTCGTAGATAGGAAATAATTAATATAAACTCGTAACGTAAAAAATATTAACTCGATTTTACTCGTTCGTGAACTTTTTCTCAATAATACATGTAAATAAATTCCGATTTACCAATTATTATTTCGATATTCAAACCGGAAGTACCATTTCGTAAATCTACGTAATGTATTCGAAATTAAAGAAACTCATTTTTATGAAATTATTTACGATAAAATTCTCCACGATAATGTTTGTTATTAAAAATTTGCGTCGAATTTAAATTTTTCGATTACGTAAATCGATCAAAAAATGACACTATTCAACGATTATTGGTATCGCGTGAATACATATTCAAAAAAGTAAATCATTCATGTTACCCCCGCTGCCCCACTTTATCTCCCGACGTTTTCCTTACGTTTTCCTTACGGCGAATTTTAATTATTTGAATTTATACAAAATATTAAATATTAAATTTTAACGATAAAAACCAATACTACCAGAAATATTGCCCGTAGATGAAAATGAGTGTGCGCATACTATGTATTCCTAAATATATTTTGGGTAGCTAACCTCACATATATACATTGGCAAAAAAAAATGTCAAATCGAGCATTATTTGAATTTAAGTATACACTTTGTTGAGATTTTTGACGGAAAAAGACTATTATGGGAAAGAGATTTTGAAAAATTTTGAAAAAAAATCACACCTCAATTTAAAAAAATTATTTTCCTATCCGTTAACGTCGAGGTGGGGACGGCTCGGCCTGCGGCCTCGGCGTACAAGCCCGCCGCGCACCACCTAATTAATGTATGTTTAGACGAATATATATATACTAGGGTGGGTGGCCGGCGTTGCCCGTGAATGAGACTATTTTAGGTGTGGGTGTAATGGGTTAGTTGAGACTATTGGGTCTGTTTTAGATTTTTATATAATGTTTTCTAGCAGTCAGTGGGCCGTTATTTATCTTTTTTTTATTTTAATGAAAAAAAACAATGATAATTTCATAATGTATTTATTAAAACAAAACTTCGCATTTTAAGTTGAGTATTAAGTCACGAAACTTAACTTTGTCCGTGTCGAATATAACGAAAATTTCATCAGCGTCAACTGGTGCATTGAATCGACCACGATGCTCTCCAGCTGGTACTGCTTTATCGACGATTGTATTCCGGCACTTCTTGGTCGAGTACGTTCGAATAAACGTGAACATATGCGTTTACACGTTGTACGCATTACATGGAAATAACAATATAAATAAATATACTTTTATAGGCTCACTCGGGAAGTAATGGAGCTAAAAAAAACCTACTCAAATTAAAACTTAACCCAACCTAACCACAACTGTGAAAATAACAATATAAATGAATATGCTTTATAGGCTCACTCGGGAAGTAATACAGCTAAAAAAAAACTACACAAATTAAAACGTAACCCAACCTAACCACAACAGTAAAAATATACTTGTATAGGTTCACTCTGGAAGTAATGCAGCTAAAATAAACCTACAAAAATTAAAACGTAACCCAACCTGCCCACAACAGTGAAAATAACAATATAATTAAATATGCTTTTGTAGGGCTCACTCGGGAAGTAATGCAGCTAAAAAAAAACTACCAATATTAAATCTTAACCCAACCTAACCACAACAGTGAAAATATAATTGTATAGGTTCACTCTGGAAGTAATGCAGCTAAAAAAAACCCACCAATATTAAAACTTAACCCAACCTAACCAAAACTTTGAAAATAACAATATAAATAAATATGCTTTCATAGGCTTACTCGGGAAGTAATGCAGCTAAAAAAACCTACCAATATTAAAACTTAACCCAACCTAACCAAAACTTTGAAAATAACAATATAAATAAATATGCTTTCATAGGCTTACTCGGGAAGTAATGCAGCTAAAAAAACCTACCAATATTAAAACTTAACCCAACCTCACCATAATTGTGAAAATAATAATATAAATAAATATGCTATTATAGACTCACTCAGGAAGTATTGCAGCTAAAAAAACCATACACAAATTAAATTTAACCCAACCTAACCACAACTGTTAAAATATACTTGTATAGGCTCACTCGGGAAGTAATGCAACTAAAAAAATCCTACCAATATTAAAACTTAACCCAAATCACCATAATTGTGAAAATAATAATATAAATAAATATGCTATTATAGACTCACTCAGGAAGTAATGCAGCTAAAAAAAAACCTACACAAAGTAAAACTTAACCCAACTTAACCACAACTGTGAAAATAACAATATAAATAAATATGCTTTTATAGGTTCAATCGGGAAGTAATGCATCGAAAAAAACCTACACAAATTAAAACTTAACCCAACTTAACCACAACTGTGAAAATAACAATATAAATAAATATGCTTTTATAGGTTCACTCGGGAAGTAATGCAGCTAAAAAAAACTACACAAATTAAAACTTAACCCAACTTAACCACAACTGTGAAAATAACAATATAAATAAATATGCTTTTATAGGTTCACTCGGGAAGTAATGCAGCTAAAAAAAACCTACACAAATTAAAACTTAACCCACCTAATCACAACATTGAAAATAACTAAAATTCAAATAACAAATGACCATACATACACAATTATCAATATGATTTTATAGGCTCACTCGGAATGTAATGCATATCTAAATATCAATGACCACACATATACATATTTCAATATGCATTTATATGCTCACTTGGGATGTAATACAGCTAACAAAACCTACCTATATTACAAATTAACCCAACCTAACCACAACATAAACCTATACTTATATAGACTCACTCGGTATTTAATGCATATATAATTATAGAATATATTTTAGAAAAAATATTTTTTATAAATCTATATTTTTTTCTTTGACCATATATGACCACATATATATGATGACATTTGGCAAAATATTAAAACAGAGATGTAAACCCTATTATTCATATTTTCATAATGTTTCTAATTTTATTACATGTAATTTCGTACTCCTAATCTGATGAATTCATAATTTATACGAAAAATTTACCGGAAGTCGGTCAAATAGACTATTCTAAAATCATGTATTTTTCACTTTTTCGGCCGTAGCTCGAAGAATATTAAACATAAGAAGTCACAATTTATCAAAGTATATTCTATTTTAATTAACTATTTAATAAAGTTAAAATTATTGAAATCGAATAATTATTGTAGATTTTGATTTTTTACATCACCTATGTTTAATAATTTATGTTTACATGTCGTAGATAGGAAATAATTAATATAAACTCCTAACGTAAACAATATTAACTCGATTTTACTCGTTCGTGAACTTTTTCTCAATAATATGGGTAAATAAATTCCGATTTACCAATTGTTATTTCGATATTCAAACCGGAAGTACCATTTCGTAAATCTACGTAATGTATTCGAAATTAAAAAAACTCATTTTTACGAAATTATTTACGATAAAATTCTCCACGATAATGTTTGTTATTAAAAATTTGCGTCGAATTTAAATTTTTCGATTACGTAAATCGATCAAAAAATGACACTATTTGACGATTATTGGTATCGCGTGAATACATTTTCAAAAAAGTAAATCATTCATGTTACCTCCTCTGCCCCACTTTATCTCCCGACGTTTTCCTTACGTTTTACTTACGGCGAATTTTAATTATTTGAATTTATATAAAATATAAAATATTAAATTTTAACGATAAAAACCCAAAATACTACCAGAAATATTGCCCGTAGATGAAAATGAGTGTGCGCATACTATGTATTCCTAAATATATTTTGGGTAGCTAACCTCACATATATACATTGGCAAAAAAAAATTTCAAATCGAGCATTATTTGAATTTAAGTATACACTTTGTTGAGATTTTTGACGGAAAAAGACTTTTATGGGAAAGAGATTTTGAAAAATTTTGAAAAAAAATCACACCTCAATTTAAAAAAATTATTTTCCTATCCGTTAACGTCGAGGTGGGAACGGTATATATATATATATATATATATATATATATATATATATATATATAAATGATGACTATAGAGTCGAAATTAATTAATATAGATAAGTATAAATATAGATAACTATATTTATTAATATATATAAGTTAAATTTGTTTTATAAATAAAATTACTTGCTTTTGCTCAACCACTAGTGGTTCAACAACTAGTTAAAGTATATATGTATGTATATTATATACAGTATATACAGTATATACAGTATATATGTGTATATATATATATATATATATATATATATATATGTATGTGTGTATGTGTGTGTGTATGTAATACATAAATATATACATGCTCGAGAAACATAACTTCAATTTAATTTTGATAATATTAAATAAATGCGCTCATACCTAAAAATAGCAATAACGTAACGATTGTGACGTATTTTATGATTCAGTTCATGGGCGGAGCTTATTATGCGTGCGTTCAAACTAAATACACGCTACACAATTAATGTGATTATAACCATAAGTGGTCTGGTAATAAAAAGTAATATACCAGATAGATTTATTACCAGTTGGATTTTGACATGCAGTAAATAAAAGTTTCTCAAATACCATGTGGTTTAACCTCCTGTGGTTGAACGATCAGTGATTGACCAACCAACACCCTAAGCCTAAATATGAACGTGTTGTATTAGCACATATAAGTAATCAGAGCTGGGCACGATACTCGAAAAATGTATAATAGATACAATTACAATTACACACTTTTTTCTTATAATAGATACTAATATAATTACTTTAAAAAAAATCATAGTAGATACAATTACAAATACATAATTTTCTTAGTAGATACATCTTAGTAGATACAAATACATCATAATTATATACAATGTATATAGTATATAGATATAAATTATATTTATATATATATATATATATATATATATATTCATCGATATCGATTTGAAAGTACATAGGATACCTATCAAGGAACATTAAGGGGGTATCCCACTACAAATATTTTAACTTTAAAACTATTTTCTATAAAGTTAACTATAACTTTACTTGGAAACCCCCTTACTTTCCGGTAACTTGCCTGAAATATAATAACTGTATAGGGTATCCCATTATAACTTGATATAAAATGGTTTTAAAGTTATAATATTTCCGGTAAGTTGCCGGAAAATCTTATAATGGGATACCCCATTATACGGAAATAATGTCGGGAAATGTTTTATAGAAAGTGATTTTCTAGTAATTTGTAGTGGGATACCTACTTTAAAGTTACTATTTTTCCGGAAAGTTGCCGGAAAGTAAGAGGATAACCCACTAAAATTATAGTTAACTTGCTAGAAAATAACTTTCTAAAAATATTTCAGGACATTATTTCCGGAAATACTACAAGTGGGATACCTCCTTTAAAATGACATATTAAATATTTACACCTTATAACGTGTTATTCAATAGATGATATAGAATACATTTGTTGATATTTATTGACATTTAATGATGCCCACGATGAATATTTTAGTGTATCAGCGTTTATTTCATCTGAAATTATAATATGAGCCATTACAGACTATAGAGAAATATACATTATTACAATATACTATTTTTCAACAAAAAATAATCAGCGACCTTTACTTTCGAATGTTAAACATGAATATAGTAAATTATCAAATATACAACAAATAAATTATTAATATATTATTTTTTAGAATTATCATATTTATTAAAATGATTTTATCATCTATATATATATATTCAACGGCTCGTTATTTTACTTCTCCGTTTATTTCTTGTTATTTTTTATCGTGTCGTTTTGTCTTACTGTTATCACATTTATATATTTTATTTATATATGTTATATAATTATATATTCATATATAATTATAACTTTCTTTATATATAACCAGTAATTCAATAAACTTTTGATCTATCAATCTATCTATCTATCTATATAATTTTGAATTATAAATCAATTATTATATAAAATATATTATCAAAATAATGTCTTTGTTTTCAATAAATGTATATAATGGTTTTTGAGAATAAATCATTATAATTGATATATCATAATTTTTAACAATGAATTAATTTAAATATTTATAAAAAAATATATTTTATTAAAAAATATATATATAATGTATATATATATTAAAATTAATTTACAAAATGATATTATAAAATATTGATATAAAATAAATATAATGACCAAATGATATATTATTTATATAATGTATCTGTTTAAAATAATTGTATTAGTAGATACGTATCGTAGATACTATTTATGACTAATAGATACGATTACATATACTTTTATGATTGTTATAATAGATACAAATACAAATACAAATGTATCTACGATACTGATTTTTTGCTTTAATAGATACTGTAACGGCGATACTGCCCAGCTCTGTAAGTAATACATTATGCAAGTACACCATGGTATATTGTTATACGAATATTTCAATTCCTAATGAAAACATATATACTATATATAAAGAATGTATTATTTAAATAATATAATTTCATTATATAAATATAAAACAATTTATAAAAAAAACTATTTTGTATAATAAGTTTCAATAATATACTTCAACACAATTAATTGATTTGATTACTATAAATTTAAATATTCTCGATTTAGATAATTTCTGAGAATTTCTCTTTTAAGAGAATGGTATATTTTAATACAACATATTTGTAATCTACATGGTATTGTCCCAGAACTGAATAGCTGCAGGATCTGCATCATCCGTATTGTCTTAAAATAGTTTGTGGCATTATATATTTATTTTCTATATTATATGCATATATATATACAGTCATTATATACGGAAACGGTTGAAAATCCAAAATATACCTAATTGGTATACATTTTGTTAACAATAGATATCAATTTGAAATTGTATAATATAATGAATTACTATATATAGTATAAAGTTTTTTATTTAGTTTTACAAAATAAACATTTATGAAAATATACAAAATAATTGTCAACCTAAAAAAAGTCAAGCAAAGTATACGGGGATCTTACATTTTGGGATCTAAATGATATTTATCATAAACATTTACGAAAATGGCCACAAACTCTGTTAAAGCTGGATTTAGATTCTCGATTATGAACTGTGACAAATATTCGATAAATGACACATTTCCATACCACAGGTGTCTACTAGACGGAGAACTGTATGTTAATTAATATACAATAATTCAAAAATGTATTATCTGAAAATAGCTATAACATTATTTATAATTAATTATATATTTTAGAGACTATTTTATAATAGTAATAATATGTGGTATGCCATGTAAATATTTTATAATTTATTATTTACTCTTTATGCGAAAATTTAAAGTAATAATAATTGTTAACAATTATAAAATAGTTCAATTTAATCATAAAATCACTGAATATATATGGCTCCGATTGTTTTAATTTTGTTAATGACAGAGTAAAATCAAAATTCTCGTTTTGGTAGTAGACATGCTTCAGCGCATGCGATTACATGCAATTATAACAAGATGATCTTGAATATACACAGATATATATATATATATAATATTATATATATATATATATATATATATATATATATATATATTCGATATTCTTGCAATATTTTACATTGTGTTATCTAAATATATAAATTTAAAAATATTATATTAAATATATTTATACGTTATAACGCTCATATACACGTTATTATATAGATTATTCTTACTATATATTACATTGGGATATATAGTAAGAATATATTATGAATAGATATATACATATTATATAAGTAGCGATTTTATAAATAAATACATATATATATTATATATATATATGTATAAATATATATATATATATATTTAAATAAATTCATATAAATTGCATAGATTGTCAATACATACATAGTTGTATTTATTTATTACTAATTATATACATTTATTAAAGGATAAATTAGATATAATAATAGAGGAAGATCAAATTAATAAAATTACTAAACTGAAAACTATTGTTGATAGTAAAAAACCTACTGAAAAGTTAACTAAAAATAAACAAAAAAATAAATATATTATAAGTTTAAGTAATAGTTTAATAAAAACTACTATACTTAAAAATAAAATAAAACTAAAATATACTAATATATAAATTCAAGAATATCTGAGTAAAGCTATTTATAATCTATTTTATATTACACGTAAATTAAAAACAGAAAATAAAATTAGCAAAACTCGGATATACAATAGTAATATATTTATTTTAACAAACAGTGATAAACAGTGATAAAAATATACAGATTATAAATAAAACACATTTAGATAATATTTCCATTAAATAATTAAATCACATATTTTAATTATATTTTAATTATATTTATATATATATATATATATATATATATATTATTTTTTTCATTTGTAATTAAACATTTTTTACAATAGTATCATGTTTACTGTATGACATACAATAGAAAAAATATTAAAATTGATAAACAAGTATTTAACTATAATATTAACGATATAAGTAATAGTATATATACTAATGATGAATTTATAAATGATATACCCAATATAGAATGCAATTATGTAGTTCTATAATTAGCGAAATAAATCATCGTATATCCATAATTCATATAAATGCACGTGATTCACAATATCGATGACATAATACAGTTATTAGATTCTATTCAAAATAAATGTAGTGTTATTGTAATAACAGAAACATGATTACAAGAAAATAATAAATAAATATATAATATCAACAATTATAATAATATACATTATGTATACAAAAATAATAAAACATTAAACAACGGATAAATTTAATTATTATAAGAAATATAAAAATATTCTTACCACTGTATTACGTAAATCTGAATATATAAATATATATATATATTATTTATCTGAAATAGATAATAAGCATAACATTAGTAAAAATACATGGTCTATAATTGATAAATTAATAAATAAAAATACTAATAAAAGACAAAATAATTAAGGATTAAGTTCTCCCACATCGGAGGTATTTAATAATTACTTTAGTAATATAGGGATTGATTTATCTAATAAAATAAAATCAAATATATATAATATTGATATATATATACCTACTACAATGAAAACTAATAATAAAAGTACATTATTTCTATTACCGAAATTTATATATGAGATTCAGAAGGAAATATGTAACTCGAAACTTAAATATATTACTGATTCTAATGATATAAATGTATTTATTTAAACAAATTAGTAATGAAATCAGTCCAATATTATTACATTTATTAAATAGAGCTTTTTATGAAAGAATTTTTCCTGATATATTAAAAATAGCAAAATTATACCTATATATAAAATGTGATAGATTAAAACCTGAGAACCATAGGCACATATCATTATTACCCCAATTTTCTAAATTTATTGAAAAATTTATAAAAAATAGATTACTAGAATTTTTAAATAAAATCAATATACTTAGTAATTATCAATATGGGTTTAGAAAGCATACATCAGTAGCTGACGCTCTAGCTGATGTTATTGAATCTGTATCTGAACATCTAGAACATTTAAATAAATGTGCAATATTATGAATAGATCTACGTAAAGCTTTCGATACATTAGATCAGTGGTTCCTAACCTTTTTTCATCGTGACCCTTTTTTGATAATTCTCTAATTTAAAAATATACCATGACCCAATGAAAAAATGTTGTTTTATTTAGTTATTATTAAACTTTAATCCTAAATTATAGATTTGTATTTAACTGTATATAACACACGAGAATTTATTTTAGAAATATGTTCTTGACCCAAACAAAAAACCTCATGACCCAAGTTTGGGTCATGACCCATAGGTTGGGAACCACTGCATTAGATCATGCTATATTACTGAAAAATCTTTATATTTATGGTATTAGAGGAACTTCATTTGACCTTTTGAAAAGTTATTTATCTAATAGAATGCAATATTTTATTTATAATGGTATTAGGTCTAGTCTAAATAATATTCAATGTGGAGTCCCACAAGGATCTGTATTGGGTCTAATTTTATTTGTATTGTATATAAATGATCTATAGATTTGGTATACCAAATAAATCTCATATTTTTAAACCAATTTTATTTGCTGACGATAACACTTTAAATGATAAATATATTGTAAATCTTGAAAATAAAATAAAACATAACATTGATAAATTATATAGCTGGTTAAATATTAATAAATTTCCTTTAATATAGATAAAACTAACATTTTATTATTTAATATCATAAATCCAAATGAAAATGTTAAATTTAAATTAAAAATTGATGATACAGATATTAAAATAGTTAACAAATTTAAATTTTTGGGAATAATTATTGATAATAAATTACACTGGAACAGCCAAATAGATTAGTTATGTTCACAATTATCAAGAGCTATTACCATTTTAAACAAAGTAAAATTCAAATTAAATAATAAATCATTAGTCTTACTATATAATGCATTTTTCTATTCACCGTTAAATTATTGCTCTCGTATTTGGGTGATACCCAAGCAACCAAAAGTTGGTTCAAGACTTAGGAAACTTAAGTCATATTGACTTAAGTCAAACTTGTTTAAAAGTTAGTAACCTGTGATACCGAAAACCTAATTCAGTGATCTAAGTTTAGACCAAAATAAAACTTAATTTAGTGACTCAAGTATGGACCAAGATAAAACTTAAGTCAGCGAACCAGGTATGGACCAATATAAAACCTAATTTGGTGAACCAAGTATGGACCAAAATAAAACCCAATTCAGTGACCCAAGTATGTACCAAGATAAAACTTAAGTCAGCGAACCAAGTATGTACCAAAATAAAATCTAATTCAGCGAACCAAGTATGGACCAATATTAAACCTAATTAAGCGAACCAAGTATGGACCAAGATAAAACCTAAGATATATTTACATGTATATATATATAAATTTAATAAATTTATTGTATAAAAATAATGAAAAAATGTATTAAAACAAAATCAATATAATAAATGTACATAAATAAATAATGAAAATAACACTAAACATTAAAATAAATTGTTTCATACATGGATTCACATGGCACTGTTAATAACAGTCTGTTATCTATGAAATACATTATTATTATGAAATATAAAAAATATTAACATTCTTACCTATAGCTTTTTTTCAAATCATATTTTCATTCTTAGAACCTTTTTTTTAATTTGCATTAGCAATATCCCGAGTTGAGACCTTTTGCCATACTTTAGAATTCACAGATCTATATATTAAATACATATTTAATAAAATAAAATAATCAATATTTATTAATTATTATATATAATACATACAATATGTATATAATATGATATATATCTATTATATAAAAGAAAGTCTATTTAATTATATATATATATATATATATGTGTGTGTGTGTGTATCTGGTGAGGTAACTCGAGAACCGGGGTACGTCGCGAAAATATTTTATACCCGATCTTAATAAATTTGCAACAGTATGGTCTTGGTCCGGAACATTTTTTGAATTTTTTACCGCGTACCCCAGAAAAACCTGAAAAATTGACTTTTTGCCATTAAAATGATTTTTTGTCATCCAAAATCTTCGGCGTCGCTTTTTTGAAATATTTTTTTTACATTTTTTCGAAGTATTTTTTTGAATTTTTTTTGATTTTTTTTTGAAATTTTTGGAAATTTTTGAAATTTTTTGAAATATTTTTGAAATATTTTTGACATTTTTTGAAATATTTTTGACATTTTTTGAATTATTTTAAACATTTTTTTGAAATTTTTTTAAAATATATTTTGTAATATTATTTATATTTTTTGTATTTTTCAACTATTCGTTGAAATATTATTATTTTAAGATATAATTAAAATATTATAATTATATAATAAATATATAAATATTATAAGATATAAATATTATACTTTTTAAAATATTTGTAGAATATTTATAAAAAATATATTTTGTAATATTTGGAAATATTTGTTGTATACTAGGAATACAGAATCAGGAATAGCTATAATTAATAAATAATAGATAGGCAAACAATAAAAAATCGATCAACGCAGGGTGCGGTTTGGGTTTTCGATATTTATTAAGTAATATTTTGTAATATTGGAAATATGTGTTGTTTTTTTTTAAATATTATTTGAAATATTTTTGAAATATTTTTCCACTAATTTTTGAGATATTAATATTTGTATAAATTTGTTTGAATTTTAGCAACAATTTATGTTATTGTATATGAAAAGCAGAATCATGAATAGCCATAAATAATAAATAATAGATAGGTAAGCTATTAAACCACGAGTAAAGCAAAGTTGGGTACGGCAAGAAATTCCAAATCAGGAATAGTTATAATTAATAAATGATAGATAGGCAAATAATAAAAAACCGAGCAACGCCGATTTGGAACTGTTTGGGTTTAGGTTTTCAACATATTTTGGAATATTTGAAATATCTGTTGTATTTTTTGAAATATTTGTTATCTAATTTTTTAAATATTAAACAAAATATGTTTCTACATATGTTTAATTTTATTTAATTGTATATACTAGAAATGTAGGACCAGGAATAGCTCTAATTAATAAATAATAAATAGGCAAACAATCAAAAACCGATAAATGTCGAGTCGAGTACTGTTTGGATTTGGGTTTAGGTTTGAGATTTCGACATTTTTTTAAAACATATTTTGTAATATTTTAAATATTTTTTGTATTTTTTAGCAATTATATATTTTAGAATAATCAGAAATAGCTATAATTAATAAAAATAAATAGTCAAACAATCAAAAACCTAGCAACGCCGGGTATGGCTACTAATATGTTGAAATATTTTTGATATTTAAAAAAGTATTTTTAGACACTTTTTTAAAATATATTTTATAATATTTTAAATTATTTTTTGTATTTTTACAAAATATTTTACGAATAAATCTTAAAAAGAACAACGCTAGATCTACATCGGATACAGTTAGAATTATTAAATATTAGTTATAAATAAAATTAAAGATTAGCTATGCATAATTAGGAATAACTATAATTAATAATTGATAGGCAAATAATAAAAAACCGAGCAACGTTGGGTAGGGTACTGTAAGCAATTCCAAATCAGTAATAGTTATAATTAATAAATTATAGATAGGCATATATTTAAAAACCGAGCAACGCCGGGTTGGTATGGTTTGTGATTGGGTTTTCAACATATTTTGTAATATTTGAAATATTTGTTGTATTTTTTAAAATATTTTTTGAAATATTTTTTCACTATATATTATAAACAATATTTGTCTACATTTGATTGTATTTTAAAGATAAACTTTATTTAATTGTATATACTAGAAATATAGAATAGAATATAAATCAGAAATTTCCCTAATTAATAAATAATAAATAATAGATAGGCAAACAAACAAAAACAGAGAAATTCCGGGTCGGGTACGGTTTGGGTTTAGGTTTGAGTTTTCGAAATTTTTTTAAAACATATTTTGTAATATTTTAAATATTTTTTGCATTTTAGAATAATCAGAAATAGCTATAATTAATAAAAAATAAATAGGCAAACAATCAAAATCGGGTATGGCTGTATTGGCAATGTTGAAATATTTTTTATATTTTTTAAAATATTTTTAGACACTTTTTTAAAATATATTTTGTAATATTTGAAATTATTATTTGTAATCTTACCAAATATTTTACAAATAATCTTAAAAACGAACAACGCTGGGTCTACATCGGATACAGTTAGAATTAGTAAATATTAGTTAGAAGACAAAAATTAAATATTAGCTAAATATAATCAGGAATAGCTACAATTAATAGGCAAATAATCAAAAACCTAGCAACTCCGGATCGTGTAAGGTTTTGGTTTGGGTTTAGGTTTGGGTTTTAGACATTTTTTTAAAACATATTTTGTAATATTTGAAATATTTGTTGTATTTTTTAATATATTTTTTGAAATATTTTTCTACTTTGTTTTGTATGTCAGCTAACATTTATTTTATTGTATATTATATACAGTATATATAGCAATTAAGAATCAGGAATAGCTATAATTAATATATTATATATAATAAATAATAATAATAAATATTTATTTATTGAATCACACATATAATAATATCGGATACAATATAAGAAAATAATCAAAACCGAGCAACGCCGGGTCGGGTACGGCTAGTATATATATATATATATATATACCAAAGATTTTGCGAAGCAAAGATATAACACTCACTATGCAAGCAACGTAATTTAGTAATATCCCCAACCGCTGCTAGCAGTAGTATCGAAATCACTGAAATAGATTTAGGTTCGGCTCTGTTTGCATACAACAATGTTTTCATTGCTCTATTAAATTACATGCAATATAAATTAGCTTTTACTCACTAAATATATACTTATAGCATTTAAAACATACATATCATATTTGTTTGTTATATATTAGTAATGAACACTTAGTTTTCATCATATAAATATTAATTTAAAGCATATTATTTAACATTTTAAAATTGTATAGTTAAATACGAATTTACATTATAAACAACGCATAGTTCCTAAAAGTAATCCGCTATAGGTGGCACCAGGGTATTTTGTATACAAATTCGAATTACACGATTTCGCGTAAGTGTTATATCTTTCCTTCGGAAAATCTTTGGATATACTGTATCTAAATATGAGGCATGAGTGCTGTGCCTATATTCATATCAGTGAAGAATTATACTAGATATAATAATAATATAATTTAAATGAATTAATCAATTAAAATTAAATTATAAAATTAAATTCAAATGAAATGAATTAATAAAAATCAATTCAAATGAAATAATAAATATATATTTATATAAAATATATTATATAATTATATATATATATAATATTTATATAATATTATACCTATGGTAGGTATATATTATATATTATAATAATGTGTAATCATAATATATATATATAAATTATATAGAATTATGTAGTTCCTTTTATTTGAATAGTTAAATAATATTATATATACATATGGGTGTGTATTTTTTAAGAGTGGGTTTAAACTATTATAAATTCCTAATGACAATTAGTAACTTTTAATTAATTTATGAGGTCACATATTTTATATAATGTATGTAATATATTATTACTAATAATATATTTAGCAAATTGACTAATATGATTATTTATTTTAAACCTACAGTATTTTTAAATCAACATAAAATTGTAGATGATGGTACTACTATTTGTTAGATACCTTAGATGATTAACATATATGTTTCGTACTATTATATATAAAATATAAAATATAAAATAAAGCAACCGAACAGATGTAATAAAGATAAAATATAGTGTTCGTACTATTATAATATAGTTAAAGGTTAAAATAAAGCATCCGAACAGGTGTAATAAAGTAAAATATAGTATATCTCCTATATTTGCAACATTCAAAAAATATATATGTATATATATAGCGATATCCATAATGTAAATACTTAAACGTGATAATTTATTAAAGTTTATTATTACATTTTTTTTAAATATAAATTATTTTTATTAATATTTCAGAATAATAGTATATTAAAATACGTTATTGCATTGATATTGTTAATATTTAACTTTTTTTTAAATAGAATATTTATAAACATAATACAATTATATATATTTATTAATACATAGCTATATCATTAATTTAAATACTTAAACGTGATGATTTATTAAAATATTTTTTAATATATATTAATTTAATTAATATTTCAGAATAATAGTATACTCAAATTCGTTATTTCGCCGACATTGTAGGTATGTATTTAACTTATAATTTTGTAATTATATAATATTTACAAACTTAAGATAGATATATATATATATTAATGTTATAATATAGCTATATGCACGCTGCTAATCCATAAAAATGATAATCTATTATAATATGTTGTTTATTTACTTCAAAGAGGCCAGTTTATTTTTAAATCGATGGTCTCTTTATACCCCAGTAAATTCAGTATTCGGGCCTGAGGTTAGGTTAGTTTATATGAATTCTTGTAATTATTATGTAAATTAAATAAATATATAAATAAATATAATTATATATTTATATATATATATATATACCTATATATTTAGAATATTAAATAGTAAATGATTTTATAGAGAAATATATAATTGTAATACATACGGTTTTATAACAAATTTTAAATTATATAACTTATCTTAATGTTGATTTGGTTGAATGTACACGTAAAACACGTCCGTTCAATATGAATGCCTAAACACGAATGCGGCGTATATATATATAAATATATATATATATATATATATATATATATATATTGTTATTGTTATTGTTATTGTTATTGGTATTTGGTGGAGTCCTTTCATCCCATCCAGGAACTTAGCTGAAGTTTTCACTTATAACCATATATGGCTCTAATGTCCCTTCGAAGCCGCTCTCGTGTTAAGGCATCAATAGTTTTAACGAGAGCCGATCATTTATTTATACACAATTATATAAGATCACTTCTAAATAATATTTTAAGACCCATTTTATAAAATTAAGTAATGGTCCGGACGAGTGTCGAAACCGTGTCCTACTGCTTGTGTGTCTGACGCCTTAGCCACTGAGCCACACAGGCAGTTTTAATATATATATATATATATATATATAATATATTATATATATATATATATATATATATATTTTTTTTTTTGTCTGGGGTCGATGGCTCAGTGGGACAACCAAAAGCTAGTAAGCCAGAGGTCCCGGGTTCGACTCCAGGCAGTTCTTGAATTTCTCTTGTGTTTATAAAGAACTTAATAAACAATAAATCAAAACACAAGAAAAAAAATGTTACTATTTGTATTGTATTGTCCGGGGCCTCTCACAGTTATTTATAACATGTACAAGTCTATGACTTCTTGAGGGGTCCATTTGTATCCGCTATTTGTATTGTATTCAATATATATAAGAGATTTCAATAAATATATATTATTATATATAGCCACACAGGCAGTTTTAATATATATATATATATATATATATATATATATATATAATATATTATATATATATATATATATATATATATTTTTTATAATATATACAATAAAACCTAGTTCAGATGACTTAAGTTTGATCTAAGTTTTAACTTAAGTTTTTCATGCCTTAAAAACGTGTCATTTCGAATTAAGTTAGACTTAAGAAATAACTTAAGTTACAGTGAATTAAGTTTTATAATTATAAATATATTAAGTTTGACTTAAGTTTTGAACCATATTTTTGACTTAATGTGACCAAATATATAACAAGTATTTTATTTGTGAACCAAGTATGGACCAAGTTTGACCCACTCTGTGTTACTTGGGTAATTTTATTACAAAACTCAATAAAATTAATATTTAAATTAAAATGTTCAGGGCCACAGTTGTGGAACAATTTAAAAAAATCTTTAGAATAAAAAATAGTATAGGGGAAAGTAACCGAATACGGACAGTGCCCGAATACGGACACTCTCGGTATCTCAGAAACCATAAATCCTACAAAAAAATGTTTAATGAATAAAATATTCATAATTATAAAAATAGTCTAAAAAAGTATTTTTTATTATTGAATTATACAAAATATTGCTAATATATCCAATAAACTGATTTTTATATTTCGTTTTTAAATGTATGAAAAAAAATTTCAGCTTAAAACCTTCTCAAGATTATACAAATGTATCGATATAAAATATAACACTATATTATTAACAAATAAAGCATTCTAAAAATTGTATTTTTAATTTCAATATATTTTATCAAATATTTATTAAGTCATAAGCATATATCTAGAGGTCATATAAGTTCCTAATACGGACACTCTAAATGTCTTAATACGGACACCCTATAACCAATCAGCGCGCAGTGTATGAACAATTCTGATTTCCATTAAAATCGCATGCGTTATAATATTAATATTAACAATAATGCTAATTCTAAAAAAATTCTTATTTAGATACTTAAATTGTATTATTAATTAAAAAATAATAAAAATAAATAAATTACTAACTAATTAAATTACAATATATTTTTTATAAAATTAATTATAAATAACGTAATTGTAAGTTGTCTGATTGATTCATTAATACTATATAGTTTATTTAGTGGTATATAGGGTGTCCGTATTATAACACAGGGTGTCCGTATTCGTACATGTGTACCGAATACGGACACCCCCGTTATCTAATGAATATAAAGATTAAATAAAATTTTAAAATAACAATAATATCTATAATCATATAATATTAATATATTGTAATTTTTGAATAAAAATAATGAGTCATAAAAAGTTAAGACCATTTATTGTTAAAGTATCCGTATTAGGTTACTTTCTCCTACATGCATTTAGTACTAATCATAAAAAGGTTTTGATAAATTTTTATGACGACAATTAACTTTTATTAATACCTAAAGCTGCGTTCACATATAGAGATTTTGCTTGCAAAATCGTCGAGACAGAATTTTGCATACTATTTTGCAGCAAAATACTCAGAAAAATCGCAGCGATTTCGCCGGAGTTATCACACCTAGCAAACATTTTCGTCTACGATTTTGTCGAACTTTGAACTTTGAACGTTACACTTGCGATAATACAATTATTTATTATTTCAATTATAAATTTATTTTATTATTATAAAATTTGATTTACATAATTTGTTACGTTTATACTTAAAGATAATAGATAAAGATAAAGATAATAGTCGTATAAATATAACATGAAATTTTCTTTAAATTATAATGCATTTCATAAGTATAAGTATTACTCAAATTATAATAATAATAATGTTAATAATAGAAAAATTATAGCAAAATATTTATTAAGTGAATATTTTAATATAAAAAGAAATAAAAGACATCCAGCTGCACTAGTGCTATTTCCTGCAACAGCTTTTTTTAATTATTTTATTACAGTAGTCCCGACTCGCGGGATCCCATAAACATATGTGACTCTCGTAAAACAAGATTATATTTGATACTTTATTAATTTCTTCCGATATTTTTAATAATGCTTATTTATTGTTTATCAATAATTATAGAAAAGTCTTTACGTTTGGACAACATTTTGCACATATAGCAAACATGTTTGCTATTCATTTTGCTGTAAAGTTGCTGAGATTTTGCAGCGATTTTCCTCGTGAATTTTTTTTGCTGCAAATTTTGCCGTGGTGTTCACACCTGGCGATTTTGTTCGTCGTGATTTTTGCTGCAAAGTTGCTGCGACTTTGCAGCAAAGTCGCTATATGTGAACGCAGCTTTACTTGATAAAATAGATAACTATAGTTTATAATGATATTATATAATATTATAATGATATTTATTATTTTTTAAATTATTTTAAATTTCATTTATACTATTGACTAATGATATTAATTGACCAATGATACTTTTTATATTGTTTTAGTTTTATTTTTGTTATTTACATTTATTTTTACATTTTATTTTATTTCTTTTTTTGACATAATATCAAATTTCAAAAACATTTTCAAGTTCTTTTGACATAATATAAAATTATACTCTTGACTTATTATAAACAATATTAATATAAAAATGTATTACATTTTAGTTTAATTTTTTTGACATAATATAAATTACCAAACATATATTTTACTCACATATTTTACATATTTTACTCTTTTTAAATTCATGACTTAATATACAATTAATAAAAACACATACTCTACCATCTTTTGACAAAGTATTAAATTATGAAAATTTGAACTTTTGATTTATTATAAAATAATTTAAAATAATTGTTTATACTATTTAATTTAAAGTATTAATTATAAAAATATTTGTTATCTAGTATTGGGTTATTATTTTGTATTAATTTTTTTTATATTTTTATGTTAAACTATATATTTATTTACCAGGAAGTGAACCAGTAAATTAAACTATATATTTATTTACGTTTTATTGAATTATTAATTTGTTTTGTTATAAGAATTTTATTTTATTTTTAATTTATATATCTTACCTTAAATTTTATTTATTACATGATGACATTATCAAGAGTTTTTTAATAATTTATTCTATCGATTTTAATAGTATTTATACTAAAATAATACTATTATAAAAATTAATCTATTAGTATAACACATTTAATAACATTAACTATATTTTATATTGTGTTTTTTTATGATAGATTTGCTGATATTTTTGTGTTAATGAGGGTATGGTACTATCGTGGAAAGGGATATACTTGTAGTGAGAGGCAAGTATTGCAGGTGTTCTTATTCTTTGAACAAATAAGATCCCTAAGGCATTTGACCTGACGCACCTATATTCCCAAAGTTGATACACCACCTATCCTAATTATTTACAATTATTGTTGGCTATACTGGATATGAATTTAATAATTTAATATCTCTGATTTTTAACAAATGTATTATTCTAATAGAAAACTAAATAATTTAATTTTAATTGATAATTTTGTTCTTTTGTATATAACTTTTACTAAATTTTATATATTTTTTATATTTTTTTATTAAATTTTACAATTTTATCTTAATATATTTATTTTAATTTTACTTTTACTATACTTTTCTCCTCATAAATGTTCTTTAGGAAAGTGAAACGGGTAAACGACTAGATAAGCATCGCGCTTCTTCGTTTACCATGGTCATGCCTACATTCTGATATTATTATTATTATATAATAGATATGTAATGTACCTAATGTATATAATTATAAATAAATTATAAAATAAGTATTTTTATAATTAAGTATTCGTTTAAGTAATGTGTATTGAATTTACGATTAATAACAAGAATGAGTCTTTATGTGTTATATATATAATATCTATGTATCTGGATATCATTATGTTATCGTGGGAACTGTCAACTACCGCAACGATTATTTTGAATTCTACACTGTTATTCAAATCATTCAACTCTAAACCAATAAAAACAGGCTGATGCCTTATTATATATAGTTAATTACATCAATCATTAAAGTATCGTTATAATATAAATTAAAATTTAGTTATATATATATATATGTTAATAGCGTACTTTTAAGTCATATAGGACTTAATATGTATATATGTATATATATATATATATATATATATATACACATATATGTATAAGAAAATCGAGGGATGCTATACCAGATTGTTAAGATTGGCGACCGATACTTCATGGAAAGAAAAGATAACCAACGTTCAACTCTATAAATGACTGCCAAAGATTACTGATGTCATTAAAGAAAGAAGACCGCGACTAGCAGGTCATTGTATAAGACACAATGACGAAATAGCGCACAATCTAATATTATGGACGCCAAAGACCGGTAAACGAAACAGAGGACGACAACCCAAAACATTTGTAGATATTCTAAAGAACGACTGTGACTGCGAAGATGAAGACGAAATACGTTCATTGATGATGGATCGTGCTGGATGGAAGAAAATGTCAAGATCTGGCCAGACTAAAGTAAAGTAAGTAAGTATATGTATCCGCCCCGTGCGTTATCATGCACGCTAACAATGTTGTAACATAGATAGATAGATAGATAGATAGATAGATATTTCACCGTTCGTGCATTCAAAGCGCGCGGACGTGTTTTCACACACATATATAATATCACTATTGTATAACAGTCTGATAGACTGAATTTAGATCATATACATAACTTATTTGCGTATACATCTGATACGTAATTATGGATCTACTTAACATTGGATATTGCAATACATGCAATAAGCAGTTTAAAGGTAAAGTGGGACTCGCTATACACCGAAGACGAATGCATGCCGTTGCATACCACCAGGAAGCTACCGATAGCATCATAGCTAACCACGCTAATCAAACGAAGCCACGATGGACAGATGGAGAATCGAGGAGAATGGCGCAGATTGAGATTGACATCTTCTCTCAGAAAGCAGATAGCAGACGGTTTCCTATCAACAATGCGATAGCAGAGCAGTTTCCGGAAAGAAGCGTCACGGCGATAAAAACCCATCGAGCTTCAACTAAATACAAAGAACTGGTTCGTACCCTGCAAGCTAGCGATGATATCCAACTACATACTACACGACATACTATACACATACATGATACACTTACTAATACTGCTACAATTACTGATACCGCTACTAACACTCTTAATGACAGTACTACTAACACTGATACTAATACTGATACTAACAGTGACATAATCACAGATACATTTACTAATACTGGTATAAATTGTTACTCTAATACTGAACCATATACTGATAATGACATTGACCTAAATATTTCACGACAACGCATACATATAGATACAAATATAAATTCACATTGCACTAATATTAATACTAATTTACAATATACAAATAGAAATATACATCATACACATAATATTAATTCAAATACAAATACTATTCAAAATCACCCAAGCGTAAATAGACGTAATACACTCGATGAAATACACAATAATTCTATGAATAGACTTGTAGAATCAATACAAAAAAAAAACCATTCACTAAATAATACTACTAAAATAATAAAATTAAATATACTACAATATATTCTCGATAATATTCCTATAATACCAATACTACCTGATTTACTCTTTCATATACAAAACTTTAAATCTAATAATATACAACATTTAATCGATCTTGATCATAGATATTTACTACAATCTACTAATATAATTAATAACAAAGTTATTACAATATTGAATAGTAATTCTATTAATAATAACAGATTAAACCCAAATAATATAGGCATATTATCTAATAAGGCGTTTAAGCGTAGACATAGGCGGATCCTATATGCAAAAACACAGAATATGTTTACTAAAAATAGATCTGCTCTATCTAGAGCAATTTTTGATAATGACGATATTACTGTTGAGTGCGATGAAGTACCTATTGAAAATCAATTTAAATTTTGGAGCGAATTATTAAATACAAAGTCCATTTCTTTCAGACATTCATTCGTGAATAATTCTGTAGATAATACCCAGCCTATAAGTTGTAATGAAGTTCAGGAATGCTTTAATGCATTACATGATGGTGCACCCGGTATCGATAACATTAAAAAAAATGATTTAACTAAAATAGGTTTAAAAAACTTAACTGCACGTTTTAACATTTACTTATTAACATCGACTGCACCATCTATATTTAAATCTGGATTGACTTCACTAATACATAAATGTAAACATACTAGAGATCCTTCATAATTTAGGCCAATTACAATGTCTTCATTAATAAATAGGTTATTTCATAAAATATTAGCTAAACGTATTGAAAATATCATAGTGTTGGATCCTCGTCAAAAGGCATTCATTAGAAGAGACGGTATTGCTGAGAATATATTTTTATTAAAGAATATTATATATCAACATAAATAAAAACTGCGTCCCTTAAAAATATGCTTACTCGATGTATCTAAGGCATTTGACTCCGTTTCTCACGACGCTATTATTTATATTGTTAATAGAGCTGGATTACCGAAAACAATCATAGAGTACATTAAATATGCTTACACTAATTGTAATACTCAGCTTAAATATAAGAAAGGTATATCGCCTAGTATCTTAGTTAATCGCGGCGTAAAACAAGGAGACCCCATGTCACCCATGTTATTTAATGCTGTAATTGATTACGTAACTTCTGATTTACCCAGTTCTATTAGCATACATAATGATAGCGTCGTTAAATATATGGCATTCGCTGATGATCTCGTACTTTTTGCAAAGGATGACATTAGTCTTCAAGCCCAGGTAGATCATGTTATACATAGAATTAAAGAATGTGGGCTTGATATTAATCCAGCAAAGAGTGCAACTCTTAACATTATTATTAACCCTAAGAAAAAGCATAATACAAACCCTCCCAAATAATATTATATTAAAATGGTCATATCCAAGATACTATGATAATACATCATTTACTACTAATATCGACATTAAAGCATATCATACTAAATATCTTATTAATTCGGCGGATGGACGAGGTCTCGATTATGGTAACCACGCACCTTTTATTAATAACTGGATTAAATTCCCTACTAGATTACTAAATGGTAGAGACTTCGTCGATTCGATCAAACTAAAACATGCATTATTATATACAAAATTTAGATCTAACCGAATGTTCCCTATAGGGATTATATATTATAGATTATATATTATAATACGAATACTAAATGTTTAATGATGGGATGTAATTATAACTATGATTGCTTAAACCATATAATGCAAACATGTAGTTATAATTACAATAATAGAATACATAGACACAATTATGTAAATAGTTTACTTATGTCAATACTAAACTAACATAAGTATATCACTATTCTAGAACCACACATCCAAACTCGAAATGGCCTACGTAAACCAGATTTAATAATTTATAAAAATGATACTGCATATATAATAGATACACAAATATCAATAGATACAATAAATACTGATATAAACTACACAAAAAAGACTAACTACTACAATACTACAGATATCATCGCTTATGCCAAGCAAATAACGGGTGCGAATAGAATATTATTAAGCGCATCGTGCTGGAATTGGCGCGGTATTCCTTCGGCGCTAACCACAAAAGACCTACTAAACCTAGGTCTTAATAAACGTGATATTGAGCTACTTAGTATACGTGTGATTGCCGGTGGTCTCGATATTTATCGAAATTACTGCCGTAGTGGATTATTGTAATATCCACATGTTATCTTGGCCTCTTCCTTGCCAACATTCGTTTATAACATTATTATTTTCTTATTTTGTTTATAACGTCAATAAATGGGATAATTGTAATTGGTTGTCAAGCCAACAAATTTCCGAAAATAGATAGATAGATATAGTTTATTGTTTAAAACAAACAAAATGACATAAAACAATAATAATAATAAAAAACAAATAACGAATATAAACGAATATATATAATGATTTATAAATGCCATGTTATATATGGTTAAGATATAAAATTAACAAATGATATAATAATAAAATATTAATAAAACATGTTACAGACTTCGGAGCAAGCTGCTAACGAAGCGCCTAAAGGGTCGTTATACTGCAGTGTATATCTGATAATGGAGCGTCTAAAGGGTCGTGTGGTGATGCTGCAGTATAATAATTCAAAAATATGTTTTAAATTATAAATATTTCATAATATAGGTTAAAATATAGGGTTTACATAATATTTATAGGGATTTATGTATTATATAATAATTTTTTTATAATAATTTTTTGTATATTAGTTAACAATATTAAATTAATAAATATAAGTAGGTACCTACATATTTATGTATTTAAAGATATATATAAATTTTAATATTAATACACTATATTTTTATATATCCCCATATGAGATTTGTTACATATTTTACAAGTTTACATTGGAAGATAGTAAGTGATAGCGTTTGGGGCATAATATTCGTGTAACGTATTACCATATATGGCTATAGCCCTTGGTTTTACGTTTACGGAATACGATACATATATTTATATGCACATTTGTTCATCTTATTCCGTATATTATATATATATATATATATATATATATATATATATATATATTTGTCTGGGGTAATTGGCTCAGTAGGACAACTGAAAGCTAGTAAGACAGATGTTCGAGTTCGACTCCAGGCACTTCTTTTTTTTCTCTTGTGTTTATCAATAACTTAATAAAAGATAAATCAAAACACGAGAAACAAAATGTTAATATTTGTATTGTCCGTGGCCCCTCACAGTTATTTATAACATGTATAAGTCTATGACTTCTCAAGGGGTCCATCTGTATCCGCTATTTGGTTTGTATTCAATATATATATATGAGATTTAAATTTCAATAAATAAATATTATATATATCAGATATTATTGAGTATGGTGATTTTGTTTATTTATATAATCGCTGAATTTGATCAAAATAAAAATTAGTAAATAATAACAAAATTAAATTTGTATACAATTTAAATAAAATTATAAATGTTTATAAATAGTATATATGTGTAATGTATATTTTGAATAATTTGATATCCTTGAAATAAAAAGTAGTATAATAATGTTATGAAGGTAAATTATTTTATAATATATATATATATATATATATATATAAAAACTGCTCGTGTGTCTCAGTTGGCTAAGACGTCAGACACACAAGCAGTAGGCATCGATATAAAGAAAGTGGATAAACAATTGACGCACGCAATGCATGTAAAGATATATACGTGAATGACACTGTTATCGATAAATTAACAAAATTGCATCATTGATTTTGATTGGATATTAGTCATATTATATATGACCAATATTAAAACAGTAGGTTTTTCGTCGAAATAGATTAAAGTGACTTCTATATATACCAATGTATCAGATTTTAAATATCAATAAAATAGTATGATATCTTCAATTTAAATACATAAAATTACGAGGAATGATGATATAATATATTTTAAATATATAATTTTATTTTTAGTATAGATAGTACATTAAAATTGGTAGTAATTATCAATATATATGTATAAATAAATATTAATTTTAAATAAAAAGTAGTGGGCCAGATAGTGGGTTTCGACTGCAGCGCCCGTAGCGGATAATGCCATACACTACATTCAATTGCTTATCCACTTTCTTTATATCGATGGCAGTAGGACACGAATACGAGCCTCGTCGGACCGTTAATTAATTTTATAAATTGGGTCTTAAAATATTATTTAGAAGTGATATTATATAATTGTGTATAAATAAATGATAGTCTCTCGTTAAAATCATGGATGCATTAGCATGAGAGCGGCTTCGAAGGTAAATTAGAGCCATATATGGTTTTAAGTGTAAACTTCATCTAAGTTAGTGGATGAGATTAAAGAACTCCACCAAATAAAAAAATAAAAATAAAAAATAACAATTATATATATATAATTATAGATGATTAGATTACGAGAATTTTGTTAACAATATTATTGTATGTTTATTATTTTATCTAAATCATGTTATGCACTTTATAAATAATATAAACTTATAAATTATTTACTATTTATAATTGTATTATTTTTAATTATTATTTTTTTTATTACATTTATATATTTATATTTAGGTAGTAGAATAATGATGGGATTTCTTTTTTTTGTATTTCGTTGATTTTTAATTCATAAATTTTTCATATTTTATATAGGGTAGTATGGATACATTTTCTGGCTCCAAATGTTACCAGTGTATATACTATTGGCAAAAGTATATTCCCTAAGGTTTTAAACTTGATTAACCCACATTCGGAAAGTAGATATACTATGGGTATTTACAGAGTTGATGATTTATTTTAATAATTGAATTTGTTACTCTATTTATTTTTCTACTATTTCTTATTTTTAATTATATTCCTATATGAAATTTTCTCCTCGTAATCTTAAATAGGTGAAATATTCGATAAGCTCTGCTTCTTCCTTCACCCATGTCTGCAGGTAATTGCCATATCTGATTTTATTATTATTATTTATTATTATAACTATATACCGCCATATATTCACCGATAATGCGCGGCGCTTGTATTTACAATTAAATAGTGGTGATTGCGTGGAATTGTATCGATGGTCGGCACTATAAACATATTTACATGTATATATATATACATGTACTGTATACTATATACAGTCACAAAATCCGATTCCTGGGACTATTTTATTATAGGAATCGGATTTATATTTGAAAACAGATTCCTGTAAAGTGTTTTTATTAAACGGTTTATCCTTTCGAATATCGATATTTTCGATTCCAAACTAATTATTGGGAATCGATTTAAGTTATAAGTATTACTTAATTTATAGTTATATTAATTTTGTAATATACAAAGAATAACATATTATACTTTTTAATTATTTTAATAAATTAATGTAATGTGTATCTATGAAAATTAATTATTAATTATTATTTTAATTTGTTATTTAAGTTAATAATATACTGGTTTTAATAAATAAAATATTAATTTAATAACTGCAATTATTTAATTAATTATATGTATTTTTCTAAATTATCATAATATCATTTAAGTAACACATTGAACTATATATATATATATATATATATATATATATATATATAGAAATTGAATAATGATTAAATATTGTTTTATATATTATAATGCTATTATTATTGAAATTAAGTTTTAAATCTAACTTAAATAAAATTATGAAATACTTTATAATATATGAGTTAATACTTTGCTACGATACTAATAGTTATTGTAATATTTAATATTATATATAATCTTACGTTTAATTTACATACAAAATTAAGTGAAACCGATTCCTATAGTAATAGTTTATGAATCGGTTTCAAATAAACCGATTCCTATAGAAATTTAAGAATCTGTTTCACATAAACCGATTCATTAACTTGCATTTTAGGAATCGGTTTTAAATCGATTATCATTAAATTACCAAAATAGGAATCGGATTTTTGTAACTGTAGGTATGTAACTGTTGTATATATATATATATATATATATATATATATATATACTGTACGTATACATATATAAACGAGTAGTATTATCAGATATGTATGTATAAAAATGTTCATGTACATGTAATAATAGTTCTATAGCTGTAGTAATATGACCTATTATTCACTTATTAAGGCTATTAAAAGTATATACTTATTTTTAATTATTAGCCTTAGGCGATGCCTATATATAGGCTATAACAGCGTAGTGGAATTCCACTTTTAGAATTCTATAGAGCCATATTTTACATTTTAAATCTTCGTTAGTTGTTGTTTTTCAATTATGTTAATCGTTTGAAATCGTATAAAACACAATACATAACTATTGTATTTATTTGTATTGTAGTACATATACCGAGCTCCTAGATGAGTTATATAACTAAAGGAGTTATAACTGTTATATATAACAGTTATTTATAACATACGCAAGGCCACGACTTCTTGAGCTGTCCAGTTGTATCCGCTATTTGTATACATGATTCAATAAATAAATAGGATTGTTAAATATTCACACATACGCTAAGATATAATTTGTATTGTTATTCTATAGAATATTGATATATCAATTAAAATAGTATACTAGGTGATAGAATGGCGATAGAACCTATATGTGATAGAATGAATAATCAAAAAAACATCTATAGATTACTATAGTAATGATAATTTAATTATATTTTGGATTTAAAAAATATGTTAGATATAGTTTCAAATAATTATGATTATTTATAAAATATTGTGAAAAAGGAAAAAAAAATTTAAAATGACAACATATTTGCATAATAAAAAAATATGATTTTTTTTAAATATTAACAAACTTACCATTTAAATACTTGACATTTATGTTGTCCTTTAAATATTAATGCTAATTTATCAACATATATATATATGTATATATGTTATAGTTTAACCAACTACTTATTTTTAAGAACTAAAATAAATATGTTTAAAAAAAATTAATTGAAAAAAAAATGCCATAAAATCATAGATTTTTTTTTAAATATTTTAATAATATTTTCAGATTATAAATATGATATTATAAATATATGCATAACTTATATATATATATATATATACAATTAAAATATTATTTTTTTTAACCTTTTAACTATTTTTATAACCTTTAAATTATGTTGTATTTTTAATATTGTATTTGTTAATTCAAATATTTCTTGAGGTCTATCTAAATAATCTGAAACTTAGTTAAAATAAATAATTGTTAGTTTAAATTTTGATTTTTTTTACATATTATATAGTTTCCTACCCTTTGTTTTCAAGTATAGAATTGGTAACAATAACAATACTTTATTTTTTTTGATAAAGTTAAAAGTTATGAAAAGTTTGTACTAATTGAATTTACTTATAAATTGCATTGTTGAATTGTAAGTGTTTATTTTTGTGTATTGGATTATTATTGCATATTAAGTATATTTGTAATTGTATACATTTGTAATTTTTAATATTTTTTTACGTTTTTTTTAATTACATAATTATTTAATTTTATTTTAGTTATTTTATTTATTTATCTTATCTTAAATTTTATTTACATGATGAATGGTATTATGAGAATTTTTTTTTAAATTATTCTTATTTTTTTAATATTTGTAATAAAATAATTACCATTATAAAAAGTAATCTATTGGAATACACATTTAAAGTAAAATTTTAACTATTTTATATTGTGTTTTTGTGTGTGACGAAGTGGCTGATATTTTGGTATTAGTGTGGATGTTGATACGTGTCTAGGAAAGGGGTATACTTGTAGTGATAGTAAATAAAGATTAAAAGAGCCAGTTTTCTTATTATTGGCATAAATAGGATCCCTAAGGCATTGTACCTGACGAACCCATATCCTAAAGTTGATACACCATATATCCTCATTAGTTTCAATTACGGTTGACTACTCTGGATATAATGTTAATAATTGAATATCTATTATTTTTAGTAAGGTATTATTCTAATAGATTACTAAATAATCAAATTTTATTTTTAATTTTGTCTTTTAATATATATTTTTGTATATATTTTGTGTATACATTTTATATACATATATAATTCTTTTACGAACTTTAAATCTTAACATTTATTTGATTTTATTTATTTTTATTTTACTTTTACTATAATGTTCTCCTCATAATTGTCCTTTAGGAAAGTGTAACAGGTAAACGACTAGATAAGCAAAGCGCTTCTTTGTTTACCATGGTCATACCTAAATTATGATATTATTATATATATATATATATAGAAATAGATATATAAATAGATTCGCTAATAGAAATAAGGCCTAGTTTTTATTAGCGAATCTATTCAGAATTAAGCCCTAGTCAATTAAACAATAAAAATTACTTTATTAATTATGAAATTTATTATTTATATATCATGTGTATCATATATTACATATATGCAATTAAAAGAGGCATATGTATATATATATATATATATATATATATATATATATAATATATAATTATAATATTAATATAATAATAATAATTAATAATAATTATAATACCCAGCATTCAACTTACATCAATAACTTAAGTTCAACTTAAGTTGTTGATGTAAGTTGAACGTAAGTTTATATGTAAAATAAATAATAGTATATTAGCGTAGTAAGTATATTATAGTATCATATCAAAATATTAACTTATATATTATAATATATTATAACATTTAATTTAAGTTAGATTTAAAACTTAAATTCAATAATAAAATCATTTTAATAATAAATACAATATTTAATCAATATGCAATTGCTATATATTCAATATTGGGCAATTAGTTCACATGATTTCTATTTGTATTATCAATATAATTATGATTAAAATTGTAGTTCATGAGACACCTGAATTAGATTATGATAATATATTAAAATACATAGGATTACATAAATAATTGTAGGTTTTAAAATAATATTGTATTTATTAAAAACAGTATATTTACTTAAATATTAATTTAAAATAATAATTTATAATTAATTTGCATAGATAAAAATGAAATCAATATTTCAAAATAATTAAAAGGTATAATATTTTATTCTTTCTATAATAAAATAATTATATAAACTTAATAATAAAACTTACATCAATAACTTAAGTTCAACTTAAGTTTTGATGTAAGTCGAATATTGGGTATTACAATTTATTTAAATGTTTATATATATATAATAAAATGACTAGGTAGAAAAATTGACTCGCATAGGGTTAGTCATTCGAAATTTATGCTAGTCATGACAAAAAAGACTATGCTTTTTTTTTAAATGACTCGGTAAAGCGAGTTATTTTTAAAATGGCTCGCTTTTTAGCAAAAAGACTAGCTTATTTGCTAAAATGACTCGCTTTTCTTCTTGAGTGTATCTATTATTTATTAAGTATAGCTATTCATAATTCTTCTTTTCTAGTATATAAAATAACATAAATTTTAGCTAAAATACAAACAAATTTAGACAAATATTTGTTTTTAATGTTTCATAAATTAGTGGAAAGATATTTCAAAAAATATATAGAAAAAAACAACAACTATTTCAATGGTTAGATCATATTTGAAACTATAGTTTCATCATCGTCATGATTTGTGCTTAACTTATCATAATATGATTACGTTGATAAGCAACTATGCATTGATTACCAACTATATTTCTAAATCATTGATATAAATATGATTTTAATCAATATTAGTTAACTGATCACAAATGTAAATCAATGTTTTTAATCGAATGAATATAAATTATTATAATTGAATTGAAATCTGTGATCGTAATCAATACATAGCCACATGATAGTCATCTGATTACTCGTTGGCTTATAATCTGATTACGAACTTTGATTATTTTACTTACTGGGTACAATTAAATATATTTATTTTATATAGTATATATATATATTGAAAAGAAATAATTTATAATTTAGATATCGAAGTTGAAAAGATCGAATAACTTTAGAATCACATTACATTATGGGTTTATATGTTGATTACAATATCCTATATATATATATATATATATATATATATATATATATATATATATATATATATATTCTATGTATGTACATAATAACGTATATTATTATTTTAATTATAAATATTATTAATAATGTTAATCATATATACTAATAGTGTACTATTATATTAAAATTTATATTTAAGAAATCATATAAAATAGAAGTATTTTAGTTTTTCAGAGAATACTACCAAATTACTAACATTAAAATTAATATGATATACTCTCATAATATTTATATAATACTTATAAACACACACATATATTAATATATATATATATATATATATATATATATATATATATATATATATATATATATATATATATATATGTGTGTGTGTGTGCATTACACAGGGGGTTTGAGAATGTGCAGCCAAGTGGCAGTGATGTTAGCGCTGGCTGCGGCGGTGATAGGCTTGGCCTTCATCATGTATCGAGGCTTGCACGTAGTGTCTCCGCTCAGCCGCTACTACAACTCGTACACGGACGTCAACATCATAGACAAGGCGGCCGCGTCCAAGGGCGCCTTGAGCCGAGACATGATTAAGGCGCAGCCCAAGCTCGACGACGACGGAGTACCGATAGCCAGGAGTCCGGCGCCGCCCGCTAAATCATGGTCGTGGTTTAGGAAAAGCAAACCGAAAGATACGACCACGGAAGACCCGGCAAAAGCTGGCGAGCCGGAAGAGATAGTCGAGTGAGATGGCGGAAGAATAGGCTCCGCGCCCCAAACGTGTACGCGAGAGGATAGGTACTTTATTTTTTTAATATAAAATACAAATAGTAAATCCACTAAAATAACAATAATGTACGATAAAATAAATACCATTAATTAATACTATATCAATACACACGAGTAAGTAACTTTATCAAGAAACCTAATTATGTAGCAGCTGTATCGTTATAGAATGAATTAACAGCATTTAGTATGTATTTATGTATAAGTAGTAGTCATGTTGTAACATAGGTATACAGGAAAATAGTAGGAAAGGTGTTGGGTTTGAGGACATTTAAATACACGAGTATAAGTATAATAATATTGATTTATTTAGTTTTTGTAGGGGTACCATGACTTATGATTTGGGATGTTAGGTTAAGTCACTTGCGGTAATAGGATTATTAGGTACTGTACTGAAGGTGGTTATAACCTATGCTATAGCAGCTTGAATAGCTTCAGTAGCTAGTGAAGTTAATTTAATGTAATACATCTATATAGATGAGCTATTAGTTTCATTACATACATTTTACATTTTTCGGTTTTCGGACTGCAAACTGTGCTTATAAAGCAATCGGCCGTCCATATATATTTTAAGTTAATGTTTCATATTAAATAGGTAGGTTTTCAGTAGTTTCTTGAAGTTGGGAGTTGATGGTGTAGTACGGATGGATGTGGGGAGAGTGTTCCACGAGTATGGGACGGATATTGCCCATGCTCGAGTGTTGGTTGAATGTAATTTGTGTTTAGGAGGAAGTTGAAGTAGAAATGTATTGGTGGAGCGTGTAGTGGTACTAGTTGGTAATTTAAGTTTGAGTAGGGATGCTAGGTAGTCAGGAGAGTCATGGTGGATTGCTTTATGAGCCAGTAGTAGAGTTTTATATAGGATTCTATGGCGTACAGGTAGCCAGTGGAGTTTAACTAAGAATGGAGATATATGAGTGTGGGAGTATTTTGGTATGTTGAATATACACCTAGCTATAGAATTTTGAAGAATTTGTAGTTTAGTAATATACGATGAGGGGGTATTATAAAGGATAAAATTGCAGTAGTCGAATAGAGGTAGGATGTAAGCAGAAGCTATAATAGTAGCGGTGGATATTGATATTGAATGACGAATAAGGCGTAGTGAATGTAGTTGATAGTTTAATAGTTTTGTTATGTGGGACAGTTGTCTGTAAAAATTAAAAGTATTGTCAAATATAACACCAAGATTTTTGACATGGGTTGAGTACATGATTAGCTGTCCATTAATGTTAATTGGAGGGGGAGTTGGTAACGTTTTACTTCGGGGTGGAAGGTGAAGGAATACAGCCTCGGTTTTAATTGGGTTAAAGACGAGGGAGTTTATTCTGAGCCAGTTATGAATGGTGGTAATAGTAGAGGAAAGGATGTTGGGTGCAAAATTAACGTTTTCTGTACATTTTACATAAAGTTGTATATCTTCTGCATATGTATGGAAGCTAACTGGAGAATTCGAGATAAGGTGGAGAAGGGGAATTATGTAAATGTTAAAGAGTATTGGTCCAAGGACTGACCCTTGGGGAACACCGTGTGTTACAAGACGGGAAGATGAACGGGTTGAGTGAACTAAAACTGAGGAAGTTCGGTTGGTTATGAATGAGGATAGCCATTTGTGTGCAGTACCAGTGATACCTATAGATGTAAGACGGTGTATGAGAATCGTGTGGTCAATAGTGTCAAACGCAGAGGAGAGATCAAGTAGTGCGAGTATTGTGCCATTTTTGTTACCAAGGTTAGTGAGAATATCACTGGATATCTTCGCTAGTGCGGTTTCTGTTGATTTGGAAGGAAGATATGCACTTTGGAAGATATGAGGGATTTTGTGTGATATTAAATAAGACGTTAGTTGTTTCGCGACGATTCGTTCCAAAGTTTTGGAAAATATCGACAGGTTTGAGATTGGACGATAATTGTTGAGGCTCTGAGGGTCAAGGTTTGGTTTCTTAAGGAGGGGTGTAATGAGTGCATGTTTATAGGATGTTGGAAACGTACCGGATTCGAGGGATTCACAGAATATATTATTGAGAGGGATAGTGAGGGATTCAGTGATTTCGTGTAAAAGGGAAAGAGGAATAGGGTCAAGAGGAGATGAACTTTTAGTTGCTTTAAGAAGTGTGCCTATGTCTGACATGGAAGGGACTGAAAATACATTAAGTGAGTGAGTTGGCATGGTGGGGGTTATTAAAGTGGTATTTCGTGGGAGATTGCTGAGAGTACGTGTAAGCTTATGATGGAAATAGTCATCAAAAGTTGATGATAAGGTGTCTGGTGGAAAGTCGGGTAAAGTTTTCTTTTTATTTCGCCCAAGGAGTTTCCAACAAATGGTGAACGTTTTCTTTTGATCTGATGAGCATGATTCCAGAGAGGCAGTAATATGAAGCGATTTTGCAATTAAGAGATCACGTCTATGTTTGGACTTGATCAGTTGATAAAGCGCAAGTATAGATTCAGATTTTGATTTAATCAATTTCTTTTCAAGTGTACGCAATTTACGCTTTTGTTTTAGGAGTGCGATGGTATACCAGGAAGTGTCAAGTCTAAGGAAGGATTTTTTAATAATTATTGGAGCGTGGGAATCGAGGGTACTTGAAATAGTGGTAAATAATTCATCAGGTGAGTTATGTGGGAGGGTTAGGAAGTCTCTGATGAAATCGTGAGTGTTGATGATTTTAGTTTTGCGGAAAGAACGAGTGATAGTGGGGTGGGGAGGTTTAAGGGATTGGAGGGTAAAAAATATAATGTGATGATCAGAAATACAAGGGCCAACAGAGTGAGAACAAATCAAGTTGGATGACTTATGGGAAATGAGGAGATCGAGTGTATTACCATATTTGTGTGTGGGGTAAGTATTATGAAGTTTAAGATTGGAGGATGACAGTATATTGAGTAGAGATTTAGAATGATTAGTTGATAGGTTAGTAGCAATATTAAAATCACCTATAATGATATTAGATTCAGACATTAGATGGGTGAATGAATAAAACTCAGAGAGGAATAAAGGGATTGAGGAAGAGGGGGGTCGGTAAAAAAGTGATATATTAAAAGTATTGGAGTGTGGGTGACTAATGGAACAGGTAAACGCCTCAGAGTGATCATTATTATGGTCACGTAGAGGGGATACATGAAGGGAGGATTTAAAGATAATGCCAATACCTCCTCCATAATTATTGGTATTACGTCTAGGTAAATGAGAAAAAGAGTAAGGACCAGTATTCAGAGATGATATAAGGGGTATGTCATCAGTCATAATCCATGTTTCAGTGATGAATATAAGATCAAGGTCATGTTCTGCAGCAAGTTCTAGGATAAGTGGAATCTTGTTACGGATGGAGCAGGTGTTTAATAATGCAGATTTAATTAGGCAGTTATGGTGTTCTGAGGAAGATGGGGACAATGGAGTTAAAAGTGTAGATGGGGATTGCAGTGTGTGAATGGTCAGATTTGTGGAAGTGGTTTTGCAAAGCATATTTTTATTTGTGTGGACTTTTGGAATTGAGTGTCATTGTGAGGGGGGTGGGGAAGGGTTCACAATTGGTGGACACGGAATAGGAGTTGGTGATGGGGTAGTTTGTGTAGATTGAGTACTAGTAGTATTTAAATCTTCATTACACTGATCTACAGATAGTAAGTTACTATGTTGAGTATGAATAGTGGAGTCAGTATGTTTGGATGAATGTATCGGATTATTAGATGCTGCTTGTCGCATGTTAATGCATGTGTGATTGTTGAAGAGTTTGCTCCAATGCTTAATAACAGAAAGGGGTGGGGTTAAGGGAGATGTTTTCCAATTAACTTTGTTGTTGTGGTAGTGACGTAATTCGTAGTTGTTTGTTTTACTGTTGAATACGTATTTGATTTTTGAGTTATACATGAGATTGTTTTTTATGGCGAATAGGATTATCGGACTGGGGAAGGCCGACTTTGATATGGGTGATGTTGTATATGTTGTAGGTTTAGAGTATTTGTTTGGAATTATAATAGTGTGAGATTGGTTCAAATTATTTATAACATTTTGTTTAGGTTTAGAAATCGTTAGGGAGAGTAGGGGAGGAATGTGTTTATTCAGTGGACAATTAATTGATGTGATTGATCTAGAAGGTGACGGTTGAATGGGCTTAGTCTTATTTAATTTAATAAATTCTTTTATGATCTTAGTGTTGTTAATTTGTAGATCTTTTATATTAGAAATGCTGTCCATAATATGATTTAAAGTGTTGGTTTGGGACATTGGTTCATCTATGTTTATATCGTTATTAGGTTGTGGTGAGACTTGTGTTGCTATGTGAAGTGGTGGTGACAGCGTATTATTAAATGTGATACATTTGGGACATATATATAAGAATAAAGGAGAACGAGAACATGAGTTGGATAGCATAATTGGGAGGGTTGTTGCGATTATTCCATTTAAATGTTAAAGAATTATTATCTTTTAGGCAGTTATAGTGTACATGTGTATGACACCTATAACATTTAACAAAGTCAGTTTCTGTATTATTTAAACTAGATTTACAGTGATTACATGATGCAGTGGTGTTGTCCATTATATAGTTTATGACTAGCAATGTAACTAATTTATTATTTCTAGGAATTTGTGTTTGTTTAATTCAGTGATTAATAATGAGCTATAAATAGAACATATTAATAGAGAAAAATGTGTGCACAGTATAATAGAATGTAAACAATATTATTGTAAACAATACAGTGATTTTAAAATTAATATATTTTTAAATAATGATCATATAAATGTTGTTTAATGAATAGAAGTAATGAATGAAATAAATAAATACTATGTGTGGGATATAGAGTGAATGTTTATACACAGGGCTGTATGTTGTATTAAGTGCGGATAACTTAACTTTATGTCGGATTGATCAGATAAATGATTTATGAAATTAAATTAATGTTAGCAATAAAAGTAAACAGGAAGTATGAAGTATTGTGTTATAGATATAGTTATAAATGTGTGTATGTTTGTACATATATATATATATATATATATATATATTCTACATTTAATAACGTTACTAAGCCTAAATATGAATGTGCTGTATTATCACATATAGGTAATACATTATGGTATACTATTATAGGAATATGGCAATACCTAATGAAAACATATGTATATACTCTACCATATATAAAAAGAAGTGAAAATTATATAATTTCATAATATAACATATAGTACATCATTTTTGCATAGAAATATTATAATTTTAAGTTATAATAAGTAATATAAAATACGTATAGGTTTATATGTATAAATGTATACATATAACTATATGTATACATATAATTATCATCAGATATTTTGAAATAATCATCCTAAGAAACAGGAATTTTAAGATAACTGAATAATGTATTTGTATATATATATTTATATATATATATATATATATATATATAAATATATATATATATATATATATATATATATATATATATATATATATATATATATATATATATATATATATAGTTTTATCTATAAATGTATCTATATAAATATAAATATATCTTTTATCTTCCTGTTTACACTAATTTTGCTTTAAGACGTGTTTATTTTTACTATATTATGCATATAATCAAATTCAAATGATATAAATTACATTATTTAGGCTTTACATTTTAATTTGATATATAATCTATATAATATAATATAAATATATGTATACATAAAATATATTGATATATATATATATATATATATATAATTTATATATTTTTATAATTATTTTTATAATTCATTTCTTAAATGTCAGATATATTTCTAAAAAGTATATAAAGTAATATATAATTATTATTAAATTGTATATGCAATAATTAAAATATTCAGTTATAATGGCAGATAAACTAAATAAAAAGGATAAATTAATAGTAGATAATGTAATAGAAAAGTTAACTTGGACATTAAACATATAATTGAAAATGCTGTAACTGAGGCTCTCGTAGTCAGAGCTTAGGATGATTATCTCAAAACTAAAATTGATACCTTAGAAAATAGCCTTATTGCTGCCAGTATTAGATCTGATGATATTGATCAGTATTCTAGGAGAGACAACTTAAAAATTACTGGTCTTATAGTTGAAGAAAACGTATCATATACTGATGCTATAATAATATAATAAATATAACCCAACTGGGAGTTCATATTGTACATGCAGACATTAGTATAGCGCATAAGTCATAATGATCCAAATATTTGCAATGATCCAATGAATCTTAATTATAATTGTGACCATGTTTCTCCTTATATATCGATGAATGAACTTAATAAATTAAAATACAACTTAAATACGTTATCAGCATTACTATATCATTATATATTATATATTACGTATCAAATACTACAATTAAACGGTAGAAGTATAGTGAAAAACTTTGATAATTTAAAGTTATTACTTAACTCTATACATAATACATTTGATGTTATTTCAATATGTGAAACTGGATTTAATGAATTTAATATGAATCTATTTGAATTACAGGGATATACGTCTTATCATACTATTGGAAATCAAAAAAAAAGCTGGTGGCGTCTCTATTTATATTAAGAGTTGATTTTCTACAAATAAAATTGTCATTCTATTTCTAGTAACCTTTACATTGATACAATTACTTATTTTTTTATAATGGACATTTTTCTTATATTTCATCTGGTATTTTACAATATGAATTTATTGATCACTTGCCGATTTTTATCTTAATTAAATATAAAACGTTTCAAATGTAAACATAATGTTCCAATAACGCATAATATAAATAACACTTACAATGTTAATAAATTAATGAAAGAACTTAATGAGAAAAACTGGACATTTATAAAATCTGAATATATTAATATTTCTCTTGACCTTTTTATTACACATTTTTGTAACATTTATGATAAAACATGCTTTAAAAAATATAAATATAATAATATTTTTCGCAAAAAATATATTCCTTGGTTTACAAAAAGTTTAAAGAAAGCATGTAAAAAAACAAAAGCTGTATATAAAATATATAAATAATAGAAATGATAATAATCTTAGAATATATAAAAAATATAAAAAGTATCTCACGAATATTATAAGAAAGTGTAAAAAGGAGTATTATACTAAGTATTTGCATAACAGTAAATTCATTGATAAATCCTACAAAAATATCAGTACATGATATACATGGAAAGGAAATAAAATATGAAACAATAGCAAATAAATGTAATGAACACTTTATACAAGTCGGTAGTAAACTAGCTAAGAACATTTGTTCACCTAATACATTGTTCAACGACTACCTTAAAAATAGTAATTATTATTCATTATTTTTATCTCCTATCACAAGAGATGAGGTCATTAAAACTATTGATAATTTTTATCCAAAAATATCTAAACAAGATAAACTTGATATATCTTTGAAACTCATAAAATTAATCTCATCCACTATAGCTGAATCTTTAACGTATATTTTTAATCTTTCTTTTTCAACAGGCACTTTTCCAAATTGGTTTAAAAAATCCAAAGTTATTCCCATCTATAAATCAGGTAATAAAAATGGACAAAGACTTTGGAATGAATTAAATATTGATAAAATAAAATTAGTATCTATTTCCCTTTTCAGTAATAATATTTTAATTATTTTTTAACCTTTTGATTTTTTTGATCTACTATTATTTTTATACTTCAAATTATATTTTAACATTTTTTAATATTTAATAAGTTTAATATTTGTAATACATTTTATCTTTACTCAGACTTTTACATTAATTTCTCCTTTTTATCAATATTTTATACTATAATTACGCTTTTATATAATATTTTTAATACATTTTATCTTTACTCATACTTTTACATTAATTTCTTCTTTTTTTCCATATTTTATACTATAACTACTCTGCGACTTATGAAAACTATCTAAATATTTGTTACTTTATAGATAATTTATAAATTTATTTTTGAATATTTGCCAATATACATATATATATATATATTCTTTATATTAAATATTCATATATTTACTCTTCTTAACCTTTCTTGTCTGTTTTTAGTTTTTGTAGTAGTTTTAGTTTTCTTAATGTTTATTTTGTTTATTTTTATATATTACATGATGATTTTTGATAATTTTGTCAAGACCTTCAACAAGTACAATTATTGGATCTTATTCATAATTAGATTTAGTGTAAACAGGAAGTCAACTTAGATATAACTTTATGTTATATATAGTTTATTCTAATTTCAGGAATTTATTATTCCAATTATAACTGTACTTTTTATGACTTGTCAAAATGATAAAGGGTAATTTTCTTGATAAGCTCTACTTCTATAATCACCCGGTTGTTAAAACCAAATCTAATAATAATATATATATATATATATATTAAAACTATGATTATCTAAATATTTAAAAAGTAAGTGATTTTAAAATATATTTATTTTTTAAATAAGTAACATCACGTGTCAGTTGTTATCAAGTTTATATTCGTCTAATTAAAAGTAGGGAGAGATTCATGAATCTTCTTAATCGTGTCTATATATAGCCTATATATATATATAGGCTAAAGTATTTTTGAGATCTGATATATTATTCGATTAACAGGTGATATCAAGGACACGGTGTCCTTGGTGATATACTAAGTGTAGGTATATAGATACCCGTTACCCGGCTATTTACTGTTATTCTCTTCATTATTATCAATGATTTTGCGAAGCATCCTTAGAAATATCTTTGTTATTATCGTATATTGATAACGAGTCTAATAATATGTATTCTAATAAACATGGAAACTTAAGTTTCTTAAGAATTCTTATGCTTATATTTCACTACATGTAATTCTATGTGCACGGACGAATTTGTTACAAATGGTATTGAATTAATACGTATACAACATATTACTTACACATTTGTAAAATGATCACTGCAATAAATGCCACATGTATTGACTATCGACTATTCCATTATCACAAACTGTTCAAGTATGTAATACATTAAACAATAAATTCTTATCTACAGTTTATTGTATCCTGAAGAGCTTCGAATGTTAGCTGCCATGGAGCATAATATATACATTATGATTATATACCTGCCCAGTAAACCTAAATCAGATATTTGCCAGCTAATATCTACATTTTATCCAGTAAATTGGTGAATAAAATTACGACCATTGGCCAGATATTAGCTGTCTAATTTAAGATACATTTTCCACCATATGGGATAATTTATCTAAACAAGGCATGCCTTATCATGGATAAGTTATCAATGATAAGTTATCATTAACCCATCATTAACAAGGGATGCCTTGTTAATGACGTAAGATATGTACGTAATATTTCGCTATCTTGTTAATCATTAATATCTTTTTAACATGCATAGAGAACGAAGTGACTCTCGTTCTCCGTAGTAACATGATATAACTATAATTAATTCGTTGACATTATTACCTATTTACTTATCTTACGCTAGGGCATTTGATAATATATGCCATAACAAGTTAATATACGATTTATTAAATATAGATATTATAGGTGCCATTTTATATTTAATAAAAAGCTTTTGTCGAACAGATCACAAAGAGTATAACACTTTTTCTGATTCTGAAAATATTTTAACTGGAGTATCCCATGGTTCTATCCATTTATACTTTGCTATTTTTAATTTATATAAATTATCTAGGTGATAGTATTGATAACGATATTTCACTTAATCTTTTTCCTGATTATACGAAATTTAAATTTAATTTTTAATAATTTAAATGAGAGATTTACTTAAAATAGAAATTAATACATTTTATAATTGATCAGTAGATTATGGTAATTAAAAAAATCGGCGAAAAAATCATTTTCATCAACTTGATAAAGTAAACTAAAATTTATTGTAATGTTAAAGTTGTAGATATAATATGTAAAGGTATATCTTCACTTGGAGCTAAGAACTCTGATTTCGCGAACTGCTCATAAGACTGCTGATCGTTATCGAAGGAGAAATTTGTGTTCGTCTACAGTGTAGACTCTACACCAAGGCTATCTCAACAACTACTTGGTTACCCTACTAATTAACTAAGTAACTACTGAGTCACTGATTGTACAATATAACTATGTAACGATATAAATACCAGGTGCACGTGTACCTAATTTATTACATCGTAAATAATCATTTAATATTTAAGCCAAGATTAAAACCTATAAATATAAACATATAAATATAAAAAGTAATATACCAATGTGAAAATATTGTTGACATTAATCGTTGTAAGACCAATGAGTTCAATTGGCAATGAAATAAATGTTAGTAACCTTGATATTGTAAAGAACTGCAAGACATGGCTGATAAATTCAATGGGAAAAAACTATTTAGTTTACTGATACATTATTCACAGTAACACTATGAATTAAACATTATTGAATTCATGTCATCATTTGTAAATAGAATAGAATGGAGAGTGAAGATGTTATCGTACATTTCATCTCATAAATTCTACCATTTATTAATATAACCTAATAAAATCGTATGCACATTGTACATATGATATAGTCTAATTTATTTATATAATATCTAATAGTTTCTAATTAGTTATTCACACACAAATATATATATATAAATCTATTATTAATATATTATAAATTGTTGGACCCCTCTTATAAAGTATACCTTCCTGCTCCCCTAATTATATGGGTTAATTTAATGGAGTATAGATCAGTATTTAAGTTTATATTAGTGAGCGTCATTAATATTTGTTATTTCATTTATATATTCTAGTTTTTATAATTAACAATTGTCATAAGTTGGTTGTTGTATATATAATACATTATTTGGGGCTAGCGCTAGCGCATGACAATAATTCAAACAAGTATTGTTCTAAACATAGGATTCCTACTCCATTGATTGAATCTTGAACATAGAATTTATTCTACATTTATTTATCTAACCTCTATTGTATATTTGCCGAATCACATCGCACGTATGTATTGTGTACAATATATACGTATATTTAGAAATTGCCTAATATAAAATAAATAATATAAAGTAAATAATAAAGTAACTAATATAAATATAGGTTACTATTTAATAATTAGTATCTATATTTGTTTCGGGATATTATAATATTTCTTATAAATACACATTTTATATAAATACACCCATATTATATATATATATATATATATATATATATATATATATATTAATACACATTAATGTAAAATGATTATTTATTTCTAATAGAAAGTATGAATACACTTATTTATATACATATATATATGTGTGTGTCTATCACCATGCGACCTACCCGTACACTCGATACAGACGAGATAAATGCACGTGTGTGTGTACTCTAGTATACACTGGGTGCACGTGTACTTGGCAAGTGAAGGGCTCAGTAATGTCGATAAGTACGAGGTAACAATCATATAAAATAACAATAGCTGTGCGTGCGTGCGTGCGTGCGCGCGTGCGTGCGTCTATGCAATACTATAACAATTCGTGGTCACCGTTAATAAATACGTAAATAAAAGATATCAATTTCATCAACATGATAAAGTAAACTAAACTTTATTGTAATGTTAAAGTTGTTGATATAACAGTATAATGGTATATCTTCAGTTGTACGTTGGCACTCATCAACGCAGGCGTACACCTACCGGGAAATAAGCCGGCATCAATGATGTAAGATGTACGTCGTACATTTAAACGGAATATAAAAATCAATGGAGGAATTTGTGAATAACGATAGAAGATATCCCATCGGTGAATATCAATAATGCATTCCGCCAATCGCCGTCGGCTTCTAATATAGTTCTATAATACACGCGCGCACGCGTGAACATAACTTAGATAAATACATCGGGGGGGTAGGGTATAGTTATAGATTGTGGTAGGTAATGACGAAGGGTAAAGGCGGGACGGGGCGGGGGGTTTGTATCGGGAGGGGGGGGATAATAATAATTGTAAAGGGTATTGATATGAGGCTTTCGACGGTAGTGGTTTATAAAAATAATATCGGATACGAATAGAAGCTACCTGCGCGCTACCATCCCGGATGTAGTTCGACTCGTACCTTATGAATCATCGGCAAGATTACTCATCGGTCGGATGACTCATTCCGTACGGATCGTAAGCCGGGTGACTCATACCGTGCGGATCATAAGCCCGATGACTCACCGCTCCGTGATGACCGTTACTGGACGATGACGACGGATACGTTTCGTTTGGTGAGCGGTCGCATTTCCTCGAGAGCGGGAAGTCTATCGCCACCTCCACCGCCCGCTTCTTCTTCTCCTTCGAGTAGCTTCCGTTTGCTGTTTCTGTACGCCGTTATACACGGGATACTGAACAACATCGCTCCGGAGAATGTTATCACGGCCCCGGTTAGGATGAACGCGAAATTGTAACTTTTCGTCAGGTCGAAGGTCAATCCTTATGGAATGGAGAGAGCGCGCGGGAGAGTTACGTGATATTTAATCGAATTATATTATTTTCGATTTACATTAATTTATATAATAATTGAATTAATTCGTAGTATACATTTATCTCCTATATTAATCTATAGAATGTTTAATATATATATATATATATAATATCTAAATATGAATTGATGTCCTATTTTATGGGTCCGGTAGGGTTTGAACCCGCAACCGCAGCCTACGTACTATTACACGCCCGACACCCGAGCTTTCTGAGCTATAGCTAAGCAGTTATACGGTTAACGACGGGAAACCTGCTAGCGGGGGTCCTATGATCGTAGCTATTCCCTGGAACAGTAGCAGCAGTCCGAATGCGTTGGTCAACTGACCGATGCCCAGTAGATCGACTAACACTATCGACGTAAGCGATACATACACGCCTGCAATCAGTCGTAGCAATTAGTATATAGGTGTGTAGGTGTGTGTGCGTGTGTGTGTGTGTGTGCGTGTGTGTGGGTGTGTGTGTGGGTGCGTGGGTGGGTGCGTATTTATAAGAAATGGCATTGATTCAATGTGATTAAGAACTAATTTTATGTATACTAGTATAATATGGTACAGTAGTATACTATGGTATACTAATATACTATATTACGTTATGGCATATTATGGCTAAACCATCGATGTAAATAAAAGTTCTATTTACATCGATGGGCTAAATATACATGCATGTGAACATAATGACATAATATTATTATACTAGTATATTTATAAGGCTATATCGCGTAAAGATTAAGGAATGGTTTGTGTGACGTATATATATATATATATATGTGTGTGTGTTCTATTGCAATTTCCTCTCTTTGTGACTTATCAGCCATATGTCTAAAGCAGAATTAACACTAACATATTATATACGATACTAGGCCAGTTTTTAACGCATTACAAATAATTTAAAACGTACACAATATTATATTGGGTTATAATTGCGGATATTTTAGAACGCATTGCCCAATATATGGTATTATTTACAGGAGTTCACACATAAATTACCCGCTGTTCCACATTATCGGTTAGGTAACATATGGACCGATATTCGAGATATGTTTGGTTAATAGCAAATTAAAGTACCATTTCAATTCATACCGAGTCATTTCGTATCACCGAACAAGTAAATTCGTACCTCGAGAGTCGAATCTTAACACATAAGGGAATTTATCTCGATAAGTTGTCTTCTATAATTACCCTGATGTAAGAGCCTAAATCCTAACACAACAATAATAATAATAATAATATATACAAGTGAAATTGTGTTGGTACGAAATGACTGGTATTCCACGATGTACGCTAGTTATCAATCCTAACACAATAATAATAATAATATATAAAAGTGAAATTATGTTGGTACGAAATGACTGGTATTAATAACGAACCCATCAGACATCCGAATACGGCGGCGTACACGCACATCGAGTAGTAGCTTTGGTAGGCTACACTCATCATGGTTGCTATGCCGGAGATAACCAGGGCGCTGTTGTACATGTACAGTCTGCGGTGGGCATGATTGTGGGCGTGGTTAACGATAGTAGGCGGGGTTAATCGTTAATTGTAGGTGTTAATGTTTAACGAGTTATTTCGACTAATTGTAGAATTAGAGGCGTTCGTAACGAATTAAATGTAATACATCGTTGTGATACTACGATTAAACTTGTAATTAATAATAGATCAGTTAATACATATATTAATAATCTATATATGGAATGTATTAGATATGATAAAATCTGTATCTGTTTATTAGATTTACTACATTTTTCTGTTTATATATATATATATATATAATTTATTTCATATTTATTATACTATTAAAATATTAAATTACTAATGTACTTAAAGATTTAAAAGTGATAATAAAGTGATTTTAAGTATTACATTATTTGTTTGTTTCGTATTAGTACTGGTTTATTTGATGTTCAACATGTTCTGTTTGTAGTATATTTAAAATGGTAGTACATTATTACAGAATCTAAATATGAGGTATGAGGATAAAGTATGCCATTTTTACACACTGCCCCTAGATTCATATAAGTGAAGAATTATACTAGTTATAATAATAATACAATTAAATTCAAATGTAGTGAATTAATTTCACGTGAATTTTGCGAAATACGGTTATATAATACTAGGCAACGATGACTAACCTGTTGACGCAAGACTTATCGCTTATGTAACCGAATACTATTCTTCCCAGCGTATTCGAGATACCTATCGTTGAAATCAACATGGAGGCGTCCTGCTCGTTGATATCCAGCTGGAGGAGTGTTGCCGATGTTAACAATTAGTTATAGGTAGGGGGCGCTGCAACTGGGGGGACGGAGGGATATGTCCCCCCCAACTTTAAATCTAGGGGGAACTCCTATGTATTGGTCCCCCCCTATTTTTACCACAACATTTATTTTGATTGGTTGGTTCCCCTATAGGGGATATATATACAAAATTGTTCCAACGCCCCTAGGTATACCTAATTGTTAGTTATAACTAAGCAGTTAGTATCGCTTATTATAACTAAAGTTGTCGTCTAACCTGCATAGAGGCTATCGTAATAAACACGTACATGAATAAACTTGAAATGAGAGACTAATTCAGTATTGATAATCATCAATAACTATTATTTAGATAAAAACGATAAATGAAATGGTTCGAAGTGACAATAATTAAATATGTTTGATATTTCAAATAATAAAATAATTACTATAGTATACAAATATGTTAAAGTTAAGTATGTTTGAATGAATCATCAACAAGTATAATTGAAACGTTATATTGATAATGAAATGTCAAGTAGAGTATTCAAGTAGCAATAAATGTATACTGTGAAGTCATATATAATACAGAATATATTCTAAGTATATTATTAAATATATTATTAGTTTTAATAAAAATAAGTATTACTTTCTAAATATTGTAGATCCTAATAAAATATATATATATATTCTTCATAATTAACTAGAGTAAATAATTGTAATTCTAATCGTTCCACAAACTAACTTAAAATACTCTTACATAATATAAGATAATTTAATATTAATAAATAACCGCGATACCCACACACATACATATATATAATTATTATTGTTATTTTGGTGGAATCCTGTCATCCAGGAAATTAGATAAAATGTTCACTTATAACCTACGGCTTTATTGTCCCTTCATTAACGTACAAACATGTATATACGATCACTTATAAATATTTTAAGACTTATTCTATTGCTCTGAACATGAACCCTCGCCCTACTCAACACATGTCTAACTCATTAACCAAGTGAGCCACATTGACAGTTATTATGGTAGTGAACTAACCTGAATGGCTCTATCGGGTAGATAGATATAGGGTACGTTGAAGCCGACGCTCGTGAACAGATTAGAGATCGCGAACAGCATGAAGAACAGGTTACCGAACAACGAGAAGTCCATCATCTCGCTGAACGCTACTCGCATTTCGGGCGACAGAAGCTTCATGAAACAGCCTATCTTTTTCCCTTCGTCTAGCTGAATTGGGGTGGGGTAATATGTAGGTATGGGGGTAAGAATATAGGTATGGGTAGATGTAATATGTAGGTGTGGGTGAGGTATATATGTTGGTGTGGGTAGAGATAGATGTAGGTATGGGTGGGGATAAGATGTAGGTATGAGTAGGCGGTAAGATGTAGATGTGGATGTGGATATACAAGTATGTTGAGTATAATAGAGAGTTTCTTTGGACGAGAGAGGAGTTAAGAGGATATAAATAATATATAATATTTTCTAAATCTACTTTCTATTTGAATGCATACTATCGGAAATAAATAATTATAAGAATTATTATTGTAATTATTGGTCGGTAAACAACGTCGATACTTAATAATAATAATATATGTATAGGGGAGTAGAATATTTACCTACCCATATTTCAATACAACTCTGCCCTTTTTAACTATATATCACATGTGTCCTTTATAACTATAAACATATACTACTCTCCCTACCTCTATGATAACCCTATTAAATTATATATAATTAAATTATGCTATAGCTGTCTAGAAATAGTAATACACTATTTCCCAATCTAAATCAATTACTACATAGACTAATATACATATATTTTATCCTACTACTACTTGATCTAGCTCCTACCTAGCTCCCATCCTACCAAGTAAATAATACACTACCCACGTGTACCCTGGTGGTAACCTTCTCTTCCGCTATAGAGGTCATGCTCGTGACATAGACTATTGCTCACCCCAGCCCTAGCGAGTAGGTCCTACACTACTTACATGTACCCTAGTGGTAACCTTCTCTTCCGCTATAGAGGTCATGCTCGTGGCATAGGCTATTGCTCACCCCAACCCTACCAAGTAGATCATACACTACTTACATGTACCCTGATGGTAACCTTCTCTTCCGCTATAGAGGTCATACTAGTGGCGTAGGCTATTACTCACCCCAGCCCTAGCGAGTAGGTCCTACACTACCCACGTGTACCCTGGTGGTAACCTTCTCTTCTGCTATAGAGGTCATACTAGTGGCGTAGGCTATCGGATTCTCTCGGTACTCCTCGATGTTGTGCAGACTGCCGCTGTACAGGATGTCCTTACGCTGCATGATACGAGGGGTATCACCTGTAAGACGAGGAGTATTGCGTAACGAGTTACTAAAGTGGAATATAGGGGGCGCTACGTCGTAGCGAGCGATAATTAATAATGATCGTTATTATTTATTGTCTGGAAATCAAAAAAAAAGAATCCCGAAATAAGCGAGTATACTCTTGCTTATATTTCTATTCGATGCTTATAAGCATTATTTATTAAATTTATTAAATTATAAATTAATTATTGATTAATGATCGTTAATACGAGACCATACTTGTGACGTGTTGCCGTTATTACAAATAATAAGCGCGGTGTTTAAAGATCAAACATGGCTAGTGTTTGCGCTTATTCACGAATGCAGTTTTTAGAGCGGATATTCGAAACCATAGCAACCACAGCTTAACTCTTCTCAACTCTATTCCAGTATTTAAATAACTTTCTAGTAATATATAATATTAAATATATATAGATATATATATATATATATTATAGATAACGGGTGCAACCTCAACCGAAGCACACACGTACACCTGTATCCGAACTTTCAGATCATTGAACAGATCTGAAACCACAACTGTTTAAGAATAATACTTCCAATATACGTGTACATGTGTCGTACGTGTGTGCGGTTGTATATCGGCCTACTTATAATCTTGTGATTGCTCATAGAGTAGTTTTTATTTTGCTGAGAGATAAAGGATGAAAAGTACACAGTATATATATATAAACACAGATATAAACACATATATAAATAGTGTGCGCACGAACCTTTACTATGCGTCACCGAGTGAACGCGGTGAGCTAGGAAAGCTTCGCTGGCATGTCGTCTGACGTTATGAGAGTATTCTGTTTGCACGTGTAGCGTGGTCATTATAGGGGGGGGGCGTGGTTTTATATTTGTATTAGGTAATGTGTTGTTAATAAGTTACGGTATTAACATGTTTAACATGTAATATAATTAGATAATATATATATATCAAATTTAGTATACATTATAATTAAATATTTATATATATATATATATATATATATACATATATATTAATTAATCAAATTTAGATAATCAGTTAATTAATATAGTAAGAGTAGCTAATATAAGAGACAACACGTGACCGTATAGGAATACGTCTTACAACTATAGTACTACTAGTACTACTACTATAGTACCACTATAGGTTACATCGTATGATGGACTAACCTCTAGAGTTGTTCAGGTGGGGTAACGAGCCGGATGCCTTCTGCAGGTGAGCCGCTCGAGATTGCATAATGTGAATCGGTAAATCTGCGGAGTTTCGTAGTATTATGTAATAGTCATGTATCTATAGATAAACGTATATCTACGGAGTATTGTAGTGTAATAGTCATGTATCTATATCATCGATGTAAATAAAAGTTTTTATGTAATAAAAAATGTTATTTACATCTATGATCTGTATAAACGTAAAACTACGGAGTATTGTGTAATAATCACGTATCTAGATAAACGTAAATCTGCGGAGTATCGTGTACTGGTCAAGTATCTATATAAACGTATAACGTACATACAGATGTATTACGTTACATTACACATCATCACCGATAGATGTATTTAATATCGCGTAATTAACGGTATATCTATCCAGAAATAAGGGTATATAAATACTGGTACTGCGTATATTGTAATATTATTTAATTACGTTCTTGAAAATTTAATTCAACGAACATTTAATTAAAGCGTTCATATTTATAATTCTATAAAAAACTATATAAACAATAACAAAAGTTAGTGTTGAGTGATCTTACTCTGTAGTATCTAATAGATACTATAGTATCTATAGTATCTAGATATATCTATAAATACTTATCTATACATATCTACCAGTATTCTGATAGGTATGGATAAAACATGTTTTTGCCAGGCAAACATGGCAAAAACGTATCATTTACATGTAATGTTATGGTAAAAACCTCAACAAAATGGCAAAAACCTTATCAATACAAATAATTTTATTTTATTTATTTATTAATTCATATATTAGTATTATAATAGAAGAGTAAATCTATTAATATTATATAGGAAGAATACATTTATTAGAATAATAATAGAAACAGTATATATATTAAGAATATATGTAATACATTAGAATGAATTTATAAATATATAAATGTATTTTTCATATATTATTATTAATTTATATTATTAATATATACTCATATTATAACTTGATAGCAAATTTATGTATTGTAAATATATAAAATTTATATATTTATATTATAAATACATAATTGATTCATCAAACCAGATTTTATCATTATTTATAGATTTCAATTAAAAATAAAACTAATTTTTATAGAAAATTAAAAAATAAAATACTGTGAATAAAATGATTTTTTCTGGAATGTTATTTTTAATAATTCTTTATTAATAATAATAAATATTCATAGATATATGATAATAAAGCAATTATATTTATAAATAATAATATAGTTATAAATAATTCTTATTGAATAAACATTATTCAGAATAATATTCATGAGATCAAAGAAATTAAATTTATTGAAAATATATATATATATAATGTATGTATTGTAAATATATAAAATTTATATATTTATATTATAAATACATAATTGATTCATCAAACCAGATTTTATCATTATTTATAGATTTCAATTAAAAATAAAACTAATTTTTATAGAAAATTAAAAAATAAAATACTGTGAATAAAATGATTTTTTCTGGAATGTTATTTTTAATAATTCTTTATTAATAATAATAAATATTCATAGATATATGATAATAAAGCAATTATATTTATAAATAATAATATAGTTATAAATAATTCTTATTGAATAAACATTATTCAGAATAATATTCATGAGATCAAAGAAATTAAATTTATTGAAAATATATATATATATAATTTGTGTTATTTAAAAGTATAATTGTATACAATATAATATAATAAATAAGTAATATAAGTTATATTTTTAATTTTAATAAATATAATTAATTTAATCTTATAGCTTTGTTTAGATATAAGATAAATATTTATTTTTAAGATTATTCTTACTAGGAAAGATATAACACTCACGAAATAGTATAATTCTATTTTATATACAAAAATAAACAGCGCCACCTATATAGGGTCAATTTTTGGAACGATGTGTTGTTTATAATATAAATTCGTATCAAACTACGCACTTTTAAAATGAAAACAAAAATTCAAGTTAGTAAATATCGTATTTACGAATAATCGCATGGATCCTATTGATAGAGTGCAGAGATTATTTATATGTATTAGAATATTAGAATATTACCCAATTTATTTTATGTTTAATTTAATGTAGGGGAGAGTGGGGTTGTATGAACAGGTGTCTTGCAATATCCACTGGAGATAACAATTGTTTGCTACAGCAGAAATTTGATTTGACTGAACTAGTATCATCATCTATAATTAATACAGTTGCGGAAGTATCATTTATTAAATTTATATTTATTTTTATTTAAATAAATAAAAATAGTATCAGTTTAATCACATTTTTAACTAAAGTACGCTCAAAAGTAAAAATTCCAGACAAGGTAATATATGTTATAACTTCTATAATAATTATTTGATTATTTTCATATTATATATATGATTTTAATATATAATTAGCTTAATATTAATATACAAATATATTTAAAATTTTAAATAAAATATTTAAATTTTAACAATTAATAATACAATTTCATATGGGGTTGAGTGAACCACTAAAACGGGGTTATATGAATATTGTTCAATCAGCCAAATATCATATGTTAATATTTATAATATAATATTATAATATTATAATATTAATATTATTATAATATTATAATATTATAATATTAATAGTATTATAATATTATAATATATATTCAATGATCCGAATATAAATAAGTAATGATTAAACAGAAATAATATAATTAATTATATATCAATATAATTCATTAAATTAATTGTAATGAGGGTCTATTACTAATTCATAATAATTATTTAAATATTATTTCTAGGAATCAAAAATGATAAACTATACTCAACAAACTGATATAATATGTGATAAAACTATCATGCCAAGAGCAATTAAATAAGTAAAACAGGCTATGTTCATTCAACCCCAAAGGCGGGGTTGAATGAACTTTTTTATTTTTTTTTATTAATTGTAATTATGAAATCTTATAAGTATTCCTTATATCTAAAAGTAATATATTAGTTAACTAATATCATATATTATGCAATACAATATAAATAATTACGAAAAATGTATTATTACAACAATGATAGCACTTTATACAAAAACATGGTTATACAACCCCACCCTCCACTAAGCTTGTTTCTAAGGATTGGAGTTCTGAAATAATAACACGCCTTTCAAATTTAATAGGTTATTTACCTATGTTATTTTAGTTTCTAAATTTCTAACATAAATCTAGGGTAGGGGAAAGTAACCTAATACGGAAACTTTAACAGTAAATGGTCTTAACATTTTATGATTCATTATTTTTATTCAAAAATTACAATATATTAATATTTTATGATTATAGATATTATTGTGATTTTAAAATTGTATTTAATCTTTTAATTCCATATATAACGGGGGTGTCCGTATTCGGTACCCATGTCCGAATACGGACACCCTGTGTTATAATACGGACACCCTATATACCACTAGATAAACTATATATTATTGATGAATCAATCAGACAAACTACAATTACATTATTTATAATTAATTTTATGAACAATTTATTCTAATTTAATTAGTTAATAATTTATTTATTTTTATTATTTTTTAATTAATAATACAATTTAAGTATCTAAATAATAACATTTTTAGATTTAGCTTCATTGGTGGACCACCAATGGTGGTATTAATTTTATAATGCACGTGATATTTATGAAAATCAGAATAGGTCATACAATGCGCGTTGATTGGTTATAGGGTGTCCGTATTAAGACATATATAGTGTCCTTATTAGGTACTTATATGACCTCTAGATATATGCTTATAGCTTAATGAATATTTGATAACAAATATAGAAATTATATATATCATTTTAGAATGCTTTATTTTTTATAAATATAGTGTTATATTTTATATAGTTACATTTTTATATTCTTGAGTAGGTTTTAATTGAAATTTTTTTCATAAATTTAAAAACGTAATAAAAAAATTACGTTATTGGATATATATCAACACTATTTTAAATTATTAAAAAATATAAAATACTTATTTATTTTATTCAATAAGCATTTTTTTGTAGGAGTTATGGTTTCTGAGATACCGAGAGTGTCCGTATTCGGTTACTTTCCCCTATACATATATAATATTTACTAATTGTTTGTAATACTATTTAAATATATACTAAAGTATCATGTATATAAATATATATATATATATATATATATATATAACATCGAATATAAACATTGGAACTTGAGGTGAAAGATATACATAAACTACAATATAGTTTAAAACCATCATGACAATTCTCTATGCACTTTCTACACTAGTAACAATTATCTAAATTATATTAAATAAGATAACTACCATTAGGGGCGCTGGAACATTTTTATATGTAAGGGGACCAACCAATTAAAATAAATGTTAACATATTGTGGTAAAAGTGTGGGGACCAATACATTTGAGGTCCCCTAGATTTTAAAGTGGGGGGGGGTCATATCCCCCATCCCCTCTGTTGCAGCTCCCCTAACTGCCATGTAAAGACGTCTTACCTATGTGTTTCATCTCTTTCACTTTCTTCTTGAACTCGACCCCTATCCCGTTCTCGTCGACGCCGTTCTCGAGCGGTCTCGCGACTCCGTCGACATCGGCTTCCCCGACGGCTACTTCCGGTTGTACTTGCTCCTCCTCCTCCAGCGTACGGAACATCATTCCGCAGATGCAACAGTTCAGCAACAGGCCGCTCTCGATCAGCAGCGAACCGCGGAATCCGTACGTGTCAATCAAATACTAGCGGTGTTAATGAGAGGTGTCAATCAAATACTGACGGTGTTAATGAGAGGTGTCAATCAAATACTGACGGTGTTAATGAGAGGTGTCAATCAAATACTGGCGGTGTAAATATAATGGGGTATGTACATTGTACAATGTCCAATTTCCAATGTCCAATGTCCAATGTACAATGTACATTGTACATTGTACATATAGTTAGAGAGGAAGTACTTTTACGAATACTTTACTAAAACTAATACTTTTCTCTCTAGCTCTATGGGTATGTAACATATCCCATGTTTAATTCGAATGAAAATGCGTTATCATGGTATCGATTAAATACTGTTGTCAAAATAATGATAATTTATAATAGAATAACGTGTATTATATAATATTGAAAATTAGAATAGGCCTATATTGTTTAGACGCTAAGATAATTTCTTTGAATAAACTTATTAATTAATTTTTTTAATTTTATACTTTCATATCATAGGTAGGGTAGGATATATCCTATTAACTTAGGACTCATAAGGTATAGGAATACAATATGTGTAAATTATCAATAGATAATATATATAATGAAGTCAATTATGAATTGTAATTGATAAATATATATATATATATGTATATATATATATATATATATATATATATATAAATAGATTAGTATACCTAATGTTACGATTCTAACAAGTAAGTACTAATATTTAGATTATATAATATGTTGCATTATATATTATGATACATTGTATTTTAGACAGATTATTTACCGGGTAATATATCTATTTATTACGAAATACTTGACCGGCCAGTAGATACGCGCCTCTACGACTCTTACGTCACTACTGGGTAACTATGACGTCACCTGTGGACGATAATAGTGCCCCCTAGGGGTTGGGTATTCTCTGCGTGTTGTCTACCCGCGAGAACTTGACCACGACCGCGACGTCAGATTACTTCACTACGATACTAAATTATGACGCATACCTTATGAGTCATAACCATATGAGTCATCGACTACGACTCATACGTAGCGGTACTATAGCCCTATATCGGGTAAGGGTGATTTATTTCGGGCGGATTATGCTTTTATTATGAATTAAATACAATATGTTCGATAGAATTCCCACTCAGAAATGAGTGCGCACATAGCGATACTACATCAACGTTGAAAGTGTGGTACACAGAACTAGAAAGAGAGATTTTCTATCTATCACTACGTGTAGTACACAGAGCTAGAGAGAAAGCTTTTCTATCTATCTCTATGTGTAGTACTCAGAGCTAGAGAGAAAGCTTTTCTATCTATCTCTACGTGTGGTACACAGAACTAGAGAGAAAGCTTTTCTATCTATCTCTACGTGTAGTACACAGAACTAGAGAGGACGCTTTTCTATCTAGCTATACGTGTGGTACACAGAGCTAGAGAGAAAGCTTTTCTATCTAGCTATACGTGTAGTACACAGAACTAGAGAGGACGCTTTTCTATCTAGCTATACGTGTGGTACACAGAGCTAGAGAGAAAGCTTTTCTATCTAGCTATACGTGTAGTACACAGAACTAGAGAGAAAGCTTTTCTCTCTAGCTATACGTGTAGTACACAGAGCTAGAGAGAAAGCTTTTCTACCTATCTCTACGTGTGGTACACAGAACTAGAGAGAAAGCTTTTCTACCTATCTCTACGTGTGGTACACAGAGCTAGAGAGAAAGCTTTACTATCTAGATCTACGGGTACGTATAATATTCAATACGGTAAATAAACAAATACTACCGCCCTCACGTATAAGTATACCCTCTAGGGTGCTAGACGGGCCTTACCCTGAGGAGGGGTGCGAAGATGAAGGTTCCTATTCCCGAACCGCAGACAGCCAGCCCTGTAGCGAAGGCCCTCTTCTTCTCGAAGTAATAGGTCACGCTTACGATGGCGGGCAGGTATATCATACCTAGACCTATACCTGGGTAGGAGTGGGGGGTGAGGGTGAGTGTGAGGGGTAGTAATAGGTGACGATTACTATGGCGGGCATGTATATCATAACCTATACCTATACCTAGGGTAGGGGTAGAGGTGGGGGGTAGTAATAGGTGACGCTTATTATGCATAGTAAACTATACCACTACTTAGTAATGGTAGTGTTAGTAGTATATGTATGACTATCATGATGATGATCATCATCATCATCACTCAAATCATCATCATCATCATCATCATATTCATCATCTTTTTTTAATTTATCACTATATAAAATAAAATCAATTAGAAAATTATATATATAAATAAATTAGTATACCTTATGTTACGATTCTAACAAGTAAATAATAATATTTAGATTACGTTTAAAAATAATTAATCACACATAAAACTTGTAAAATACTAATTCACTCTGTTGTTTTTTCACACTTAGATTATGTTAGTTCACTATATAATAGATTACCAAAATGTAGGACTAACAACATTGATAACATTATTAGATCATCTATCCGTACTATTCATAGTATTACATTCAATAACTATATATCAATTAGCTCCCTCAAGCATAAATTACAAATACTTTTCTTAAAAGACAGAGCATTTCTTAAATCTGTTTCATTAATCCATAATCTCATCTATTCAAATACATATAATATATTATCTGAAAGGATATCCTATTATCGACCTCTCTCTTCCCTTAGATCTGCCAAGTCTGTAAAACTAAATTTACCTAAATATAATTATGAGACCATTATGGGTAGATATTTATGTGTGTCAGCACAAAATTACGTTGTGAAATTAAATACAATATTTTCCGACGTAAAGTAAAATTATTTTAACGTCATTAATATTAATATTTTTATATATATTTATTAATCGTTATTATTTAAATCAATATGTTATATTTATTTATTTTCATTTGTTTCATTTTTATCACACACTTTTTAGTAATATAATTTGTTTTATATTTTGACGGTGTTTAATTAAACTATCAAATCAAATCAAAATCAAAATCATCTTCATCATCATCATCATCATCATCATTATTATTATTATTATTATTATTTTTATTATTATTATTATTATTATTATTATTATTATTAAATGAGTACATATTGTTAACATTCTAAAGAATGCGTATACATTTGTACGGCGTAGTATAACAACATACGCAGTAGGTATGCCTAACTATATATATATATTATATATTATTTACGATTATATATATATATATATATTATATATTATTTATGAGTATATACTATAGTATATAGTATTATGGTTTCATCTCTCCACTTAAACGTGTGTATGTTTTTATACGAATGTGAATGTATTATGATATAGTGAACGTATGTACGTGAAGGTAAGTTTGTATGTATGCGTGTGTATGTATGCGTGTGTATGTGAGTTATGTATGCGTGTGTATGTGAGTTATGTATACGTGTGTATGTATGACGAACATTATACGGTAAGTAGATACACAATTACCATATAATGTCACGATAAGCTACAATAGTGTCCCTGTATTTAGATAAATGCATGCATTGCACATATTATTATTATTACTTAATAATGTTCAATAAACAATATACACAATTTGTAATATATAATATCATGCTTGGTTTATACATAGCCCACTCTGCTACGTTATATATATATATATATATATATATATATATATATATATATATACATATATATATATATACTGTACATTGTACAGTGTACAATTTACACTCTACAATATAAAATGTAAACTGTACAATGTAAAAAAGTCGAATTTAAATATTTTTATTGAAGAAATAATTATACTATTTTATTCACATATATGATCCAAATACACACATATATATATATATATATATAGATATATATATATATAAAGAAATAACTTCTATCTATATAGATGACAATTATTATGAATACTCATGAATAACCCTTATCATAACTCACGATTTGTGAAATATAGAGATCATGCTATGGGAACAATAATATGTTAAGTACATCAACAAAACGTTATCTAGATAGTTATTATTAATGAATCTACAGATATAAAGTAGTAGTAGTAGTAGTAGTAGTAGTAGTAGTAGTAGTAGTAGTAGTAGTAGTAGTAGTAGTAGTAGTAGTAGTAGTAGTAGTAGTAGTAGTAGTAGTAGTAGTAGTAGTAGTAGTAGTAGTAGTAGTAGTAGTAGTAGTAGTAGTAGTAGTAGTAGTAGTAGTAGTAGTAGTAGTAGTAGTAGTAGTAGTAGTAGTAGTAGTAGTAGTAGTAGTAGTAGTAGTAGTAGTAGTAGTAGTATTTAGCAAATTTCTCATTCACATGTACATCATGTATCACCACATGCAATTCTAATTCTAGTTCTAATGACACCCCATCTCCATCACCACCTGTATCTACACCTACCGTAACATCTCCCTCAATACCTAGCACTCTACCTACGTCTCTTAAATATATTGCTGATGGCATAGATGAGATCAAAAATATGTTATCTAAAAATTCCTTCACATCATACGCTGACAAACTTAAAATATCTACTGACAAAATAATTACATCCAATACTTCCATTAACAAAAAACTCAATAATTTACAATCATTTACTGACTCAAAATCACTAGCAGTAGTAATTGAACAGCTATCATCATCAGAATGCAACACTAACTTTATAAACACTCTCTGTACTTTTCTTGAATGTGATAGCCAATCAATCTCGAAAGTTATTTTTAATTATAATAGAGCTACTATATTTTTTTCAAATAAATTTGCTAAATCTCTTTTTTTGTCAAATAAGACTATGATAAAAGACTCTTGTTATAATTCTATTTTTATTCGAAACTACGTTAATTTAGAGACAGTTAGACGTGGAAAAATTTTGTACCATGCCACAAAGGCTAATTTGATTAGTAATTGCAAATCGGTTTTTAATCATAAAAGTTCTGATTATGAATTACGCCAATTATTACCAAACTCTAACAGTGTTAACTGGAAAGGTGATTCGTTAAAAATCTCTACTTCAGATTTTGAAAGCTGGTCGTCCAGTTTTAAATCATATGTAAACAATATTAATGCATCTACTAGTAAAACTACTAATATATCTAATACCCAAACTAAATGACTAAGTTCCAATCTTACTATGTCACTTATCAACATTAGATCTCTAAATGCTAACAATCTCATTCTTTCTGATAATATTTCTGACCTTGATACTGATATTATAGCTCTAACTGAAACTTGGTTAACAGTTGACACCCCTACACTTTCTATTATACCAAAAAACTATCAACTTATTCATACACCTCGTATTAATCGTATAGGAGGCGGTGTCGGGATTTTATTTAAAAATACGATTAAACTTATATCTTCCAACCCTGTACATATTATTGACTGTGATACAATACTAGTCTCATTACTTATTTCTGGAGGCTTAACTATTAAATTATTTCTTGTTTATCGACCACCATCATCTA
>OZ025244.1:56964360-57061860 GCA_964019155.1 Osedax fenrisi
GTAGTAGTAGTAGTAGTAGTAGTAGTAGTAGTAGTAGTAGTAGTAGTAGTAGTAGTAGTAGTAGTAGTAGTAGTAGTAGTAGTAGTAGTAGTAGTAGTAGTAGTAGTAGTAGTAGTAGTAGTAGTAGTAGTAGTAGTAGTAGTAGTAGTAGTAGTAGTAGTAGTAGTAGTAGTAGTAGTAGTAGTAGTAGTAGTAGTAGTAGTAGTAGTAGTAGTAGTAGTAGTAGTAGTAGTAGTAGTAGTAGTAGTAGTAGTAGTAGTAGTAGTAGTAGTAGTAGTAGTAGTAGTAGTAGTAGTAGTAGTAGTAGTAGTAGTAGTAGTAGTAGTAGTAGTAGTAGTAGTAGTAGTAGTAGTAGTAGTAGTAGTAGTAGTAGTAGTAGTAGTAGTAGTAGTAGTAGTAGTAGTAGTAGTAGTAGTAGTAGTAGTAGTAGTAGTAGTAGTAGTAGTAGTAGTAGTAGTAGTAGTAGTAGTAGTAGTAGTAGTAGTAGTAGTAGTAGTAGTAGTAGTAGTAGTAGTAGTAGTAGTAGTAGTAGTAGTAGTAGTAGTAGTAGTAGTAGTAGTAGTAGTAGTAGTGGTAGTAGTAGTAGTAGTAGTAGTAGTAGTAGTAGTAGTAGTAGTAGTACACACCCCTATAGTGTATACACTTTCTATTATACCAAAAAACTATCAACTTATTCATACACCTCGTATTAATCGTATAGGAGGCGGTGTCGGGATTTTATTTAAAAATACGATTAAACTTATATCTTCCAACCCTGTACATATTATTGACTGTGATACAATACTAGTCTCATTACTTATTTCTGGAGGCTTAACTATTAAATTATTTCTTGTTTATCGACCACCATCATCTACCTATCAGACATTTCTAGATAATCTTAATGAGTTTATCTCATCACTCCCTTCCTTAACTAATACAATATTTCTTGGTGATTTTAACATCCCTATAAACAAACAAAATAAACTCTCTATAGACTTTATATCACTTATTCAATCTCATTCAACATGTAAATTCTTTCACGCATATTTCAGGAAATACACTTGATCTCGTTTTCTCTTGTATTAACTCGTCATTAATAATCTCTATTTTGGATACTAAACATCTATTATCTGATCACTATGCGGTGTATTTTACAGTAAACTACCTAATGCCTACTAAACCCATTAAGAACACAATTTATTATCGTAATATATCTAACATCACGATTACTAACTTTCTGAGTGACCTTCATGTAAGTATTCTCAATGATCGAAATGACATCACTATGCTAAATCTAAATAACTGCCTCTCCCACCTGTTAAGTACACATTCGCCACAAAAAAACTAAACATATTATTGACACTAATAATAACCATTGGTTTAATTCCGAAAACATAAGAGCCAAAAAACACTTGCGTAAAGCCGAGAGATGTTTTTCCAAAAACCAAACGGAAAACAATACAATTGCACTAATTGAAGCCTCAACTACCTTCAAAGAATCTATTAAAATGGCCAAAATATCATATTACCACAATAAAATAGTAAACTGTGGAAATATAGCTAAGTTACTGTATAATGTGAGCGACAGCCTTATGGGAAAAACTAAAGTGAAAATTCTTCCTGATATTATTTCTTCTGATCTATGCAATCAATTGTCTTCTTTTTTCACAAATAAGATTGAAATAATCAGACAGACTATTTACAATCTTATTTGTATTGCACTACCCACTTTACCTTATACACCACCATCTATTTCCTTTTTATTATCTTCCTTTACTCCACCATCTACTGACTATATTGAATTACTCATTCTATCATCTAAATCTTCCTCTCCCCTTGACTCCATTCCACTATCTCTTATGAAAAAAATTGCACCCGCACTTTCTATATATCTTACTACTATATTTAAAAATTCTTTAAGTTATGGCACTGTCCCAATTGACTTTAAACATGCACTAATATCACATATTCTCAAGAAAAATAATCTTGGAAAAAACTCTATGTAACTACCGTCCAATTTCTCAACTCTCTACTATATCTAAAATTCTAGAAAAGGTAGTTTTTAAGCAATTAATACACTATCTTGAAATTAATAATATCATTGACCCTTTTCAAAGTGCCTATAGACCTAACCATAGCACTGAAACGTGTTTAAATCATGTCATCAGCAATATACTCAACTCACTTGACACTGAATCTCCTATTCAACTTTTGTTATTAGATCTATCAGCAGCGTTTGATACTCTTGACCATGACATTCTAACTAATAGATTACGTGACATAGGTGTTGATGGAATAGCACTTTCTTGGCTAATATCATTCTTTAAATAGCGTACCTTTGCTGTGAAAACCGGCTCTTCCATCTCTATAACTAAACTTATAACTACGGGTGTTCCCCAAGGCTCAGTTCTAGGCCTACTTCTATTCTTAATTTATATTGCGCCTCTCACTAATATAATTAAATCCTACCAATCAATTCATTATCATCTTTACGCCGATGATATACTTTTATACACATCTCTGTCTCGTCATTCTACTTCCAACAGAAACGATCTCTCACTATGTGCTACCGAAATACGTGCATGGCTATTGAATAATATGCTGCTGCTTAACGCTTCTAAATCTGAGCTAATCAACATTCCGGAAACATACTACGATTTCCCGGTGATATCTGTGAATGGTATTATAGTAGAACCAAGTAGTTCTATACGATATCTTGGTTTTACAGTCGATGCTGATTTAACCTTTAAGAAGCACATCAATAACACATGTAAACGTTCATATTACCAGCTTCTTATGATACGTAATATTCGTAAATATATCAACAATGACCTCTGCCTTATACTCGTCAACTCATTAGCAATGTCGCCTATTGATTACTGCTGCTCTATCCTCCAAGGTGTACATGAATGCCGCATTCGTCCTCTCACACGAATCATTCGAGCATCTGTTCGTTTGATTTTTAAACAACCACGTAATGATCACTCTAATATAACGTTAAAGATGCAGTCTATCAAAATGTTATCGATAAAACAAAGAACATTATATCGACTACTTTGTATCGTACAAAAATCGTTATCAACAGCTCAACCATTATATATCAATGACACGTTAATACTTAAAATATCGACTCGAACCCTCCGTTCTACTGATGACAGATATGTGCTATCCTCTCATCGATGTCGACTATCGCGTACTCTAAATGGAGCTTTTGTATAGTCTGCTCCGTATAACTGGAATAAACTTCCTCTAAGTATCCGTATGATGTCTAATCATGATACTTTTAAACGTTCTGTTAAAAATATATTCTAGCCATTCGATGATTAATTTAAATTGTTTTCGTTTAAAATGTTTATATTTTTCGTTTCTCACGTTTAACACTTGCCAGAGTATTTTCATGCTAACTTTAGTGTATAAATACATCATATTGATTGATTGATTAATAGTAGTAATAGTAGTAGTGGAAGTAGTAGTATTAGTAGTATAATAACTATTAATTATTACGTATTCTATACGTGATCACGTGACTAGAGTTACTTAGAATTCGTAGAGGTCAAAGGGTTACTTATTTATAACTCGAATACTCCATTAATTATTAACTCTAACCAGTAACCACTATAGTGACTACTGACCACTGGGTGGAAATAGACAATGAGAATAATTATGCTTTGTTATATAATTCTCTATAAAGTATATGCCTGAAATAAACGGATTAAATAAGTACGTTCTTTTGGATATCGTGAAGAATGGATAATAATCTAATAAATATAAACGTTTAATAACATTGATAGAATAACATACTAGGATATTTATATAGTATACTACATATGTATTGATAGTATACTATAGTATAAATGTGTATGTTTATCTTATAAACCTTAACAATTGAATAACAAGCATCAAAACAACATATAGACATATATGTCTACATAAAACCCGGCATATAATAATACCTATAGGTATATATAATAATACCTATATATATATATCAGTAATTATCATATAATAATTATTAATATTTACACATAATTACTTGCACATAATAAGTAACAATTACAAGTTACGTGTTTAGGTGTTATCATATAATATATATTAATACATAGTATGTGATAACATTTTAGTACACCGTTTTATAAGATATGATTTAGACATATGTCTAACTCATAGGAGTTTAATACTGGTACAATAATGTCATTATTTTGTAGTTATTACGCCATATAGACGTTATTTCGGTAAATATTAGAAACTCGTATTACGCTAATTTCATAGCCAATACGTGTGCACTCAACCGTGGCCTAGAAATTGCTTATATCGATTTACATTTCTCATAATATACATATATATATGTGTGAATATTTATATTGCAATGCCAAGTTATGTATATATATATATATATATATATATATATATATATATATTGATATTATCGTGAAATACCTAACATTTAATTGACTAACCTCCGACTAAACCGAGACTGACGTACAGGAAGTAAACATTGGGGGCGTAATAGCTGACCCCGAACCCCACGGACGATATGATGGACCCCATTATAGTGACCGTCCGACATCCGTACTTGTTGGTCAACGCACTGGCTATAGGACCTAAGGGGGCGGGGTAGGGGGCGGGGCATTACGTAAGAATAGCTCACTGTCGCGTAATCTATTACGTAATATCGCAGTATCGTTTTGTACGAGTCACAGTAGTGGCGATTACAATATATATACGACTTAGGGTGTGGTTTCTATAGCAGGTCAGGTGGTCAGGTGGTCAGGTGGTCACGTGGACAATCAGTTGATGCATTGCGTAGATACAACGAAGTCATGTATCCAAGCTGTCCATCCGTGCATAGCTGTCCAATGGAGATATGGACACTGTCAATCTCTCCATATTGTCATGCTACAAAAGAACACCATTAGACCGGAACTTCGCACTACCGAATACCTTCGCAAGATCCGATGAAAGTAATAAGTAGAATATCTAACGAAGCACCCATAGCATATATAACGCTATATATAGTATGAACACATCGATAATTATCTATATAGACTATAGATTATATACTATAGATTATTATCTATCGGAACGAGTCATCGTAAATTCCGATGTCCATAGAACGGTTTCGGAATATGTTCTAAAATATCGGTTCTTCTGTCGGAAACTCCGGTCGTCTGATTGGTTTAACTTAACGTAACCTTTAACGTAAAGTATCGGTCAGCCGATCGGAATTCCGAGGTGTGTTCAAAATAAACATATTACGGAACTTCAGAATATATTATGTAGTGTATACATATAATCATATTTACAACATACGTATATATATATAATCACGTATGGTAAAAGGGGCATAACTTATGCCGTCTATAGTATAGTATAATATAGTATACCACGTATACGTGTTATACATATGTTATACCAGCATTCAACTATATTGCAATACATATAGAAAATATATTTACGTTAAAAACAGTAACACGGATATGATATATAATTTAATATTCCTATAAATAATGGAGGTCATAGGTTAACTGTCAATCACACGCGACCACTAACCGGAGCAGAAGGTTACGCCCACCATCAGAGAGTTAATCCAGCCGAACTCCTGCCGCGATATTCCGAAGTTATTCAGCATCGGGGTCATGAAGATTCCGAAACTGTAGGCTACTCCGTCAGCTATTATGTGTATTAGGAACGATCCGAACACTACTACCCAGCCCCATCTGTTGTAATGGAGTGGGGTTAGTGGTGGGGTAGGGGAGTGGGGTTAGTGACAGGGTAGGGAGAGTTAGTGGTGGGTAAGTGACAGGTGTAGGCTACCCCATCGGCTATTATGTGTATTAGGAACGATCCGAACACTACTACCCATCCCCATATGTTGTAATGGAGTGGGGTTAGTGGTGGGGTAGGGGAGTAGGGTTAGTGACAGGGTAGGGAGAGTTAGTGGTGGGTAAGTGACAGGTGTAGGCTACCCCATCGGCTATTATGTGTATTAGGAACGATCCGAATACTACTACCCAGCCCCATCTGTTGTGAACAGTTGGGGTTAATGGAGGTGATTATAATAGTGATGTAGTTATTGATAGGCATAGTGCTTGAGTTAGTGGTGGGTTAGTTATGGGTATAGTGGGGTTAGTGATGTTATAGTGCTGGGATTGGATATGGGGTTAGTGGTGGGGTATTTGTGGGGTTATTGATGAAGTTAATGTGGTTGTTAGATTTGTAATGGGTTATTAATGGGTTTATTGGCGTGCTAGTGGATGTTTAGTGGTAGGGTTAGTCACTAACCACTAGCCGTTAGTGGTGTGTAGTTAGTTATATTGTTAGTATTAGGTTTAGTTATGTGTAATCTGAGGGGTTTGTGATGAGGTTAAGAGTAGGGTTAATGATATATAGTTATATTTTTAATTATAGGTTGGATTATATTAATAATGATTAATTTAATCGTAGATTTAATTATATAATATATAGATACAGTAGGAGATGTATAGGTATGTTTATAAGTGAGTGTAATACGATATTTGCTGATAAATATACTTATAATATAGTAGTGTTTTAGTAATTTTTTTAGTAGAGGATTTAATTGTTTTTTAATTGTATGTTTAGCTATAGGTTATATGATAGGTTTAGTAGGTTTTATGATATGTTTAGTAGGTTTAGTGATAGGTTTAGTAATAGGTTTATCGATAGGTTTAGCAATAGGTTTAGCGATAGGTTTAGTAATAGGTATAGTGATAGGTTTTAGTGGTGATTAGTGATATACCACTATAGTGTATATATAATTGTTAAATAGTGGTACATTTAATATCATATATACTTGTTGTTAGATATATATATATGTGTGTGTGTGTGTGTATATAAGTATAATAATAGTATTAATATAGCATATATTAGAGCAGGATAACATATTGGTATGATTAATAATATTAATTTAATAGCATATATATATGCTATATAAAAAATATATATATTAAGTATAAATTTATGATAATATATAATATATTATCATATATACCTAATTTAATGAAATGTATCCCTGAAAATGCTACTCTACTAACTATAGTTATATGTGCTAATTAATTAATTATATACGTATATATTATTACGTAATTAAATTCACATAACCCTCCGTCTGGCGGCGTTGGTAGTTTCTTTATAAGTTTATTCTCTTTGTTATCGTCTGGTATCGTGTCTCCTTTATCAGCTAGCGCTTTTCTTCCAGCTTTTGTCATGTTCTATTGAAATCTATGAGGGTTATACTTATTTAGAACAATATAATACCGTTTAAGAATTATTATACATATAGTTAATACTATAGTATACGTATGAATCTATGACAATTTCTAAGTATCCTCTTTAATATACATTCCCTACGTGCCATCGATTAAATCAAGTATATATATATATATATATATACTTGATTCAAGATATATATATATATATATATATATATATATATATATATATATATATAGATTAAATAAAATATGTACATGTTTACCCATTACATAATATTCATATACCGGCAACATAGTTAGTTTAAGAATATCGTTAAAATGGCTTGTTAGTCACAATAGTAATTATTAAATATTATACTTAAATATCGCTGGTATGCATATTCACATGTAAACGTTTATTATATTTTTTAATATATATTTCGTATTATCAACAAATATATACATTTATATATATCTTTATATATATATATATATATATTATAATATTGATACTATTAATAATTATAATAATTCGTATATACCTTAATAGTCTTAATCTAATTATAATGTAGATATTCGTGTAAACAATTATTAATATGATGTTTATTTATGTTATTATTTATATATTCGCGGATCCGATATATAGGTTATATTTATAGCAAAGATTGACGAGTTATTAATCTACTTCCGGTAATAAATCTATTATTACGGGAAGGTTCATTGTTTTAAATATTACTAACTAATCGTGTATACAATATTATTAACGGACTTTAACGGACATTAACTCTACCCAGGGTACGTGTGTGTTTCGCTTGTGATTTGTATGTTATAACATATACACACACACATATATATATATATATATATATATATATATATATATATATATATATATATATATATGTGTGTGTATATATATATTATTTCCCTAATACATTTATACTACATATATGATTAAAATTAAGTAACTGTATAGGTCAGGTTAGTCCTTCAAAGTCCCTAAAATTTAGTATACTATATAAACATACGTGTACAAGTAATTTATAAACAGTAGGTTGCTAAATCTATAGACAGCAATGATGTACCGATAATTGCTCCATAGCCGTTATAGATGAGAGATAGACTGACATCGCAGTGTTTAGGTATACATACATATATGTTATAGGTACGTGGAAGATGTGTATGTTTGTGTGTGTGTATAAGTTGGGGTAGGGTGTATATCTGAGTGTATTTGTGTGTATATTTATATGTGTGTGTGTGTTTTTGTATGTGTGTATATAAGTTGTAGGAGGGTGTATACACCTCTACCATCTATAGATGTAACATTACGTAATATGACGTAACAGGACGTAACTGTTACGTAACCGGTTCGACAACAAAAAGAGGGCGCCACCTGTAGTGGAGTGATGTAATACAGTAAAGCTAAGTACATTAGCACTTAGGTTACTCGATGGTGGTGGTCACATGGCTAACCTACGTAATATGTGCAGTAAGTGACGTACTGTGTCGTGGTGGCATTGTTAACTTGTATAGGTATTGTACAATGTACAGTGTATACACTATAATACAGTGGATATACTATAGTATAATGTATACACTAAGTACATGATATAACGGCAATACTATAATTAGTTATTTATTGTTGAGTATGTATTCGTGATTATTAGTCACACATGACGAAGTGTACGTTACATTCTTGTTAATGTTACATCTCCTGTAAACATATGAATACATATGTGTCACGTGGTCATACATAGGTGTCACGTGACCATACGTACGTATCACGTGGTCACGCATATATCACGTGACCATACATATGTGTCACGTGGACATACACATGTATCACGTGGGAATACGTTACTGCGAACCTGACGTTAGTATAAACACTGCTATACCTGTCACCGTGGTATCGCCATTGTTCTAGGTGTCATATTATTAGATATTACCTTATAAGGTATACCATATACCAGATACCAAACTATCGTATCAGATATTATTCTATATATATATATATATATATATATATCGTGACAACAAATCTAACTAACACCTATAGGTTATTATAGTGGAGTATAATGGATAAACACACGATGTATCGGGAATACACGTTAGCGAAATGTTGAAGTATGCGTTAAGTCACACTTACATTTGTAAATAAACTATGCTAAGTACGATTAAATAATACACGACGACCACCGGAATATATCTATAAATAGATAATACGAGTAAAAAAATAAAATGTGGAATATATACTATAAAGTAAATAATAATACTTCGCGATGTGCATTGTTTAAAACTGTATACAGTATATAGGTGTTCCTGTACATGTGTACGCAGTATATATACATCATACACATAGTGTTAACATAGCATCATCATCATCATCTTCATCCTCATCATCTGCATCGTCATCATCATCATCAGCATCATTATCATCGTCGTAATAATTATTATTATCATCATTTTATATATATATATATATATGTGTGTTTGTGTATGTGTGTATGTGTGTATGTATGTGTGTGTATGTGTGTACGTGAATATAGTACTGTTTTTGTATTTCACAACTAAATATATCAAGAAACGTTACCAGGTACTATAGTATACCATATTGCTATTCATCTTCACATATGTTTAATCATATATATATATATATACCTCATACTTTTATAATTATAAAATATATAAATACATACCTACTTGGTATAACCAGCGGGCTTTGGTATTCCCTAGTATAATAACATTTTTATATAACCTATATATATATATATATATATTTATATTAGCTGTATATGTATTATAAGATATATGAATCTTCATTGCTATGTTAATTTGGTATAATGATGAAGTCATCATTAATATTTAAAATATGTATACAATATTATAATTACGAGTGTTATATATAAATCATAATATGTATGTCAAGGTCATATATTTTTACTTAGAATTATCGTAGTGCATCAGTGCTTCAGTACTTCGTATCTATTTATAGATTACTCTTTGGACAGTAGATACATATTTTACATAATTGTGAACTTTGAAATTTCTATCAAATAGTTCATAAGTGAATTTTATCTATTTTTAACGATCGGAATTGATGAAAATATAGATATTTATTTTATAATTATATATATATATATATATTTAGATTTATATTATTTATATATCTATATAGGCCATTTTTATAATAAAATATAGATTTGCGGAATACGTTCCAGACCACTATTAAATGTTGCGTTTTATGTGAGATGAATTATATACATTATTCACTATGTATACATATATATATATATATATATATATATATATATATATATATATATACGTATAAATTTATTAATTTTAATTTTGGTTTAAGCATATCATCTCAATCATAAACTTAGATAAAGTTTCACAAGTACAAGTTAACCCTACAGTATGTTATACGCGCTTAATGTTCAGATGTTAATCATTTTATTTTATTGATATTTTTATACAACATAATTTAGGATCACTTATAAAGATTATTTTAAGACCTATAGGGTATTGGTCCGTGCATGGTTTGGTTTCGTGTCCTATTATATATATATATATATATAGTTATTGTTATTGTTATTTTAATTTGGTGGTATCCCATCCAGATACTTAGATTATGTTTTCACTTATAACCATGTATGCTTATTGCTATATTGTCCCTTCGAAACCGCTCTCATGTTAAGGCATCAATGGTTTTAAAAAGATATGATCATTTATTTGTACACAATTATTTAAGATCACTTCTAAATATTATTGTAAGATCTATTTAATTGTCCGGACGAGGCTTAAACCTCTCCTACTGATTGTATGTCTGATGCCCTAGACAACTGGGCCACACATGCAGTAATATATATATATATATATATATATATATAATTAATTACAAATGAAATTTATTATATAATATAATAATAAAATATATATAATATAATATATAAATATATTTTAATTTAATTTTGCATTGTATTCAAAAAAAATATATTTATATATATAATGTTATTTTGTATTCGATTTTATTATAAATATAACATAAAATATAAATGTAACCATTTACTATCGTCTATCATTGATATAACCCCTACGTATAACCAACCGTTAAACCGGATACCCGGGTAACACGCCGTGGCGCATGCGCGCGGGATCAAAGACAATAGAAAACTTTCTATTGTCTTAGATCGCCGCGCTGCCTCGCCAGGGATGTTCGCGTTTTATCACCGCCGCGGTGTCCGTAAACAAACGAACAACGATAAAGAGAGAAAACCAGACGTCTTCTGTATAACAATGGTACCAGGGCCGGCGCGAGTCTTAGTTCTATTGTTATAGGGTAACGATAGCTACCCACGTGACTATCACATTTCCTTCAGTAGACTACTGTAGTAAGGAAGGGGCGGAGCGGGGATACACTGTCTACTGGAAGAAATGTGAAAGTCATATATATATATATATATATATATATATATATATATCCAACTCTAGTATCTCAATAGCTAGTAGAATATATAAATAATACGTTAAATATACATATAAGATACAAGTTATATCGGTACAGTATCATACATATCTCTCTCGATATATCTCTAAATATATATCTTAATATATATATATATATATATATATATATATATTAATATCTTTTACTTTATAAATACTGGACAGATGAATAAAACATGATGAATTTAAAGTATCTACAAATCATAAACATGTATATACAAGCAATTAATCACACACACATATATATATATATATATATATATATATATATATATATATATATACATACATATATAAACCGTGCACTATCATAATATCCATAGATGTAGTATTTTAGATAATGAACAATCAAACCAATGTTTACTATCAAGGTTCTTTCACAACGACACAAATATTCCGATAGCGGATAGTATTTTTGGTGTGGCCCTTTATCATAATTCTTTAAATTATAATTTAATGATAATTATCATTCAACGAGACATTTCATATATTACGAAATATGTAATTAGATATACAATTCTTCTTAATACGTCAAATATGTAAATATATAAAATATGTGTCTATATTTGGATATGCCTATATTCGCATGCGTCTATATATGGGCATACTTATATTCGTATTTCTCTATACATGGGAATGCCTATATTCACATGTGTCTATATGTGGGCATGCCAATATGCGCATGTGTCTATATATGGGTATGCCTCTATATATATATATATATATATATATATATAGTATCAATACAGAGTTACAACACTATTACCTATTATCCAGGGACTACAGTCTATAGCCACACCGAGTGTTGATAGAGGGTGCTAGCGTAACCCCTCGTCACTAATGGATCACGTGATTCCTGTGCCGGGCCATTACGTAACCCGTTTACGACACGTCACGTGATGTAAGATATACGCATCGCAGCCATGTTACGTAACTAATGCTAAGATAATGACGTAACAATACTCGGAGGTGCATTAGAGTTAGGTTGTCATACTTCCACGGTCATAAATTATATATAATGGATATTATTTCGATAATACATGTAAACATATATGTATTAACTGCGTATAAATATATATATATAAATATATATATATATATATCATTTATATTGATTGAATATTTATATTAGTAAAATTTTATAAATAATAAATTATTTCTAAAAAGTGTATATAGAAATAAAAATAATACAAATTATAAAAGTGGGTAATACGGACATACCATTTAAAATAATGAAATAAATGGGAAAGTAAGTAAATAATTAATCGCAAATAATAGAAGTATTACAAGTACATGGGATACATATGTGGATAGTTGTATTGAATGTGGTATATGACCGCATGTATCTAATAGAAGATGGCAGTTAGTTCAACAGCTTAGATAGAATATACTTAAAGGATCGATATGTATTTTGAGGGACTGAGAATAGGGGTAGAGAGAAGTTTAAAGGGGTGGTTTCTAAGAGATGGAAGGGAAGATTATTGTACTAGAGTACTAGAGTATTGTACTTATACATAAATGTAGGAGAGGCGACGCATCCCTGGGGCATATAAAAGAGTTTATTGATAAATACAAGATATATCATATCATATATCATGTGATATGTATACTGAATAAGGAACACTATACCGGGTATATATTATAAATTATAACTTATAATGTATACAGTACAACACATACTGTAAAGTGTACAGTGCGAAATGTACACTATGTATATAGTACAATAATAAACTGTATGCTATATATATATATATATATATATTGTATACTGTACAATGTACAGTGTACATTGAACAGTAGACCGGTTCGTTCGATTCAATTTTTCATCCTTCATATAAAATATAATACATATCTATATTTTAGTATAATAAGTATTAACAATTTATATAAAAAAATAGATACCTTTGGTCACGAAGCATATACAGTTTGAAATATACATTATTATTTTAAGATAAAATGTATAATATTCCATGTATAATAGTAATGACACCATCTTATTATCTTTGATATTTACAAATATTTAAATTAATATTTAAAATTAATTATGTATTTATATTATATTTAATGAATTAATATAATATATGCCATTATTTATATTTATTAATAATATAATATTTATATTTAATTTTTATATCTACAAATTATCAATATTAATGTATCCTAAAACTCGAGAAAATACACCATATTTCAAAGTATTTATTTCAAAATAATTCAAAAAAATAATTAATTTTTAAAAATAATATATATAATTATACTTTACATAAATTTGAGTGATCAGATTGTATTGAATTGTGGATATAAGTTAGATACAAATGTCCTTTATACAAATAAAGTTAAAAAAATTAAAAAATATGTAAACTTATTTTGTATTTCATATTTTAAATAAAAATCCGAAAAAATTTACAAATGATGTTAATTTTTTTTCTAAAAATAATTTTAACTTTTTAATAATTAATTTGAATTGTATTATTATTATCTATAAATTATATATTTTAATTTTTTAAATTAAATTGTAATAATTTATTTATATTAAATTATACGATTTTTAGACATTTTTTTTTACTAGAATTATTTGATAAAATTTGGGCATCTAGATTGTTATGAAAAATATTTTGTATTGTTTATACTACTTGTAATATATTTTTTTAGTATATATCCATAGTTGGCTTTAAAAAAATCATTCAATTTTATAAAAATTGAATAAAACTTATTTCTATATCTCCCCATTGTTAAATTTTATATGTATTCAATGTTAAAATAAAAACGTCTCGTGACATAAAACTATTTAAGATATAGGTCTAACATTTTAAACACTTATTCATCATAATATACATAATTGTTAAAGTTATGAAGGTTTATAAAATTCTAAAAAAAAAAATAATACGAACCGGTTTATTGTACAGTGTACACTGTACAATGAATGATATATAATATACAATGTAAAATCTATAATATAAATGTCACACGCGACGATGTATACCTATAGGTATATATATATATATCTATATATATATATATATATATATATATATATATATATATATATACACATCATATATATATATATATATATATATATGATTCATTATAAAATGTACTTTATACTGTAAACTAAACCATTTTCAAATAATTTAATTTTTCATTTCATCATATATTACTTGTAGCTTGTATTTATTGTCATTTGTATATTTAGAAATTAGTATATATATATAAAGGTAATAGTTAATTGTATATGTCTCGCTTCACTGATGTACATTGTACATTGTACGTATATGTACGTATATGTACTATAGTACATTGTACATTGTACATGTAATAAATATGTCTATAGAATTGTATACAATAACCTGGATAAGTTTATTGTCAGTAATTAAAAATAATATACGTAATACTATGTAAATTAGTATTTAATAAATACTATGTATATTATTTTTTTAATTGAGTATGTATTATTTACATATGTTAATATAAGTAATATTAAAAGTATTAAATATTCAATTATATTTGTTATTGTTATTTTTATTTGGTGGAGTCCTTTCATCCCATCAAGGAACTTATATGAAGTTTTCACTTAAAACCATATATGGCTCTTCGAATGTCCCTTCTAAGCCACATATACATTTATTATTTATATTATTCAAATATTACGGCGAAAACGACAAAAATAAGTAATTATTATTTTGAAGCTAATATTATATATGTTATTTATGGTATTGATATAGTATTTAAAATTGTATTATATGTTAAAAATAAATATCCTTGTTTGCTAAATTAGTTAACTAATGATTAATAAAGATATATAAAGATATAAAATTATAATTATATATATATATACATAATTCACTAGTTATAAATACTTATACTGCAATATGTTGTATACGGGTATACCCTTATGCTATATATAGCCTACTTTATTGATGAATTTCACAACATTTTAATTGTCAGTCGTATCAATTATAAAAAATGATGTAATATAAACAAATAGTATATAATCATTTACACGTTACATAACATTCATTTTTGCTGGCATATCTTGGATCAAAAGATTGTGATATATATATATATATATATATATATATATATATATATATATATATATGTATTACATACTATGAGTATACTAAGAGTATACTCTATATTATCAGGGAATGCGATATAACACGGAACCGGAACTATCCTCTATCACGTGGTATATCGCGCATGACGATAATAGCTGACTTCTAGTGTTTGTGTTGTATACGCATCTCATGAAAGTTGTTCTAAATATAGTGTAGTTTTTATTCTGTAGTAGATACTATATATATATATATATATATATATATATATATATATATATAGACTATAGACTATAGTAGTACTTTTATAGTATATTATTCAAGTATATATATATTATAATCGTAACGGACAAAGTTTATAAAAAACATATATTACAAATATTTTATTTTTACATTTCATTTTTTATTTATTTTAAATTCGTTTGTTTTAAGTGCACATATTTCAAAGCTTATGTATACATGCTATAGCACTAACTTCTGGGAAATGTTGTCCTCTTCGCTCGTGCGGGAGAAAATAATAATAAAATAATAATGTGTTGATATGTCAATATTGAAATCAATACATAAAACAGCTTCAGATATAAAATATATAAAACTTTATAGATAAAACGAGATAAAATAACGAATAAAGAAATAAAAATGTGTATGGTTCACATATTAGAGACATAGATAAAAGAAGCAGAACTATATAGAAATGATTCAAGGGAGATAATAGAGTGGATATGTGATGTCACTCTATAGAGTGATAACGAAATTTCTAAAATCTCTAGTTTGTAGCGATGTTTTGCTATCGTTTCGGGAGATAATTAGAATAATATTTGGAATAGAAAAAAAAACAATTAGATATGTTGAGAACTATACTATTTAAGGCATTTCTTTATATTTTATTGGAGCAATACTATTATGCAGTTTTCATACTAGATTAATGCTCTGTTAATATGTGTATGAAAATGTACGAGGAAATGGAAAAAACCTGAATATCATCAGCTAATATATGGTAGTTGATAAACGGGAATTGTAATTATATTGTAATTACAATCTTTCTGAATAGTCAATCCTACTGGCAATCTTGAAGCGGGATAAAACATTGCCAGATTCTATAGAGTCACTATAGTGAGTTCGAAATTATATGCAAGAATGTAGATGATATTCAGGGTATTATTGGAGTACTATGATATTTAATGAGTAGATTATTTATATCAGGGAAGGCATAATTAATATGTTCAATGAGTCAATAGGAGGATACTATATATTATGATTAAGGATGGAATAGAAGTGTGGATAGTGTTTAAAATGCTTGTAATTTTGTTTATAAATAATTGTATAAAAATAAATCAGATGTATTGGACGAATTCGGTAAAATTCGAAAGACTTTTTATTCTGGAGGAGAGAGATGTTTATTTAGCAATTTAAAATTTGAAATAATAAAAACTGAATATATATATATATATATTTGTTATTGTTATTTTTATTTGGTGGAGTCATTTCATCCCAACCAGGAACTTAGATGAAGTTTTCACTTATAACCATATATGGCTCTAATGTCCCTTCGAAGCCGCTCTCATGTTAATTCATCCGTGGTTTTAACGAGAGCCGATCATTTATGTATACACAATTATATAAGATCACTTCTAAATAATATGTTAAGACCCATTTTATAAAATTAATTAATGGTCCGGACGAGGGTCGAACCCGTTTCCTACTGCTTGTGTGTCTGACGCCTTAGCCACTGAGCCCAACAGGCTGTTTTAGAAGATATATATATATATATATTAATAATATAATATATATATATATATATATATACAATATCAATTATTTTGAATATAACAATGATTTTACTATATTATTAATAATAAAGTCATATATCTAGAAGTTGATTCAACATGTAAATAATTAGAATATAATTCATATACTTATAATGTAATTAATATATGAATATAAACTATAAACTATATAAACTATAAACTATATATATAACTAGTACGCTAGTCAGAAGACCAAAAGATGACTCATCTAACAATATTAGGCTTTACGAGTCATGGATCTATATCATATTGTATAGCTTATATGGAGTACGTTACACATTTATTCAAATTGTAGAATATTAATTTAATAATTAAACTTAACTAATACACCATTATTAATATCAACAAACGCGCTACAGGAATATGAACATGTTATGTACACTCGTATATAAATAACAGATGCGTATTAGAGGTTATGTTAGATGTTTTCTTTAGGTGATTGTAATGGTGGATGATGACAAAGAGATGATTATGAATGGTATGTTACGAGGTTTTAGATAGTCATGTATACAATATATTATATATAATAGTACGTTACTATAGTATCGTAATTATGAAACATGTAATAATATAATTACTTGCTAGATATTCGCTAAAAATACATAGTTTTAATATACCAACACCTATTTATCAAACCGTCTCAAGATTGATTAATTGAAGATGATTTCAGATGATAGATTATATATCGTGTAAAAGTATCAATGAAGTCAATTAATAGATTCCAGGTCACAGTATCGTTACATTATGAATAGATATAATTATAAATGATGGTTTGAATATTTGTCACATTCGAAATGTGGTCTAACGAAATTATTATTAGTTTGCAATTTACTTATTTACTTAACTTCCTAACTACACTAATTATTTAGTAATTAATAACTTGCTTAACTTTATATTTACTAACTAACTAATATGCTAACGTATCTGCTTATCTAAGACTAATTTAATATATATGATGTTAAATTTCTAATATACTAATACATTAACGTAATGGTCACATTAATGCGAGTGGTCAATAATAGAAAATGGCCATTGTTCACGGTGTACTGTATATATTATGTTTTTGCGGCTGATTTCCTTATGAAAATATATTCTTATATGATATCACTTAAATATAATGATAGTTATACATACTTATATGTATAAACGATATAAAGAAATCGTTTATTGTATCCATGATATATTGATTGATTGATTGAATGTTTATTTAGACACTTAAATAAATCATAAATGATTTCTCAAAAGTGTATATAATAGAATACAAATAATAAAAGTAGGTAAACAATAAATACCAATAATAATAATAAACTAAAATAGAATAAGCCGTACGGAAATTAATAAATAAAATAATAATGACAAACAATATTAGTAATTCAGTTTCCCACCTGAGATCAATTGTTGTATATATTTCATGAATATTTTATGAGATTTTATGGATCTAATATAGGGCGGAAGTGAATTCCATAGCTTAGGACCAAAATATATATATATATTATATTATATACCGACATCATTGGTTTACAGTACGATTTGAAATACAACCAGATATTACCAGTTACAAGCACGTGATTAAAGAAACGGAATTTATATAGCCGACGATTTTACGTACGTCACAGATTATTAAATATAGCATTACCACACACACATACACAAACACAAACACACGTGACCTATAGGTCGTACACGTGACCTATAGCTCGTGCACGTGATCTAAAGGTCGTACACGTGTGCGGTTACGTAATGCGGATGATGAACCGGCTGATGAACCGGTCCGGAGTCTGTAACAGGACGAGATGCTATTCATCTTCTATTAATACACGCACCGAGAGCCGGAAAGATCGGCGCCATACTCTAATGCTGCCGACACGGTTAAAGAGCGCACTCTTTACACGCGCGCGCATACCTTCGCGCACACTTACTCGCGCACCCGCACACCCGCACACCCGCACATCTAGGTTCATTGGTTACGAATCGCGAGTGCTCTGGCGGTGCGTTGTTTTAGCGGTATTAGCCCGAGGCGCTACTTTTTTACAAGCGTAAATAAACAATCAACAAAGGAAATGTGAGAGAATAATTCGCAGCTCGTCGCAGTGTATCGACGTGTGTGCATCGTACGTCGTGCGTGCGTACGTGTTTGCTTACACGCCAGCCTGGATAACCGGTTATATCTGATAACTAAGCCACGCCCCCTCCTACGCCACTCTCCTCCGCCTTCTCATCCTCCTCATCACCACGCTCGATACGTGACCGGTTGTGACACGCCGTACATCAGTTGTGATAGCATCTCAATGATGTCCTGTAGCGGCAATTACTCGCACAAAATCATAAAATAATATATTCGAAATGCACATAGATTGTGTGTATTATATTAATATATATATATATATATATATATATATATATATAATATTATAACTTTAAAATTAAATTTTAATAACCGACGTCATTAATCTGGTTCTCCGTTATCAATACGTAAATGTGAAGGCAGACACATTCTCAAAGCTTAACTCCCGGCTGAGCATAGCCCCTATCTAGACATAACACCCGGCTAAACATAACACCCGGCTAAACATAACACCCAGCTAAACATAACACCTAGACCTAACCTCGATGCGATCACGCTCTGTGCGGAGTTAACTAAGCCGCACCGAGACCATAACAATGTACCGATCCGGTGTTTGTTTATACGGCAGTCTAAAAATAGACTAACAATATGTATCCGTGTGCTATATAAATAACTAGTACATACTGGTATGTATGTGTCTGTAAGTGTGCATAAGTGTGTGTGTGTGTGTGTGTGTGTGTGTGTGTGTATGTAAGTGTGTGTAGGTGTTTATATTACAACTTGTATTTGCATTATTGAAGGCATTGTTTTATTTAAATATTTAATATCTAATTTATATAATTCTAATTTCAATTATTGATATTGATATATACATCGCAGTGTGTGCCGGTAGCGTAACTCCGGTAGCGTAACTCCCACCCCTGCAATAGTTACATCGTATCTAACATCAACCCGTATTATATGAAATAACACAGTAATACTGCAGTATTGTAATATCATTATTTGAATGAAAGTTATCCACATGTAATAAAGAGATTAACAATGTGAACTCTACCTCTAATCCTCTAACTCTAACTCTACCTCTAATCCTCTAACTCTACTTCTAACTTTACCTCCAACTCTACCTCTAACTCTACCTTTAATCACTAAATCATCCAACTTATTAATGTTGTATTCGTTATTTCTGTATCGTTATATCTTCAACGTATTATTATTATTATCTAATTGTTATCGTATTTTTAGTATATTATTATCATTTCCTTCCCGCACGAACGAATGAGTTTTCATGGCCCTCCTATAGTTACAAATAACCCGTATATCATCAATATCTAATATGCAATCTATTATAAAGTTAACTAAAGAATTAATTTAAGTTAATTTAAGAATTCTTCGATTGCGAATATTGCGAATAACGAGTGCGATATCCTCCGTAGGTTACACGTACGAGAAACTATTTGTAGCAACCACTTACGTAATTCCATATCTTCTATTACGTAATACGTATTACGTGATACATATCGTACACGCGTGTTTAGAATACGTGTGCCGCCTGATGTAATACTTAACTTGTAAGTGACTTATTTATTTAAAAAATGAACATTTTAAAGAGGCCAACTATTCCATATAACATTCCACATAATATATATATATAGATTATTCAATTATATATATATATATAAACTTATAAGTATACTATATGTACTATATACTATATATAATACATTTTATGTATACATATATGTTTAGATATAGTGGATAACTTATTATTAAATAATTATCAAACCTTGTGTAAAGTTTATTGTAATGTTAATATAGGAATTTGAGTAGGTTTACATTCTGCCACCATATATGTTGTATCCATTGATCTTACCGTATACAGTAGTGTATCTATCACTGTATTGCTTGTTCCACTACTATATACACCACCACTATATATGGTGATGAAGTGAGATGTCCGGGATCCACTCCGGGAAACACCCGTGTATCTATATGTTTATTAAGAATTCTTGAATACAAAAAGCAAGAAAAAAATGTAACTATTTGTATTGTACACATTTCCCTATACACTGTTAAAAATAAGGGTATAACATTATTAATTATATGGTATAACATATGGAAATACGAGTTATACCATGCAATTACGTTAAATGGTATAAGATCACATATTATATGGTATAACATTTGATTTTTTTAGTTATACCATATAGTTTAATTGAAATGGTATAAGATCACAAATTATATAGTATAACATTTGTTTTTTTTAGTTATACCATATAGCTTAATTTAAATGGTATAAGATTACAAATTATATGGTATAACATTTGTAATATTTAGTTATATCATTAGCTAGTAAATATAATGGTATAACTTTATGAATTATATGGTATACAATATGGAAATACCAGTTATACCATAACATTTTGAAATTAAGTTTATATTTGATTGGAAGTAAAATGTATAGAAAATATAATTCATAATAGTATTCATCATAATATCCTTAATATAACAGTTTACTTGTTGTTGTGTTATAGTATTATAGACATAGCACGTATTGCTTCTAATTTCAATTAAACTGGCTTTCAGAAACTATATAGATTCCCTATATGGAAATATGTATACATATACATATTTCCTATATTTTATATACAAATACATATAATTATTCGAGTATATATATATATAAAAATATATATATATATATATATATATATATATATATATATATATATATATATATACATGTATGTATGTATTGATGTATGTATGTATGTATGTATGTACGTAGGATTCCATTGGAAAATCTTTGTATATACTATACATATTAATGATAACATATTGATTTAAATAATCCCTCATATAAAAACCTAGGTGATATTTTGAATAGAACCAGGGAGATATCCCTGATAGAACTATAATAAAACTATTGTTATAAATTTATTTACAATACAAGCTAATAGGCATTATTTGCATATTATATATATTTCCCAAAATTAACTCATAATCAACCCATAGTTCCATAATTCCATTTTATCCCTTAATACATTCTATTTCCACTCTACAATCAACATGAGAAGCATCTATTTTTAACACATTATAATATACATAAGGTATTTATACTTATATATATACAAATTATATCATATTATATATAATATAAAAGTTTATATAATAAATAATTTTATAATATATTTATATATTATTTATAATATATAATTAAATTGTTAGAAAATAATTATATAATTATATATATATATATATATATATATATATATATATATACATATATATATATATATGTTATAAAGTCAAAGTTGTAGATATATCGATTCTAATAAATTCTATTAAATATACATTTAACATTACGTAACATAAATCGATATATCAACATAAAAACTTTAAACTATATTTCGGTGTCTCGCTCTGTGTTAATTGCATAGCCATAGCCATGTAAATGTTTATTTTTCTAGTATTTTATATTTTATCGTCTGTAAAGTATATTTCGTTATTTTTCTATAGAATAAATTCCAATCGGTGAGATTGCTTCATTCTTCGTTCTGCATATCATCGGGTAGGTACTATTATTATTATGTTCAACAGGTCTTTGCTTTGATTAATAAATTGTATTAGAACATTCACTTTATTACATATATATATATATATATATATTATAAAATTATGATTACTATATGCTATATATTAATATGCAGGAAACTGAAGAATTATTTGCAGAATTTCAAATTACACTTAAAATATTAGAAAAAATCCCGGAGAGGAATAGTGAGTTGATGGGGATGATAAAGCATATAAAGTATATAGACGAATATATTGATGTACTAGGTTGCGCTACTACGCAAACTAATCAAACAGGTAATATAATTAATAACATTAAAGATTCCATATATAAATTAATAATATAGAATAGTAAGTTATTATAAACACTGGTATAAATTTAAATAAAATATAGTATAACTTTTAATACATTATGGTATAACTTTATATAATATATGGTATACATTTTAATAAATAATGGTATAACTTTAAATAACATATAGTATAACTTTTAATAAATGATGGTATAACTACATATAATATATGGTATAAATTATGGTATAACTTTAAATAAAAATAGTATAACTTTTAATAAATTATGGTATAACTTTATATAATATATGGTATAAATTTTAATAAATGATGGTATAACTTTATATCAAATTTGGTATAACTTTTTATAAAATATGGTATAACTTTATATAATATATGGTATAAATGATGGTATAACTTTATATAAAATATGGTATAACTTTTAATAAAATATGGTATAACTTTTTTAATTTGTTATACCGTAAATGGTATACCAGGGCGCCAAGGGGTTATACCATTTTTTAATCAATGTTATACCATTTATTTCTAACAGTGTAGGGATCTATATATGGTGACCTATTTTTATACAAAAGTTATTTATTTAACATGTACATTGTACATTGTTCATTAGGAATATGTCTTCTAATGGGACCAATGATAGGTCAATTTGTACCCGCCATATATTATATATATATATATATATATATATAAATTATATAATATAATATATATATATATATATTAATATATTTATTTTATTAACATTGATTTACAATAAATAAATAGTATTATTACATAAATATATACATACATAGGTATATATATATATATATATATATATATATATATATGTGTGTGTGTGTGCATACATACGCGTGTAAGTTTACGTCTATGCGTCTAAAACAAACTATATCGCTCGACTAGTTTTGACATCGAAACGTCGGAGAGGCGAGATGAGAAAATCGCGGCACTTATTAATTACGAACTATAGTTCATATATGACCAGTGAAAATGGCCGCTGTAATCATTATTAATATAACACAATGACCGGCGTCCAGAACCCCGTGGTCAACCCGTATTTAGGCCACATCGCACCACACCGCACCGCACCGCACCGTAGGTATGTGTGCGCGCGCCAGTGTGCGTGTGCGTGTGTGAGCGCACACCAGTCGCATAGTAATAACGGAACGTGTTAGCGGTGCTGTGGTCGAGGTTTTGGTCTAGGTGTACCGCGGATACCTATAGAGACCTATAGAGACCTATAGAGACCTATAGGTGTACCGCGGATACCTATAGAGACCTATAGAGACCTATAGGTGTACCGCGGATACCTATAGAGACCTATAGAGACCTATAGAGACCTATAGGTGTACCGCGGATACCTATAGAGACCTATAGAGACCTATAGAGACCTATAGGTGTACCGCGGATACATATAGAGACCTATAGAGACCTATAGGTGTACCGCGGATACCTATAGAGACCTATAGAGACCTATAGAGACCTATAGGTGTACCGCGGATACCTACATCGCCGATACTATAGGTCTGGTGCGTTATATAATATATGTGTGTAAGCCAATATATACATATATACATGTATACATGTATACATGTATATATATATATATATATATATATTTATTTATATTATTATTTTTATTTGGAAGAGTCCTTTCATCCCATCCAAGAACTTATATGAAGTTTTCACTTATAACCAAATGGTCTAATGTCCCTTCGAAGCCGCTCTTGTGATAATGCATCCATGGTGTAAACGAGAGCCGATCATTTATGTATACACAGTTATATAAAATTACTTCTAAAATATATTTCAAGACCTATTTTAATAGTCCCGACGAGACTCGAACCCGCGAACTACTGCTTGTGTGTCTGACGGCTTGCCAACTGAGTCACACAGGCAATTATATATATATATATATATTAATTAATGGTCCGGACGAGGCTCGAACCCGTGTCACACTGCCTGTGTGGCTCAGTGGTTAAGGCGTCAGACACACAAGCATTAGGACACGGGTTCGAGCCTCGTCCGGACCATTAATTAATTTTATAAAATGGGTCTTACACTATTATTTAGAAGTGATCTTATATAATTGTGTATAAATAAATGATATGGCTCTCGTTGAAACCATGGATGCATTAACATGGTAGCGGCTTCGAAGGGACATTAGAGCCATATCTGTTTATAAGTGAAATACTTCATCTAAGTTCCTCGATGGGATGAAAGGACTCCACCAAATAAAAATAACAATATATATATATATATATATATATATATATATATATATATATTGTGTACCCGAGATATACATCGATACACTCGAGAACGGGAAATATACCATTATATCGAGATTCCGGTTTACCGAGTTATATTTTGTAGTTATATCTAGTTATTTATAACTGACGGAGTTACTATAGTAACTTTGCCCCACTTAAGTATGCATTACTTCGTGTATACGAGGTGTTGTTATATCGAGGGCTTGTGTTGTACGCGTTCACTATATATATAGTGTGTATACACATATTGTTATGTAGGTGTATTCCTTTCATATCATCATTCATTTAAATTATGTTTTTTTTTTACTTATAACCATATGGCTCTAATGTCCTTTCGAAGCTGCTCTAGTGTTAAGGCATCCATAGTTTTAACGAGAGTCGTATACGCAATGATATAGTATCACGTATTGATATTATTTTAAGACCTATAGTTATTAAATGCATCGTAATGGCTTGGATAGGGTTTGAACCGCGTATTATATGTATAAATTATATATAAGTATAGTATAGTTGTAATAATATACTAAGTGTATGTGAATACAGTAGTATATATATATATACTCTTACTACTACTAATATTATTACCATCATATATGCTGGTATACCTGACGCCATATATTATTAGAATTATAATAATATTAGCGTTATCGTTAAATGTGTACCCGATTACTAATGCGTATCTATTAATTACGTAACGTAGCTATTCTATTTATAGATACGTGCATTATAAGTAGGCGTACGACGTATGCATCACTAGAATGCGTGGATGCATAGGCATATGTAGCACAAGGTATGAATGTGCATCTGAATCGGTATAGTAACTTATTCTATAGAATATATCATAATATAAAACGAATACAACTTTTAATACTTTTTATATATACGTTAGGTATATTTCTGTAAAGTTATATGTATATATACACACACTTGTGTCGTGAGGCATAGTGTATACGCCTATATGTGGACTGGGTATATATATCGTGGGTACAAATAGGGTATATATATATATCGTGGGTACAAATAGGGTGTATAAGTGTCACTCGAGCGTTATCTTTAGAGGGTATTGTTATTAAAACATCTCTTATTTCATATCTTAGGTTACTGTAGTAGACCCGCTATATTGTGTCTACGATTAATGAGTTATATCTATATATATATATATATATATATATATATATATATATATATATATATATATATATAATTACACAGAGTTTATATTTTTATATAAGACTAATTGATAATCTATTATAATATGTTGACTAATCATAGCAAATATTAGACAGATTAAGGTGTATTACCTTAATAACTACTACTTGAATTTAACACGTATATATATATATATATATATATTCTTATTAATAAAACAATTATTAGGAACAAAAAGTATATTGTAAAACTACAAAATGACGATTCAGGAGGAACAATCACACGACATATTCTTATGTGTTATAGCACAGAAGATCTTATGAATATTGGGATATGATAGTTCAGTTTTAAAACTGGAAAAAAGATATACTAGAATATTTGCTAGAAAGTAAGTTCTATCAAGTTAACTACAATTGTAGTGGGACATCCCATTACTTTCCGGTAACTTGCCCGAAATATAGTATATGTAAAGGTTGTATCCTACTACAACTTACTAGAAAATCACTTTCTAGCAAAAATGTCCGGACATTATTCCCGGAAATACTGGTAGTGGGATACTAGTGGGATACCTCGTTAAGGTAGTAACTACGTATATGAACAGAGTTCACCTCGTTATTAAACTGAGTCCACGCGTCGTGCATCCTATATAAAAAGAAATCTTCTTTCTTTATATCGATTGTCCACACAGGCGACTTCACGCGAATTCAGGCGAATCTTTCCGAAATCCGTGCGTTTCGAGCGAATCTTTCCGAAATGCGTGCGTTTCGAGCGAATCTTTCCGAAATGCGTGCGTTTCGAGCGAATCTTCGCGTGTACGGCACCTCCTCCTTCTCTCGGCGTTAGTCATCGACATATATTACATATTAAACTACGACTGTATCATTAACACTATTTGCTTTATTCAAACTTTATTAAAACTAGTGAGATTTTACAATATACGAATACTTAAAATTGATTAAATAATTATATAGTACTTAATTAAAATGAATATAAATATTGTAATATGAATTATAAAGTAATTACATATCATTGTACAGTAATATAAATAAATAATTACAGTGTTAATAAGGAACGCAGGGGGTACACCTCTATAGATATTGCAATAGTGTCACTGAATCGTAATCAGGGTGATCCCTCTATCTATATCGGTGTTTCTATTAATAATCGATACGACGCCCGCCACACCGTATTGCGAATATGTCAATAATCGTAGCCTATTTCTAGGAGCAGCTGATCGAGTCGATTTCATATGCGCATGTCATACGTACATATATATATATATATATATATATATATATATATATATATATATATATGTTCAAGTATATATACTTAATATATTCTTGTGACCACACATAATTTACATATGATTTGAATACAAATAGCCTATAACCATAGTTCCTAATAATCCGTGTAATAATAATGATTATATAAATCCTATAAATAGCTCTATTCCTAGTAATATATCAATATATATATATATATATACATATGTGTGTATGTCACCATTGCTAATAGTCGTGTATACGCCCTTTCGTACACGTATATGTATGCATATATACATATATTTAATTATACATACAGATATACAATGTATAAATCAAATACACACACACACACACACACACACACACACACACACACACACACATATATATATATATATATATATCACACAGGTGATTTATTATATTCAGTATATATATGACGTCACATAGACTATTACATAATACATTAGTGTATTCTTCATGACATGTACTGTATATCGTATAGTGTGTATAATATACAATGATAAACGTAATACATTGTATAAGAATAATATACTGATATATTGGTATACAAATATGTCATCTATAGTACGTTCTCTAGTAGATTTACTGCGCATAACTTATATATCATGCATCCATTATACATATGTGTATGTGTTTATGTGGGTGTGTGTTTATTAGAGAAATGTGAATTATAGTCATTTCTAGGAAGTCCGAATATAGTAGAAAACAGAGAAATAATATTTCCATCCACAGATACTCATATATATATATATATATATATATATATATATATATATTTATATATGTATATATGATTGTATACATATGTGGTATACCACATATACATATATGTATGAATATATATAATACAAGATAAATCACAGCATATAATATTAATATCACCTAGAAATATGTTCCTACACATTAGTAATACGGTATATGTAGACATTTAGGTATTTAGTCACAGCTAAGATATATCGGCATTGGTGATTAATGTGGTGGTAGTGAAGGTATAGGTTTAGTGGAAGGGGGTGGACGTAATACTGCACGAGTAGCTACTGTACTTCGCGGCCATATCTCGAGGTTATGTCCTCCGTGAAGCACAAACACACACACACACACCGCACAGTACACACCGCCGTGTTCACACGACCTCTACTGTACGACCTCTACTGTACGACCTCTACTGTACGACCTCTACTGTACGACATCGTACACACACACACGCTAGAGGTGAACAATACTTGGCGTCGTGTACGTTATTGATTCCCCCCTCGTATAGCATGTGTACAGAATATCACACTCTATACACAGCCCGTGTATTACACAGCATATGTAGAACCTATCTATTTCTATATACACATATATATATATATATAGTACTAATAATACTAATATCATAGTATGGCTATCACCTATAGGACACACGAAGAATCTTAGCGTAGCTATTTATAGATTATAATCTATAATCATATAAATCTATAAATCTATAATCTATAGATTTTTCTCCCTATAGGGAGAAAAATATACATTTAAAATAAATATAAAAGTAACGTAAAATAATGACAAATAAGATAAAATAAATATACTAATACACAAATAGTACAAGTACTACTACTTGTACTGATTAGTATACTCGGAGTCGACGGGACCGATACAATGTTTCTGATATATCGAAGTATTCAAACATGTATCCATGGGTACATTACAAAACTATGAGTTTAAGTTATATATATATATATATTTATATTATATTTTGCATTAATATATTTATTTAATTTTATTATTTCATTATTTTATGTTACTTTTATATTTATTTTAAGTGTACAATTTCAACCTAAATTACTATATAAGCTAAAGCTATATATATATATATGCTAGCATATTAGCATTCTTCTATATATATATATATATATATATATATATATATATACGTATTCTCACCGACACTCCGGTATACATACTTAGTGTACATGTGTTATATGTATACAGACATTTCTAGTGTGTGTAGCGCGGTATCTAATATCATATATGTATATAATATATACATATATGTATATATACAGGGTATTACGTAATACGGAGGACATATGACCTCGTCGGTAGCCGTCGATTACATAACTAGGCGTTAATTCGTATAGTTGTTACGTCATAGAGCGTGTGATATACGTGTGTTTAATTTATATTCTTAATGTGTGATAAATATACATATTTATATATATATATATATATATATTATTATTATTATTTTTTTTTTTATTTGGTGGGGTCCTTTCATCCCATCCAGGAACTTAGATGAAGTTTTCATCATAACCATATATGGCTCTAATGTCCCTTCGAAGCCCTATATATATATATATATATATATATATTAATATAGTTTCCCATTGGTCGTTGTCTAGTAGACCTCATTAGGATATTTATTAAAAGTTTAAGTTAGTTCAAATAATGTATTGTCCATTGTAATAAATATTAATGGTGAACATCATATGTTATGTTATCACTTAGAAAACACTAAAATATGCGACAATTTTCGAAAATAATAATTACTTTCAAAACAAAACTCCTTCGTGTAAAATAAATAACATAATAATTATCAACTAGTTACAATTATAATTGTGAATTTACAGCTGTAAATAATTGTTAAAATAATATAATCTCAACTTTAAATTACTTACCATTAATACAGGTTAATTAATACAACAATGAAACAATGTTGTTATAATGAAGCGAGTTGCATTGTTAGCTATACGTGACTATTACCAAAGCCCTATATATACCCCTATTTATTATTAATTAATAATAAATAATTTGCTATTCAGTATAATTTTAATACAGATATCAAGATCGTGAACATCACATACGCGTATTTCACCTATATATAGACTAACTTGAAATTAGTAGATTATTTCTCCAGGGGAAGACCACCTATATAGATACCGATACAGCTCACTGTGAATCGTACCACTGGTCAATATGTACTTGTGTGTGTGTGTGTGCGGCGCTCTTGTGTGCGCTCGACGTATGAGTGTGCGGTGATAGTGTAGACTATAGTGCGGAACCGGTGTGTGGGTGCGCGTGTGCTCGTGTGCGGATACACGGTACCTAGTAGAGTGGGCAAAGGTGCGAGAATGAGCGAAGAAACAAGCGGTAACATCGGCACCTATGTTTCGAACGCTGCCCACACTTTGTATCATTCAGTGATGGGCGTGTCGTTCGCGGAATATCGCGCTTCAATTCAGTGACAGGCCACCACGACGCTCACCTAAATATCTATATCTATAAATGTTGCCAAACGGACCGAGTATTGGCTGAATTGTATATGTGTGAGTTTAACTATATATATTATATATATATATATAGTTAAACTGCAGTGCATAGTATATAGAGTATATACAGTATACATTCGTAATGGATGCTTGCTGCACGCATAAAGCATGATTAATACACGTATACGTCGTATACCTCACTAATGGGATCATGAAATACATCATGAAGTCTACGGAAATGTATCTACTGGAATATATATTTATTGATTTTCGGTTACTTTAATAATCATTTACCATGATATTGTAGTATATATATATATATATATATATATATATATAGTTATGTATATGTTATAGCATATACGGAATAATATGCCAATATTTACAATATTAATTCTGGATACATTGATACGATTATATATAATAGATAGACCAAATTCTGTCAACGATAAATAGGTAGCTTGTAAATAATATGTTTTAAAAAGTCATAATTTTGTACATAACTAATTGTCATTATAATGATAATTTTCATGTAGATCAATATGCCTATACAACCTGCACATATTAATCATATTTAATTATAGTTATTTATTTAAAAATGTGCGATACATATTTATGTTGGAGGAAGTAGACTCGCCATGTTCACATAATTAGAGTCACTGAAGCATAGTTGCATATACACCCCTAGTGGTATATATGATTTATCCATCATATATACATTTAAGGGATATATTTAATATATATATAGTTGAGGGAAAGTATGTATGTGCATACTATAGTATGTATTACATGTGTATACATATAATATAGCGTAACTATATTGAATAACATATAATATATTTTATTAATTATATAAATATATATTTTTATTAATTTTATTTTATAATTTTTTGTAAATTTACAATTAAGAAAATACTTTTAATATTTATAATAATATAATTTAAAGTATAACTTTAAACTTTAGTTTCAGTTGAAATTTAAATATTAAATATATTTAAATATATCAATATTGTATAATATAAAGAATAAGTGTATTTAATTAATATTTATTATATTTGAATAAATTATCTATATATATACATATATATATATATTTACATTTTATCGTAATATTACCATATTTTATCGTATTTTTTAAATCACATAGATTAACTTATAAATTAGTAATTAAGTAAAACCTCGCATAGTGTAACTGTACCGGCCCCCTTAACTCCTTTAACCACTTTCAGAATCATGGGTGCATATTATTGTGTTAACCTATATTATTTTCAAAATTAATGTGTGATTTACAAAAAGAAATGTCAATCCTTGATATCATCTATCCAATTTTTTCTATGCATTTCTATCTTCGACGTTTCCTGATAATATGATGTTGATAACTCATACAATCCTGATACGTTTTCATACCATTTGAGTTTCTTTCATTATACTATTATTAATACATCATCCCTATTATCTACAGTTTGTCCGGTTTTCATCATTATAATACACGTAGGGGAAAGTAACCGAATACGGACAGTGCCCGAATACGGACACTATCGGTATCTCAGAAACCATAAATCCAACAAACAAATGTTTTATGAATAAAATATTCATAATTATATAAATAGTCTAAATAAGTATTTTTTTAATTTTTATTTATTCCAAATAGATCTGTATATCAAATAAACTGATTTTTTTATTACGTTTTTAAATTTATTAAAAACAATGTCAACTTAAAACCTTCTCAAGAATATACAAATGTATCGATATAAAATATAACAATATATTATTAAAAACCAAAGCATTCTAAAAAGTATATATATATATATATAATTTCTATATTTGTTATCGAATATTCATTAAGTTATAAGCATATATCAAGAGGTCATATAACTCCCTAATACTGACACTTTATATGTCTTAATATGGACCCCATATAGGGTATATATAACCAATCAGCGCGCAGCGTATGAACAATTCTGATTTTCATAAAAATCACGTGCGTTCTAATATTAATACCACAAATAAAGATAAATTCAAAATTTGTATTATTTAGATACTTAAGTTTTATTATTAATTAAAAAATTAATAAAAATAAATAAATTATTAACTAATTAAATTAGAATAAATTATTCATAAAATTAATTATAAATAATGTAATTGTAATTTGTTTGATTGATTCATCAATAATATATAGTTTATCTAGTGGTATACAGGGTCTCCGTATTCGGACATGGGTACCGAATACGGACACCCCCGTTATCTATGGAATTAAAAGATTGAATACAATTTTAAAATCACAATAATATCTATAATCATATAATATTAATATATTGTAATTTTGGAATAAAATAATGAGCATAAAATATTAAGACATTTTATTGTTAAAGTGTCCCCCGTATTAGGTGTCCACTTTGCCCTATAAGTAAGTACGTGCGTTGTACGTCTGACATATGATATGCTTATATGATACCTAGTGAATTTATTATATACTAAATGTTAAAAGTTTTTAAATTTAAACAGTAAGACAACTAATTAGTTGTAGACTAATGACTCATTAAAAATGAGTGTCCACGTTTCACAAGCGTAAACATATATAGTGATTAGAATTCTTTCACGAGTCGAATTTGTCATCGTAAACTAATATATTTATTAGATATAAGTTAGTGTTTACAAAGCGATATATGTGTGCGATCACCCGTTATACTGCCTAGATATTTATTTCGTTGAGCATTTAGATCAGTGGTTCCAAACATATATGGGTCATGACCTAAATATAGGTCATTAGGTTTTTGAGCCAATTTATAAAAATATTTATAATTATATTTATATCCAATATATTATAGTTTATATTATTCGTTTATGACTAAAGTTTAATAATACAAAAATAAAATGTGTCATTGGGTCATGGTATATTTTAAAATTAAAAGTTGTTAAAAGAAGGTCGTGATGAAAAAATGTTGGGAACCGCTGATCTAGATATACGTTATAGATATGACGTATCACTTATTATTGTACACGGATACTTGCCATGTTTACTAATTCAATGTGTATTTGTTATAGATTTGTATTGCATACAATACATCGTATACAAGATAATACATTTTATTGTACCTAATACTACAGAATATATACTATAGTATTAGGTACCTACACTATTTATCCCTATTTCGTTTTGTCAGCGTTTATCTCCATGCAAAATGTTATCATTCTTCCTTTCAGGTTGCGTTACAAGATTGGATAATTATTTTACATATTGTGCGCAATGCCATTAATATCATCAGCGCATCGAAGGTTTGTGATCTGTCACCTGTAGTGTATATATAGGGTATATACCCCTATCCCCTATATCCCACATATATGTAAATATTTACCTAGTGAGTATGTTGAACGTTATACATTGTATCATCCGTGAAGATATATAAGAGTGTTGGTGAGAAACAACAACCTTGTCGACTTCCTATTGGAGGTCATAGTATACTATAGTAATCTATAGTATACTAATGTGTGACATAATTCACACATGACCCTTTACAAATAAAGCGATGGTTACATTCTTGTAGCTTTTGAATAAAACTAATATTTTTTCTAATTATATTGTGATTTTAATAGTTATACATCCTCATTCCGAACTCTACCAAAATACGTTGAATCCATTAATATATATAAAATATCTTATTCATGTTTTTCGCATATCATTATTAAGATATACATATATATATATATATATATATATATAATCAGCTTATCAGTTACCTAAATAATCGCAAACAATATATAATTATTCATGCTGTAAATTATAGGGGATAGTGGTCTAATATCGACATGCACGTAATATCGACACCCTAGATATCTTCTAAAATATAATTCCAATCAAAAAATAATTAATGTATGAAATGTGAATCAATATAATTCTAATTCATATAAGTATATTTTTTTTTTAATATTAATATTTTGTTTAATTATAATCAAAAATCTGATTTTTTCGTTATTACTCTCGATTTTGTATTTTTCATAATATGTTACAAAGTTATTGACGTTTACCTAAGCAAGATACATTTTCATAATACCGACACCCTAATTGTTCTAAAATTAAATTAAATTAAATATATATATATATATATATATATATATATATATATATATATATATATATATATATATATATATATATATATACATGAATATATGGTTATAACAATATATTGTTATTTATTAAGAATATATATTAATTGCGTGTATTAAGTAAAAGTAACGCCCATTTAATTCTGATTGAATAGTGGATATTAAATAATATATGGTATAGAAATATCGATATATTTAGGTTGTCGATATTATGTGCAAAGGTGTCGGTATTCGAGGCAGTGCCTGTAATATCGACACCCCTGTTATCACAGAGTTAAGCAAACTAAATTAAATTTAAAAATAGCTATTAATAATAGCCTATTATATGTATATACCTACTTATGAATAAAATTTGGAAATATTTAATTGAGAAATAATAAAGTTATGGTGATTTATTGTTAGGGTGTCGGTATTCGAGTACTCTCACCTTACCTTGTTACCTTGTGCCGTCGATTCGTAACCGACCCCTGGCGACGTTCATGACAGTTCCTCTCCATATCACTTTATTTCTTTCTTCTGCTAGTATCTTCATGATGTTGTCGTTGGCTATATAATTCTGCACATTGTTCAGCCACGTTATGTGTGGCCTACCCCTTCGCCGTTGACCATCCATCTTTCCTAGCATCATCATCAGCTGTAGCTCCATAGAGTCCGCTCTCACCACGTGTCCGAAGTATGATAAGGCAAGTTTGACAATTTCTGCCTCTAGCGTTCTTTTGGGTTTTATGCTGGCAATGATTTCTATATTTGTCTTCCTATCTATATAGGTCACTCCAAGCAGGTTTCTCAAACACCACATTTCGAAATCATCGATTTTTGCTCTTTCCCTCTTCTTTAAGAGTCCAGGTTTCTGCACCGTATAGAATAATCGGGAAAATAAGTGTATGTACATGTACAATTTTTACTTTAGTGGCGAGTCTTAAATCTCTATCTTTAAAAAATTTCCTCAGACTCCCCATTGCAATTCTTCTGCGTAATTCATTATCTATTTGTCCGTCACTTGTTATCAAGGCTCCCAGGAGCACAAATCTATCAACTACTTCTATATTTTCGCCATCAACTATTATAGAATCTAGTTCTCCTATTGCCATCACCTTAGTTTTTTTTTTACTCTCACCTACATTGCTAGATATTGATCGTAGTGTTCCACGAGGATCGGTTATGGGACCACTATTATTTTTAATTTATATTAATGATATGACAAATATTTCTAATAAGGTTAAGATAATATTGGTTGCTGGCGATACCAATATTATTTTTAAAAGTGACAATATTATAGAACTTGAGCATATTTTGCAAGAATATTGCTAGTTCTATTATACGAATGGTTATGTATAAATAAATTGTCTATAAATATACAAAATCTACAGTAATTCTATTTAATATTAGAAATTAACTTTCATCTATTAGATTACATATTAGTATTAATAATATTCCTATAGAATTTAATAGTAACATCAACTTTTTAGGTTTATTTATCTATGATAAATTAAAATTGAAAATACATATTTCCCATATATTAAGACAATTATCAAGATCTATTATCATATAATATAAAAGCAAGATCAAATTAAACGAAAAAAGTTTAATTTTAGTTTATTACGCAATTTTTAATTTCCATCTTGATTATCGCTCACATATATGTGGTGATACTTTCGAAAAAAATATTAAGCCAATATCAAAACTCCAAAATCGAATAATTAGACTACTTTTAAAATATGTTCATAAACAGAACTATAGTTATATTCTATATACTAAATAGGTACAAAATATCCTACATAATGGCATTTACTGATATTGTTAGATTAAAAACTTGAATTGTTATGTTTAAAGCAAGTAAAAACACACTTACTATTAGTAAGTTATTAATAACGTACAAACAATTGTTTATTTCCTGCAAAAAATATAAATTTATCAGGAACAAAATTTGAACTGATAGAAAATATTTTTATATTTCATTTATTGGCCAACAATTATGGATAAATATTAAAAAAAATATTTTCACTTTTAAAATATACTTCACTAAGTGTTTTTAAAGTTTTATTATTTTTTTTTATATTGTTTGTTTTATCACTATTTCTTATTTTATTAACTATTTTTATATTGTATTAATATTATATTTTTATATTTATACTATTTATCCTATATTTGTATTTCTATAAATCGCTATTTTTATATTTTATTTAATAATCATAACATTTAAATATTAAATTATGAGTACAGTAAAATATAGACATTACTAACAGTACACTTTAATTACTTTAATACATCATATAAGGATTACACACATATATATTAATACACCTATTAAATATGGTTATTGAAATGAAATATTGTGCTTCTATATATAATTATATAATAATATAATTATATATAATATCGATTTTCAATTTGGATTGATGATATGAACATTATTTGGTGTTGTACTATATCGAATGAGAGGGTTTGACTTAATGGATATAACTCGGATTTTTGTAGTTTGCATGGATAGGTATATAGTATAGACTCTGTAGACTATGGTATAGACTCTATACCCAATATATTAACAGTGAAAATATGTTATTACTGTGACAAGTGTAGCTATGATTCTAGTATATTGTGTATTGGGTCATGCTCATATTATGTTGTTTCATACTTGATAACTGTATATTATCTTACCAGTCCCTAATTGTATGTTACAAATTTTACATTTATTTATAACAATTTTATTAATTTTGTTTTTAAGTTTTATAATACATATATTTTACCATTACATTTTAAAAACTTTCATCAGTTAATTTGTATACTTTTTTAATTATTTAACTATAATCATAATTTTTTTTCAAGGAATATCATAAGATTTACTTAAATAACTATCCGAGTTCTTATACCAAATTCTGAATGATATATTTATATAGTACCTATAGGTCTATCTATGTATACATAGATGCACTATCATACATCTTTATTTAATAAACCCAGCTTATTCCTCAACTATTCTGTTCTATAAGTATAGAACAGGATAGAAATAATAGAAAGGTTTATTGACTCAGTTGAAAACGATGGACGTTTATATGCGTCAAGTTGAAATAGTAAAACAAATAAATAGTTACACAAATAATAATAAATTTAAAAAGAAGAAATTATAATGATAACATATATGAATGTAGTCGACATTTAAAAGTAATAAAATATAATAGGGTCCGTAATTCATCGGGAAGACTGTTCCAGTACTTCGGAGCAGCAACAGTGAAAGCAGAATCTGCATATAGAGATGAGACAAGAGTTTCATCAGCTCACATTTGCGACTCGGACGAGTAGTTTCTCGAATTATGAGTCTCTTCGATATGTATGACGGAACTCCCATATATATAGCCTTGTGAGTAATGCAAATAGGACGAAACATGCATATAAGTGTAGTCTACGTAGAATTACTTTATCAATTATATATCTACAAGATTTATTAAGCTGATATGACGATAGTTCACTACGATTATTGTATATTTCATTTGTAAAGTCTGATACTTACTAAAGTATTACGCATTACCGTGTGGAAGGAGGATCGCCAATTTCCCTAATTAGGCTATAGATGATATATAGAAATTTCATTATTACTTCTGATAATGGGGTGATTTAGGTATGAAGAGATAATATTAATTATAAGGGATGCATCAATGAAAAGTTTATATAATTTTGCAATGGTCGAGGCAAGCTTTTTCAGAGTTGATATGGGAAGGGGTTTCTGATCGTTAAAAACATTTGGAGGTACAAATAAGATTATAAATCTCAGTAGTGGTGGGAAGGGAAAACAAAGTAAAGTTGGGTGGCAGAATAGAACAGTCATAAGAGTTGTATGTCAGGTAATTGTTTGTTCAGGGTATTTAGTTTATCATAGATTAAATTAATTTTATCTGAAAAATAGTCAGAGAATGTAGAGCAAAAGAGAATATCTAGTAGGAATATCAGGTAAAATTATACTACCTATATCAGGTAAAGTGATCTTCTTAGTTCTGCCGAGTTTATTATATTTAGTTATTTTATAAAGCTTTTTATAGTCATGTTTGTAGCAGTTACATTTTTCATTATAGTAGTATGATTTGGAATTTTTAGAATTTTGCGGTAAATATTTCAGTTAAGGAATAATTTTGAGAGGATGTATTCAGTAGGATATTTATTGTATATTCGGTTTTTCTTTCTAACAAGTCATTTTTGGGTTCCGAGTTCAATAGAAAACCATGGTGTAGTTGTGTGTCTTGGTAGACGTTTATTAGTTAGTGGTGCGTGTTCATTAAGGAGTAAGGTAAGTAAATTATGGAAGGCTGATATTGAAGTTAGTGTGGAATATGGGAAATAATTAATGCCTATTGAAAATTGTGTAAAGTTAATGGTTTTAAGGTTACGAAAATAAGTTATTTTTATAATAACTTTAGGGGTTATGTTTATGATAAAATAAATGGCATAATAGTCAATAATAATTGTTGAGTTAGTAGGAGGGGCAGTAATTAATAACAAGTCGAGGGTTGTAAATATGAGGTCAAGAGTATGACCGTGTATATTTGTTTGGAAGTAGTTATGTTGATGGAGATTAAATTGATTGCAGAGGTCAATGACCTCAGGGTGGGGATGTTTATCAGATTCAAAGTGAAAGTTAAAGTCGTCAGTAAGTATTGTAGTACGAGATAAGCATTCGAGAAGTATATCTGTTAGTTCGTTAAAAATATATTATAATCGTTATTAGGGGGTTTGTAACAAGTAATTATAGTAAAACATGTTGAGCTATTAACAATTAGTTTGTGAGTAATAGTTCACAATTTGTCATGGTAATTTTGTTGGTAGATGTTATCTTGCGTGTAGAGTCAGTGAGAAAGGCAATACCACCACCGCGGCGACCATCGGTGTGGGGGTTTCGAAAAAGGTGGTAGTTAAGGGCTTCTATGGCGGCGGGAGTGACAGTATCAAGGAAGTTAAGCCAAGTTTCAGTAAATACGATAATGTTTAATTTATTAAAGTGGTGTATTGGGAGATTATATCTATGTTGGAGCTAAGAACCTATAGAGTTAATGAGTCAAGCAGTGATCGAATTGTTTTTATTGATAGTGAGTCATGTTTATTTAACGTGTATCTTATATTTCTCTATGTACTCATTGAAAGATTTAGTCCAGTCTGTTAGGTGGTCATCAGTGGGTTTAGTGGTTTTGATTTCCAATCCGTCTTATTTTTGTCTATAGACATAATTTGAGTTCATATTTGTTTGTTGTAAGGTGTAGAGGGCATTTATAACCGGTTATTATTGATAGCATGATAGTAAATATGACCGAGACGGGCTTGGTCATGGGTGAATAAGTCGTGTTTAAATATATGTTAGTATAGCGTTTCCTTTAGCAAACAATGTGGTGAATGTAAGGAAACCGAGTAATGGGTAAATATCATATTGGAGATTGATGAGATGTTAAAATTCATATTAGAGATACATGTTGTGACATAGATACGGTTTAGACTTATTATGGGGATATTTTCGAGGGTAAAAGTAAGGTTGATAGGTATTTTATAGTTATTGGAGAATCGATATTGGGAGTGATATTGGCTGTAAGGCGTTGTGCGTAGGTCATCGTTGTGGGATAGTTTGAAATAGTTAAATCGGTAGATTGGTCATTATTTGTTGAGTGAGGTGTGGACAAAACGCGAGAATTTTTCAAGGTCAAGTTTCATAGCGTTGAGTTCATCCATGATAAGTTATATTGGTGTATATACCTATAGGATTAGTTGGTTAAGCAATGCATGATTTACACGTATAATTGATAGAGGGGTGGGAGAATCTAGCATGAAAGTACTTAGGGAGAACTTTCGATCTTCCATGGATAGATGAGAATAGGCAACTAGCGCGAGTATTTGAAGAGCAGATACAACATTAAATGAGATAATCCGTTGAACTTGTATTAGAGAATGCGAAATTAGACGGTGTCATATTGAAGTCTTCTCCAGGTGCAGAGGATCAACTTAGATATAGAAGACCGACTCAGAAAGGAGGCATCAGTACGGCGGAGATCCGATAAAATATACCAGAATATATATCGTAGGATATTCGTAGGTAGTACAACTACCCAACCATAGAGTCCCAGAAGATGTATCCGAGAATATTGCCGATACAATTACAGTTCGAATAATGTATAGATGGTATAGATGTCAACTTAAGTATATAATAATTATATAAACAAATACTTTGTATAGATACTATCTAAATATAGTAAACTATTAAGTCATTTAGTGAATTACAGTATAGTACTTTAATAATATTGTACATTTACTAGTATAGTATACTATACTAGTAAAAAATATATATATTTACTAATATAGCACCTTTACTAATATAGTACATTTACTGATATAGTACATTTACTAATACAGCACCTTTATTAATATAGAAGCTTTACTAATACAGCAACTTTACTAATATACTACCTTTATTAATAAAGCACCTTCACTAATATAGTATCTTTACTAATACAGCATATTTAATAATATAGTATATTTACTAATGTAGTACCTTTACTAATAGAGCACCTTTCCTGATATACTACCTTTATTAATAAAGCACCTTTACTAATATAGTATATTTACTAATACAGCATATTTAATAATATAGTATATTTACTAATATAGGACCTTTAATAATATAATACAGCCCCTTTACTAATATAGTACCTTTACTAATACATCATCTTTATTAATACATCACCTTTACTGATATAGTACCTTTACTAATATAATACCTTTACTAATATAGAGGCCATATAAGTCTCTAATACGGACACATTAAATGTCTTAATACGGACACCCCATAACCAATCAGAGCGCAGCGTATGAACTATTCATATTTCATATATATTTTCATATAAATCGCCAGCATTATAATATTAATACCGGTAAAGCTAAATCTAAAATTGTATTATTTAGATACTTAAATCGTTATTATTAATTAACAAGATAATAAAAATAAATAAATTATTAACTAAAATTGGGGAGACCTGAAACATTATAATACATTTTATATATGCATAGAACAATGTAACTAGATATAAAAAAGTATAATATATATGTTAAATAACTTGTATTAGTAATAAATATGTTTAATATATAATGTAGGCATACAAATAAATGTGAATAAAAATAAATCATAAGCTGATAAATCAATATCAAAATCGACAATATTGTGTTGTCTTTTTGTTTTGGATGATATATTTTGTGTATGTAAATATTACATTTTTATTCATAACAATTTCAATATTTTCAATATTGGGTATATGAAAAATCAGCACTTCGAACAGTTTTTATATTATTGATGATCTCCTTTACAGGTTGTTTCATTAACAGTTTCAATTAAGTCGCTGTCAATAGGAATTGTCGATGTTTTTCTTTTATATAATCTAGGCATCTAAAATTTCAATTACATATTAATTATTATATATATATATGATATTATCATTATAATGAATTAACATTTTAAAAAATATTACTAACTAAATTATAATAATAATAAAATAATACCAATTATACCAATTAATTATATCATAGAATTTTATAATTAATGATTATGTATTTATGTAATATAATAATAATAATATAATATATAGTTTATTAGGTAAACAAAAAATAAATAAATAAACAAAAATAATGAAGAAAAAATAGATATAAATTGATACCCAAAACGACATGGTAGGTACATCAATTAAAATTGGGTTTATAATTAATAAAAAACGCCTTGGTTTATGCATGCCGAACATAAGATATACGAATATTATATACAAATATGCGCATATTATATGAAGTAAAATGAAAACAACATAAAAGAAAATCAGAACTCTCATCTCCACCATAAAGATAACACTGATTAAGTTCGGAGGTCTCGGGTTAGAGGTTGGATAACCCATATGGTATGTATCAGGCCGCAAATGTTGGTCATTCCCTTAATGCAGTGGTATTGACATATCCTGACATCAACACCAGCATAACCAATACAGTAAATTAGAGAATTATTATCATCTAATTATACTACGAATCATTAAGGCTTTAACAGAGGAAACAGTTTCACATTGTAATATCAGATCGGGTAGTTTGTTCCAATCTGAAGATATTCTATTACCAAAGTAGTTGAATAGTGGTTTGGTCCTTGATTTCATTCTCCTTATCTTTATTGACGGGCCCCTGCTAGATGATACGTATGTACTCATATATTTAATAATTAAATAATATAATATTATATTATATTATTATAAATATAATAGTTAATATAAATTGACATAATATGTCACATATATAATTAAATATTTAATTAAATATCATTCAAATATTATTAAATTCAATATAAATTATGTAAAAAAGTGGGTTAACTCTCCCCAATTATAATGGTTTATGTCTCCTTTTTTACGAAATTATTTAAAATTACAATTACATAATGTTTATTATAACAAATTAAAAAAAAATAACTATTACTAATATACCTTTACTAATATAGTACTTTACTGTGTGTATGTGATGATGATGGTGATGATGATAGTTGTTTAAGGTTATTAATTACATAAATACGTGAACGTTAATATATCAGAAGTATATATAGATAAAATAAATAATAAAATAGCGAATAGCAATATTATCAGATAACATATAATAGCGCTAATGTATAACACATTATAATAAAATAAGCGAGAAGTTATGGGAAGTTAATAATTGAATTATGGGAAGAGTAGAATATGTTACCTTTTATAAGATATAGAATATAATATTACCATTTGTAATCATTAGGTGTGCACAATGTGCATATATATATATATATATATATATATATATATATATACATATATAAATTTATGATCTATATATCATAAAGGGATTGTGGGAGAAAATATAGATAATATAAGAGGAAGTATATACCGCGGCTCGTAGGCAATATATATATATAGTAATATATAAATGTTAAAAGTTAAAATAATGTCCTAGCATATATTAGCATACGTACAACATACATTGTAAAACGTACATCGTACACTGTATGTTGTACGAGTTATAGGTTGTACGAGTTATTCATATATTTATAACTCCCGGTATACCTATAGGTATACCGGTATACCCTGTTCAACTTACAGTGTACGACGTATACATACTATAGTGTATACTATAGTACACTATATATACTATAGTATACATAGTGTATACACTGTTAGGTCGTACACGTACGTGTATATATACACCATCGATATAAAGCAAGTGGTCTTAAAAACTTTCTTTATATCGATGGTATACACCTGTAAATGAACGCAATCTAAACCAATCCAAACGATGATTACAACCTACCTCCGAGCGGCTTACGGGCACACGGTATGTTAGTCGGTTAGTATACGAATACCCTACTAGGGTAAATCCCTAGTAAATCTTTAGTATAGTAGGGAGTGAGCCGGGAACGTATACGTCTATAGCCATATATACGTAGGTCATACGTCGTAGGGATGTAGGGAACGACACCTATAGGTATATACACCTATAGATATATGTATACATGTGTTAGTAAAGATCGAAGCTGGTGTGAAAACAACACGTATTGCCACCTAATCAAATATCGCGTATAAGTATGATAAGCTATATATAGCTATATATAACAAATATATTTGTATCGATCTGTTTTTTAATTGAACTTTAGTGATATATATTTATCCAAGGGCTTCTGTCCAAGTAAATTATTAAAATGCTTTTTCCATAAGTTTATTCTTTCATCTTGATTATGTTCTCACGATTCATATGTGCCTTAAGTGTTAGCCTTCTTTGAACTTTTCAATCGTTTATTTCATTTACTTTCTTCTTATTCTTTATTATACAATAAATGATATTTTGTTGTTAGCAGCTTTTTGATATCCGTATACTTTCTCTTTAATATAATCGTTGTATTCCTTTTCATGTGTATGAGTTAGTTCTTCTTGAGTTATAATGGTTCGATGTTATCCTATATTGTTTCCTTAGCTCTTATAAGACCTATAGGTGTGCTTCTGGCTATAATAATGTACGATTTTGACAACAATCGGATGTTCCTATAATGTGTATATATATATATATATATATATATATATAAATAAAATAATATAATAAATATAAGTTAAAATAAATAAAACGTATTATTAATATCATATTATTATAAAATCAGTATATTTGATAATTATCGATATGATAAAAATAATAAAACAGGTTTTTATTTTCCAGAAAATTTCATTAAAAACAGAATCCGAATAATTATCCTATAGATAAGTTAATTATACTATAGTATGCTAAATAGCATATATATATATATATATATATATATATATATATAGAACCTATATATAGCTAAAATACTAATACATTCATGTAATTATAGTAATGCATTGTATATTAAATTAAAAATAATGATTATAATAAATAATTTATACGAATTTATAAATGTGTATTACATGGAATATACATAGAATATATATATATATATATATATATATATATATATATATATAATAATTATATATAGGGTATAAAATCATACTGATTTCTTATGTTATAATTCTCCTATGTATTAAGTTAACCTTGAGATTCTGTAGAAAATATGTATAGAACGTATAGTTTATTTACTAGTTGTGTTAGAATAGCTCTCTAAATAAATTGTGTATTAATAAATTGTGTCGAGTCGTATCCGACCCCTGTCGACATCGATGACAGTAGCTCTCCAACTCCTCCTACATCTTGAGGCTCGAATCATGTTGTAGATAGTACCATGGAAGTTTTTCTTTATGCTATCTAGCCATCTTGCCGTGGTCTCCCTCTGCTTCTATAACCCCCATTCTTCCTACCATCACTTCATATTCCATTCTACCTGCTCTTATAACATGGCCATAGTAACATAATGATGCCTTGACTATCCTTGACTCGAGCGTCCATGCTGGTTTGATATTATCAATAACCCATACATTTGTATTTATGTCGGTCCATGTTACTCTTAGCAGATGTCTCCAACACCATAATTCAAAAGCATCGATCATCTTTCTCTGAAGCTTTCTCATTATCCAAGATTCTGCTCCGTATAAGACTATAGGGAAAACTAAAGCTTTTACAAGCCTACTCTTTGTTCTTATGGTAATTCCTCTATCTTATCAGATTTGCGTTAGTCCCCCCATTGCAGATCTACCCATTGCTAACCTTCTGCGTATTTCCTTCTCACATAATCCATCCTTGGTTATTAGAGATCCCAGGAAAATAAAGTGTGATACTACTTCAATATGTTTGCCATCTACTACCATTTCTGCTTGGTATTCAGTCACCATTACTTTAGTTTTGCCTACATTTAAATAATACCTGCCTTTTCACTAGCCAACTTTACTCTTTCCATAATTGCTTTTAGATCGTTTTTAGTTTCAGCGATCAGTGTTGTGTCATCAGCATATATCAGGTTAGTAATCCTTCTACCTCCAATACTGATTCCCCTATCCCAATCTTCTAATCCCTCTCTCATTATGTTTTCTGCATATATGTTAAACAGTAAGGGGGGTAAAATATATCCTTGTCTTACTCCTTTCCCTATGTTTATAGTATCAGTTTTACCGAAATATGTTCTTATAGTGGCTTCTTGTTTCGTATAGAGCTTTCTCAGTAGGACTATTAGGTGAACTGGAACTCCCATTTCTTTGAGTATCACCCATAGTCTCTCATGATCTACGCAGTCGAAAGCGTTTTTATACTCGATGAAACACATATACACATTCCTGTTGTGTTCTTTGACTGTTTCCATCATCCACCGCAAATTAGCTATATGATATCTTGTTCCTCTTCCTTTTCTAAAACATACTTGTTCAATAGGTAGTTCTGATCAATACGTTCCGATCGGTACTTCATCATCACCCATACATATATCCTGGGATCCGCTATATATATATATATATATATATATATAGCGTATATACATATATACATATACAGGACATCCTAATATTAATTTAATATTATTATAATTATATATTTAAGAATATATAGTATATTTTGATTATATAATAAAATCATAAGCTGTAATTAAATATATGTTTAAATGTAGTTTATATTTAAATGTGTCCATTATAATATTTGTTAAATTATACAATGTAGGTTTTATCTGAATTGGACGTAAGAAACAATATTCCGACGCCCCATATATTACACCGAATACCTTAGATAACTCTTAAACTGGTTATGAGTAATAGTATATTATTACTCGATAAAAAAGTACATGCTGTCTTATTTTAATATTATACTTGAGTTATCGTGTTCTTTGACTCTCTCGATTTTCTTATTCTTTAATTTCGTACATTAAGTACGGTTAAACATAGTTCATATCATTTGTTTCTACTAGATCTTCTATTAGAATCAGTTATTCACTATTGCAAACTGTTGTTCACCAGAGCTCTGGTTCACAATAGTAGATCTACGCTGTTGCTCTGTACAAGTATATATATATATATATATATATATATATAATCATGCCAACCCTCCAGTAACTATGGCATTATTCGAATCATAATATATAACTGTAGGTATATTATTACTCAATGATTACATTGAATTCACTTTATTTAAACATTTTCAAACCTGTCTCAACATATAATATAGGTATACCTATATCCTACTATATATATACTCACTTGGCATAACTTTCCACTATATATCAATCCCTTTACTCTCTATTCCCGTGTCCAGTAGGCAGGGCCGGCTCAAGGGGGGGGGCAAACCGGGCAATTGCCCGGGGCCCAATATTTTGGGGGACCATAAATTATTTGAGAAACATGTTTTTAATATTTATTAAAAAAAAAATGTATAAACAGTATTTTTTATACATTCTATTTTCTTATATACTATTAATTTTAATTAAACAAATACAAATAATATAATAAATTAATTAAATATAAGTTATATTGGCATATGAGAAAAGTGAATTTTACAAAAATTTCTAAATTTACATGAAGATATTACGGTAACACGTAAATGAATATGTTGGAGCACATGCTAATAGTGATCACCATATACTACCTCACACATATCAGATTATCAGATGAAATAGTATGAAACGAATTGATAAATATTTGATTGATATTGAAACCTGGAAGCGATTAATGATACTAGATACATGTATTACAGGATTATTAACCACTACATCGAGAAAAAAAATATTTATTAACGTTTTTTTTATTAAAATTAAAATGATTCAGATATATGTTAACTATAATTTCTGACATATTTAAAGAATTATATTGATTGGAGATGTATAATAGTAATTAAGACTAATAAAATATTTTCAAAATTATTTTTCTCAAAATAATTAAATTTTCTATATCTACGCTGGTGTATTAAAAAAATATTTATCTTGTTATAGTGTATATATTATTATATTTTGTAGTATATATATATGTATATGTATATATCTATATATATATATATATATATATATATATATATATATATATATATATATATATATATATATAACTCAGAAGGGTGTTATTGAAAAATCAATTAAGCAAATATATTTGAGCTTATGACCTCTTCATCATAGTTAGTGATCCTAAAACTAAAACGGAGGTAAACGGTATAAAAATATCTATAATAATTAAACAAAATAAAAATTGATAAAATATGTAAATAGAATTTTGTGATAAAAACAGTTAAAAGTAGAGAATAAGATAATAAACTAAAGATACAATATAAAATGCTAAGTAAAATAATAAAACGCTTTAAAAACAGTTGAAGAATTTCGATAAAATTCTTCCCGAACCTTCTATTGATTCTTTAATACTGGCGGTCTTCAATATTTTCCAGGTATTTGTAGGAAAATTCATCTCTGTCTTGAGAATTTGGTTTCCAGAATACCAAGAGCCCAAAGAACCAACACAGAAGGGAATTACATATCCGAGGTGGCGATACTTTTCTATCTTGCTGTTAACGGCAGATTCCATATTTGTAATCGAGTCGTAGGGAATTGTGATGTCGACAAAATAACATGAATTGTTATATTTGATAACAAGATCCGGTTTTAAGTTATCTAGTGAGATGTAGCTAGTATCGTACTCAATATCGCATTCATCTAGGAACTTAGTTAGTACTCCAAGGACAGCATCATGTCTTTCTGTCATCATTTTTAGTGATGCAGTACACATATTCAATATGTGCATCGTCGTTTCATCCTTGGAGTAGCATTGCCTACATTTTTTATCTGTTGAGCCTGGAAAAGCTTTTACTGGAAGAGTCTGAGTTCTAGCCATGTGCCAATAGTTCCAGGATTTGAAAGATAGTGTTGATTCTTGTGATATTAGCTTAGTGATTACCTTATAATTTGCATCCTGGGATAAACACTCAGCTACACTGCCTTGTAACGGAAGTTCCATGCATTTTCTACTCCATTGTTTTCTCAGCGCAAGTCGCATGCTTTTTAAAACCTTAGCAGGAGTGGAGCAGATATCATCGATGGCTATGATTATGTTCCCATCGGATATATCAATGCGAGCTCCAAGGTGTGTTGCTGCATGTCGAGTGCGCGTCCAAAGATTAGCACCTTTGCTATAAAATCTATAACCATATAACCCATGCGTTTGGCTACCGGATAGAAATTCAGTGAGTGGTATTTCATGATCATGTCCGATAGCACAATTGAGGGTATTTGATAGTTGGCGATTAGCAATTGAGGATATCATATTATCCCTAGAAGATAGTAATTGCGTTGCTTTAGAGATTGTCCAAATATCTACTTCTTGGCTGATTTTACCAATCCCCAGGCCGCCAATATGTCTGTCAGCATAGAAGAATGGAGTAGCAACATTGTCAGGAGTATTAGTATTGTATCTTAGGAACTGCTTTATAGATTTATCCAGATCGTAGATACTTTCCTTCATGACTCGTCCAGATGAGAGCTCATGGGATAGAGAGGGGATTAAGTGACTTCTTAAAACTTCTATTTTTTGCCATGGAGTTAGTCCAAAGTCTGAAAGTTGATTAAGTTGAGCAGGTATATCAGTAGTAACATTAAACAAGAACTTAGATCCAATTGGTATACCCAAGAATCTTTCAAATTCGCCAATATGAAGAGTTTTAATAAATTCTTGACACAACATAAACTGTCGATCCTCAATAACCCCCTTGTTGAAAGAAATGCTAGTGCATTTTCTAGGATTGAACTTGAGGCCGATACTACTAGAAACTTCGAGTATTCCATCTAGTGCCGACATCATTTCCTCATGAGATCCAGTGATTATTGCTAAATCATCTGCGTTAGCTGTAAGTTTAGCTTTAGATCCGAATAGGTCATAACCAGATATTTCAATTGCTTTTCTTATGATAGGTTCAGAAGCAAGATTAAAAATAATTGGTGATAAACAATCGCCCTGTCTTACTCCGGAAGTTAGTTGGACCATAAAATCTTTGTATTCACATATTGTATTAGTATACATGTCTTTGAATATGGTCGAGGTATGAGCAGGCAAAGGAAGAGATTCAAATAACTTATTTAATGTCGAGTGTGGTAACGAACCAAATGCGTTAGCCAAATCAAGCCATACAATGTGTAGATCATCGTGCCTTTTCTTCGCTTCTGTAATGGCTGATTCGAGTAGGAAAGTATGTTCTTGTATCCCCTTCAATCCGGGTAAAAAGCCTTTTTATTGAGAGGATATCCATTCATTTGACACAGCGACCTTAATTATTCGGTTGGATAGTATCCCAGAGTATATCTTATACATAGTAGTAAGTAGGCTGATGGGACGGAAATTAGAAGGTAAGTCAGTGCTACCTTTCTTATGTATAAGAATAGTCTTGCTTATTTTCCAACACGCAGGTATCCCAATTCTGTGCACAGCTTTGAATATTGTTTCAAGTAATAGTGCTTTTTTGTCTAGTAGTTTAACGTGTAAATACTCAATTTTGTCTTTTCCTGGAGAGGTATTTTTAGCCTTCTTAAGCTTTTTCATTATTTCCGATTTTGTAGGAGGAGCGGATAACATATTAATTTCATCAGTATCAAGCGTATTCCAATGGATATGTGTATATGGCTGAGAGCTGGAAGAATAATCTTGAGGATTTGTAAATTCTTTTAAGTCATTTATCGACCCAGTATATTGCTCGTTTTTATGGCCTAATATCTTTCTAACTGCTTTTCTAGGAAATCTCCGATATAGTGACTGGATGCGTTCCGCATCCCTAGCCGAAATGCTTCTATACCTTCGACATTTTTGTTGCTGTCTAGATTGATTACGACACGTGCTTTTCTTTTGCGTAATTGAACTATTTATCTGATTATCGTTTAACACCTGTTCCGGTATGAGGAGTTTATTTCCTTCAGTTAGTATAATTTTGCTTAGTGATACTATTATTGAGTTCAGTTCCTCTTTATCAGAGCAGTTAAATAATTTGTCTTTCCAGTTATTAAGTATAATTTCTGATGGACTGGTGTTAGTATGTTGACTTGAGTGTGTCGACCTTTGCGTTTCCTGTTGTTCTGTATCAATATCATGTGTTGGTAATGTAGAGTGTATTGAGATATTTGATGTATCCGATTCGTTGCTATAATCTAAGTCTATTGGTGTAGGGGTAAATATAGGAATGCTAATGCTGCTTGTGTTTGATAAATTCAAAACCTGACTTGTGTGGTTACATATATGCCTCCTTTTTGTAGCGCCGCACATTAGTTCATAACAAGACGAACATTTCCAGCGTCTCGATGTTCTCAGATTATGCTTACGAAAAATGTGTGACTCAAAACTAGTAGCAATTCTAGTACCAATACAATTATTACTTGTAAAGGAACATTCATTGTCATAGCAGCTCATAGGGACCACTGGGTGAAGTAAGGTCAGAAATGCAGTTCCATATTCTTTCATTTTAATCTCAACCGAGGGGTGTGTTGACTGCATTGTTAAACTACGAGTATTACAATTAGTTATATATATATATATATATATATATATATATATATATATATTTATATATATATATATGTATATAGTTCAATTCAATTATGAGTATTCTGCTTTATAGTTTTTTTTTAATAATTACCTATTAATGAAATTCTGTAAACAAAAATATTATCTTTTTACGAGAATATTTACAGATATAAATTATATTTATATTTATTAAAAAGGATATTATTTATATATATAAAACTAAAGGATTTTTTTTGCAATTATCTAACTAATAAGCTACTTACAAATGAATTATTATATTGACATCACTCGTATATCTATTTACATATACTCAACTCAAGATATATCATATATAGATCAGTTAACAATCGTCATCATATATGCCAAGTATGGTATGATTATTTAATATTTATTGATGTAAGAATGAGATTGGGAGAAAAAGTATAGGATATAATCCCTACCTAGAGATTAATTATCACACTGGTAAATATTTAGCTAATGATTTATTATAATATTTTTTAATAATAATATAAATATAAAATATTATAGAGCTCAAGATTATGACAATGTCAGCAATATGTCTGGAATATTAAATGAAATGCAATATTTCATAATACACCATAGTCTATTGGCAATACGGACCCCCTGAGCTGCGCCTTTGTTAAATATGGTTGGGCAAAATACCGTCGAATCAACTACAATTGCAGCAATATTTGTGGTTTCATACCAAATCAATATAGTTTATTTAGAAAACCTAAATATATAATAATTTAACATCTAGATTAAATAAAGGATATACTATTTTATATTACAAGCATTATCAAATATAATATGTTCATCACAAGCTAATTCTATTATAATATAATAACTATAGTGCATTATATTGTGGACTTCCTATTATTACATAAGTTAGGTATATAACATAGTTATATAACTATGATATATCTGATATTATATATGTACTTTACGTAAATTACATTAATAGAGGCAATGTATTTATTTAGTAAAATGCAAGAATTTTATACTTCAATATTATTAAAAACGTGAAGCTAATTACTTTGTAGAATAAAGTCGATCATGAAAGTATTGCAATTAGTTTCAATTGAGAATATAATAGCGGTAATAAAAAATATTGATATACTCATTAAATATATAGGCGATAAAATAAATGATTATGATGAGTTGATTGGAGTATAACAAACAAAACAAATTACAAAAGAATTAGTATAATGATATCACTTGATCAAATATTGAATTTACATCATATATCATGCAAGTTGAAAATAACTATTTTCTACCAATATTTGACAATTTAATTGATAAGTAGGTATATAACATTTTTTTAATATATATTATACTGTATTGATATACACCTCAAAGGAATGGACTATCCAAACAATATTAACACCTATATATAATATATGGTGGGATAGATGTATATATAAATGTAGACATTTTCATCCGAATATACCTTGTATTTAATAACAAATAATTACACTTGAGAGATACGCTTCTTGAAACTTAAACTTATAAATAATTTTTTATGACATTTTCTGACATAATAAATACTTTTAAGTATGGATACATTATCTTTATAATCAAAGCTAATTATGAAATTGATAATTAATACATAATACACATTTTGTTAAGATGAAATCGAGTAATATACATATTTAATTATACTTATATCAATTTTATTTTTTACTAATTTATTTATTTATTATCTTATACAATATTATATTGCAATAAATGTAAGGGTGCAACTTACTATATATGTCCATCCATGGAGTGAATGAGTTCCCTCTCTATATATTATACATATCTTAAAGGGCACCTCCTTCACACGAAACATGTAAATATATATGAAAAACTAAAATTTATAAAACTGCAAATTTAAAGATTTTAAATATTTGTACATAATTGTATTATACATAGAATAATAATATAACCTATTTATATATATATATATATATATATATATATATAAATTTAATAGTTATAAATATATTAGTTATTGCTAGAATGACCCTATTAATATGTTATACAAATTATTATGGGGCCCATGTGTTTTTTTTGCCCGGGGCCCATAGTATGCTTAAGCCGGCCCTGCCAGTAGGCATTTTAAAAGTATTACCGAGAGTATACTCTCGGTAATACTTGTATTTGTATTTGTATCTACGAAAATAACAGATTATTCATACTCCCAACTTCTACCTTTGATTGATAATTTATTTAAGCAAATACATAGCCGAAAATATAATCGAAAGTATAAAGTATAGATATTTGCTAACGATAACATACGTTATAGAAATAAACAAAGAATAATACGAAATTAAAAAATTAAAGAAATTAAAACGTTTTACAGTTACCGTAAAAATAAACGAAAAACAATCGAAAGTAGAAATAAATCATATAGTAAAAATAAACGAAAAATGATCAAAATAGAAATAAAAGATATCGTAAAAATAATCGAAAATAGAAATAAAATACATTATTTTGTAAGTGGCATGAAATATTCAATTTCTACTTTAACTTTGTAGAAATCTTCTTATCTTTGTACCCTGTTTTAGTAATAAATTATTAGTTATATAGTTTAATATTTAAATTTTAAATTTTAAATTTTAAATTTTAAATATATTATAAACAGAACATGTTTAAAATCAATTAAACCAATACTAGAATGAAACAAATACTTGAATGAACCAAACAAATAATGTAATACTTACCAAAATCTGTAATAATAATAGGTTTTTATATTTTAATTGTATAATAATTTTGAAACATATATATATATACAAACAGAACAAGTTACAAATAAAATAAACCAATATACCTATACAAAAACAGTTAATAACAAAACATACCAATAATATTACGAAACAAACAATATAATACTTATCACTATAATCTGAAATAATAGAAAATTATTAATATTGTAGTTTAGTAATATAATACATTTGAATAATACATTTGAAACATATTTACAAAATATATATAAAACAAACATATAATACCGAATAAACAAAAATAAAATAATACTTCCCACTTTATCTATAATAATAATGAATTATTAATTTTATATTATAGTATATTTGAAATATAGATATAAAAACCCGAATTTTCTATAACAAAAATAAATTTATAACAAAATATAATACAGAACAAACAAAAATAAAATAATACTTCCCACTTTATCTGTAATAATAATGAATTATTAATTTTATATTATAATATATTTGAAATATAGATATAAAAACCCAAATTTTCTATAACAAAAACACATTAAAAAAAAAACCACAAGAGATAATGCAATAATTAAGATACAAAATTAAACATAAATCAATATAAAATTATAAATTTCTGTTAAAAAAAAAAGTTGTTTGTCAAAACATATTTTGTTTATTTTATTTTTAAAAGATTAATGACCTTTACAATATTAGAAAAACTCTAGGAAACATTATCCGTCATCTCGCTAAATGCTTAAATGCCTATATGCATGCTAAGTATACTTTATTCTTCGGTGTTTAGAATACTTCATTGACTTATCTCACTATTTACAATACCTCCTAAACCTCAACCAGGGGTTGTATGAGGTATTGCTATTTACTACCTTGATCCTTCATTTAATTAATGCAAAAACTTGAAATTATTAAAACTATGTAATCCGTATTCTCTATACCGACGGCCTGGCATGTTACCATAAACGATACCAATTTATATATATATGCTTACTTTCTTATTTCAGGATTTTTGTTTCCCGGACAGTAAAAGTTCTCCAAACATCACGGTTCATCATAGATACTCTCATCTCGCTCACCGGTATAGCAGTTTCGCGCTCCAGATACCTGATGTAGCTATAAGGTGGCCTTCCCCATCTTCTAGTTCAATGAGTAGGTTCCCAAATAACTAGATCCGAAATAACGTCATCATATCTACGTAGACAATGTCCAGCAAACTTTAAGAATCGAAGTCTGATCTTTATTGATATTTTTTCTATAGCCCCATACAGTACTTAGTTTGTAACTTTCTGAGACCAATATACGTTTTAATATCATTCGTAGAATTCGAGTGTATCACATCCATATTCCAAGTCTCACATCCGTACAGCAGAACCGATTCAACTGTGGTGTGCATAAACCGGATTTTTAGTTTCCAACTAAGCGTTGATTTCCAGATATTCCTCATTTGAAAAATTCCTCACATGACATGTTCTCCAAGCAAGTTCTTTTCTGATTTTCAAATCTTTTGCACTAATGTCAATCCATGCCCCTAGGTACTTGAAGTCTTCAACCCTTTACAGATGTTACCCATCTATAGTTTTGATTTCAAACTGTTGATTAGTATTCTAACTCATTCGTTTTCCTGTATTCATGCTTAGTCCTACTCGTTTTGCTGATTTGTCGACTCGAGTGAGCATCTCTTGGGCTTCTTTGATACCTTCACTTACTAATGCAATATCATCTGCGAAGTCCATATCTGTAATAAAGATAGATACTCTTCTGCTTTTCTTTTCCTTAGTTGGAAACCTAGTTTATATTATCTACCTTGTAAAACTGTTCTCATAACATAATCGATAACTATAAGAAAAAGTGATATATCTCATTGTAAGACACCAGCTATAATATTGAAAGCTTCCGTTTCTCCATCAGGTGTAATGACTTTAGCAGTAGTATCTTCGTACATTATGCTAATAGCCGTCACCAACTCCTCCGGTATCTATTAAGCTTTCAGTATCGTAAGCATTTTCCCTCTATGTATAGTATCAAAGGCTTTCTTAAAGTCGATGAATATCAGGATTGCTTCTATATTATTATCTTTAACTCCCTCAATCAGTCATCTGAGTGCTAATATTTACTGGTTGTTGTTCTGCCACTTCTGAAACCATTTTGATTTTTCCTTAGATGACAATCTAGATGAGGCCTAATTCTGTTATGTAGGATTATAAGTATATCATATCCTATCATACGATTATAAGTATTCACTACTAATGAACTAAGACTTATACCATGATAATTACTACCTAGACTAATATTTCCTTTCTTGGTTATTGGGATTATATTCAACATTGACCATTGTTTTGGCTTTATTTTATCTAATAGTACTTTGTTACAGAAGTAGAGGATACTTTCATCTATATTACATCATTTTAATACTTCTGGCCGTATTTCATTAACACCGCAGCTTTTACTTTCTTTTATTACTTCTTTTGCCAACTTTTACTCATACATTTCAAAATCTCCACGCTTTATCTCTAGAGGTTGTATATCTTGTATTGTCGTTTCATTTTCGTCTTAAATATTTGGTGGTTTTCCTAATAAATATTAGGAAATTATATATCTTATTACGCGATTCAGTATTGTTATGTTGATTAGTCTCATTTGGATTGTCTTCATACTCTATATTTGCTATATGAGTGTATTCTCTAGCTCTAGAAACAGTATTATCAGTGGATGGACCCCTTTAATTGTTTTAATTAAAAGTGGGACTAGTTCTCTTGTAACTTCAGCATTTATATCTATGAATCGTTCATATGTATATGAAATGTCTTCATCGCCTTGCAAGATAACTCGATTTTTTATTTCAACTGCATATTTATCCTGAATTTATGAATCCCTTAAGGGACATGTCTGATTTAAACAAATGCTAGTTAAAACAGAGTTTTCTTGGTAATGTCTTCCTATTCGCTCACAAGCTTAGCCTTAATTTAGATTATATTATTCGATGATCTGAACCAATGTTAGAAAAAGTGCTATATGGTTCCACATTTGTGATGCTATTTCTCCATTTTGTTCTCATTAAGATATAGCAAGACCTCCTATAACCTCTAGGTTATAGGAGGTCTTGGATATTCCGTCATCTTTCTCTATCCTTGCATTAAAATCTCCAATAATGATTAGGACATTGTGATTAGGTATAGTTTCTATAGCTCTTCTAAGTTCATTGTAGAATTTGTTTATAACTTCATCTTCGCTAGAATTTGTAGGTTAATATATGATTATAATAGATGTTGCAGGATTTCCATGGAATGTGCTTATCAATATTCTCTCAGAGTGTGATATAACCTCGCGTAGTGAGTCTATTGATATTTTGTTTAACATTATACCAATTTCTACTGTTGATGCACCCCAGCTAAATGTAATAGCCTCATAATAGTACATAACAGCATATGCAAAAGTCTCAAATATTTACATTGTGTTATTATGCTGCTGTTATGTTGCCATTAAATGTCTATTATGCTGCTATTACTTTGTCATGCTATTATGCTGCTGTTACATAGTGCTATATATAGTCTACAAACCATGTTATACCACAAATATATATATATATATATATAAAGTTTAATATTATATAATATTATATATATTCATTTATACATGGGAGTCACTGATTATCATTGACTTGTATTGGGTCTTGTCCCAATACAAGTCAATGCTGATTATACACAAGGACTTTCCGAAGGAAAATCCTTGTTATACATATATTATAGTTATCTATTATATAATATATATATCAGATTATGTCATTATTTTAATGCTTAGAATGAATATCTATATAAAATACACGTATAAAAATGATATAAAACTTAAACTATACGTATTTTTCATAGACATTTGAATGTCTATTGGGACAAACTTACTCAATTATAAATATATATATATATATATATATATATTATAATTATAATTAATACAAAATTACACATCTATTTATATAGTAATAATATTGTTTTATTCGATAGGTGGCAATATTTGTATACGGATGTATGACGTCATAGTTTATCTGTTGTGTTCAAAAATTCATAAAAATGTCGTTTTTATTTCGATCAATAGTAGTCTAACTATATAAATATACGCTTTTAATTAATACTCTGATGTAAACATATACATCTTTCAATATGTTCAAGTGTTTACCATTTTGGAAATGGAATCGTAACATTGATTATATGGATAAACGTCATTGTATATTAACTTCCGTACCTGCAGACGTTTTTCGGTATTCGCGCACATTAGAGGAATTATTATTAGACGCTAACCAAATTAGTGAATTACCACCTGTAAGTAATAATTTATCATCTATAAAATTTTAAATATTTATTTTATATATTAATCAGTTAACATACATATTAATTTATATTACAACAAGTATAGATCATTACTATGTTGATGTAAATGCATTTAAATAATATAAATTTGAAAATAATTTATATTTTTATAATTCAATTTATTTTTTTATCACAATATATTTTAAATTATATACAAATTTATATTTAAATACTAATTATACTTTTCATGTATGAAAATATTTTATAATTAAATATCTATTATAATGATAATACTAGTTATAGTAAATCGTATATAGTATTTTTAATTAACAATTTTAATTTATCATGTTATATATTTTTGTTATATTTTTTTTGAATACTTAATCTACATTTCTACCGTTTTCAAAAGTGCAATAAATATGAATAATTGATGTTGTCACAGTATTATTTACTTCATAAATATAATATATTATATATAATGATTATTATAACTAATAATAATATAAAATAGTATTTAATAAATAATGTATTGATATAATTTTAATTATATTATAATTCAATTACTAGTTCAATTAGTAATTCAATTATAATAATAGTAAAATTACTATTTAATATACATATTTAACATGATGTTATAACGAATTATTAAAGAGATCAACATAATTAATAAGTAATTATTTTATTTCTATTACCGATTTGTTAGGTTCTCAATAAAAACAATATACAAAATAAAACTATCTAGATATTTTATGATTATGGTCAAAATATTCACGATTTTTAGAATAAACTACGTACAAAACGCAGGAAAATTTCTGCTTTAGAATTAGTGATTATATGTAGGCTATATAATATAGTATACATGTTTAACATATTTTATAATATATTATAAATAGTTATGCATTCTAATTGTATAACCATCCTTAATACATTACTAATATTATTTATCAAACTATTATATAAAATTACACGTTACTTATGCTCATACTATCGTTATTATAATATATATAGACATGTCATATGTGTAGATGTATGTATAGCGCTGCCATATATATATACATAGATATACATAGATACACGATTACTAAATCACTAATTTGGATAAACAATTTTGCTTGCGTTCAAAACGTAGCGAATTACAAAAAATCGCGAAGATTTTGACAATATACTTTCAATATATAGAACATATTAATATAATAAATTTTACTTTTTAAAAACGTAAATATATATAAAAGGTGGACTATATGAATATATATATACTATATTATATTCAATGATAATAATGATCATGGCGATCTGCGATCACCATCTACATTATTGTAATGATTGTCTAATGGTCGATCGTTAACAAATTATCGTGATGGTTCTCGAGTATAAGAAAATGATTGGTTAAACTATCACTGTAATCGTTTAATAGCATTAACTATATTTGTATTTATCGATTTTATTAAAATGATAAATAGAGTCATTATATTATGAAATACATATATATTGTATCTATACATATTAAGGTTTATTAATAATAAACGATGTAGTTAAATAGTACAACAAAAGTCATCACCTATTACTACGGAAGTCAGCCCAAATTACTTTTGCTATGGTCCAAACGTTCCGATAACTTTATTTATCATTTATTCTAATTAGTTTTATTTTTACTATATTAAAAGTATTATATTTAAAGCATAGTCGAGTAGAAAACTTAATCCATATAACTTTGTATCTTAATATATTCACTATTCATGGAATTTTGATAGAAGTCTATAATACTAATATACAACTTATAGAGCCTGGTATAGCGCGAGGAATTCACATAAATTTCATATATATTTATCGTTAGAATATATCGTAGGGGACTGCCATTTAGTTATAGATAGAAGACAGTGAATCCAGGCATTCACTAGTGAGGTAAATGTAACTAATTATAAAGTCTCGCTACATTTACAAAAAGTACCAGTATCAGATCTGGTTCAGGTTGTTACGATTACAAATTTCTATTATCGGAAAAATATTAAAAAGTATCGGATCGCTTCATTAAAGTATTGTACCAATTACGTCATTAATGTCATCCAATAGCATATCGATTAACTCATTAGAGGAATAACTATTAATAGCCGATTCTATAATATTATAACTTATTTGTAAGTGTTATGAAATGTATAGATAATAAAGATGTGTAATATAAGTATATATATAGACTATATAATATAGTCTAATGAAGAAGATAATGTGATAATCTGGTAGGATCCAATATATTCACGTTGATGGGGTCGTATTAGTTATTTATATAATATTGACCTATCACTATACTATGTTTATAAAGTCTCACTATATTTTCAAAATTGACCAATATCAGATCTGTTTTAAGTAGTTACGAATAAAAGGTTATAGATAGACTAAAAGTAACAGATCGTATCATTAAAGATCATACCATTTACATCTCTAGTATTCATTGAATACTAATTCGTGCACTTGTTCGCATAGTAAACTGAAGTGTATGTAGATATACGTTGTGTAAGTGTGTTTAAGATCTAGCTCATTTATGTATACAAATATAGAGATACATAGTTATATATGTGTATATATATATATGCATATATATATATAATATTTTTTCGTTTCCGCATATTAGATTTATATAACGGAATGGCTTCTTTATATTCTACTATCCTTGTGTATGACGTCATACGTGATAACAATTGAACTAATGAAGTAATCAATATATATATATATATATATATATATATATATGGTATATAATGATAATACATATGAAGCATATTTCTTATATAAGTTATTTTCCATTTAGTCATTTGATACGCAGTATAATACAAACAAGTATAATTTTACAATTTTAATGTTTATAAATTATACATTTATTTCTAAATATAGTATTTTATTTTTATTTATATAAATGCTATACAAATATTTATATATATATAAAGCTTAACACAATTTTAAATAAAATTATTTCGTAATTACTACTGTTAATTCTATAGTATTTTAATCATTATAATCTAAGATTTGAAAATACTAGTATAAATATTTATTATTTACTTGAATTTATGGCATATAATAAATGCAGTGCATGAGGTGCATTAGATCTATAACATATGAGCTGCAATACAAATACACTAATAAACACATGAATCCCTATAAATATAGAAGTCGTATAATATGATAATTTATTCAAATATGCAGTGGTAGAGATTGATGAACTTTTGGGATCATTTACTTATCTTAATAACATTTATTCGTGTACAAATATATAACATCACTATTATGTGAATATAAATAATTGTATGTATTATGTGATATGTACTTATTAAATGTAGGATGGTTAGAATTATGTATAGGATTAATACATTGTTAGCAGTGGTAATTACAATTAAGCAAATTTAAAATCAATATAAGTATGCCTTTTCGACTACAAATTATAAACATAATATGTATATATATATATATATATATATATATATATATATATATATATATATATACATATATATACTTATATTTAGTAACTCAACAAATCTAACTTTAAATGAATAGTAAATGAGTACAGCGTATTATTAACTAATAGACTATTTAGTAATAGTACTAATTAAATGTATTATTTAAAAAATATTACAACTTATTAATGTATTTAAGATACACTATATACTATATACATGTATACAATTATGCTATCACCATGTGAGTTTTTATAGTAATATATTATATATATATATATATATATTATTTTATCGGTATTATATTTAAAAAATAAAAGATAAATATATATATATTAATACTTTAATATATAATTAGAAATAATAAAGTGAAATATGTAATTTTCTAATATATATCCATTTTGTTATGTAAAATTATCAAGGTTGGTCGGTTTTTTTAACGGTTTTTTTGATCAAAAAAACCATTGTTTTTTTTGGTTTTGTTGGTTTTTTTAACATTATAAAAGCGTTCAATCAAAAATAAGGAATCGATTAGGCAATGATAAGGCTGCAGAACTTGTTTTTTTATTTCAAGAATTAAATTGATTATATTTCTATTAGAAATCATCTAATTATTATTATTATTATTTTTTAAATTATTATATTGTTACAATTTGTAACTTTTAATTTTATTGCTAGAATTATATTGATTATATTTCTAATTATTGTATTGTTATTTTTTTTAATTATATTTTTTTACAATTTGTAACTATTTTTTTTATTATATTTTACTTTATTTTTATAATAAATATATTTTAATAAAATAATTTTATTAACATTTATTAATAATATATTATTGAAAATTTAATAATATATATATGTATAATTAATATATATAAATAATATTCATTAGTGATGTATATTTTATACTTACTCTATATATGTATGTTTTGCACAGACATTTAATAATCTATCTAGGTATATATAATATTTTCTAATTAATAATCTTAACATTTAATTATAAAAAAACCAAAAAAACCAAAAAAAACGCCAACCCTGAAAATTATACATAAATAGTTGAATTATACCCATGGTGTATGTAGAACTAGTACTATTATGGGGCTATTATTAGTGTAGTAATCAGCTTATACTGTTTCTATATTGTAAAAGCTTAAATATTGATATATGCATATATATAAGATATATCTGTGTCATTGATAAAAACATAATCTTTCATACTATATGTATTATATATATATGTATTTATGTAAATAAATTATTATAATTGCAAGTACAAATATGCATTATAACATTAACAATAAGCATTATAACAATGTTATCTTACATTATCATACGTGCATTAAATTTACAATAACATTTTTAATAATGCATATTTGTACGTGCAATTATAATAATTTAATTAAATAAATACATATATATATATATATAATACATATGACAAAATATGCTTTTATCAACTACAAAAATATATGCATATATCAATATTAAAGCTTTCATCAGCTTTTTAAATACAGCCCTTTACCTACCTTTTCATGTAACATGCTGTTAACTCCACACCCTTTAATGATTTATATAATAGTCTAATTTATTAGTTCACAGTTAATAGAGTTATATTTACTAATAAGTTATTTTATTCAAACACTTTATAAACTTAACAACACTCTTGTATATACTGTTTATGTTTGTATCTGTAGTTGCCTACTTTGATGTTCTTCTGGATAATATCTATCAATCTAAGATATTCATATATTATGTTATTTTTAAACATGAATCCAACAGTATAATTAATTACAAATATTTGTTATTCGTGTAATAATAATAAAATAATGTATTACGTTAATATTATTAATATATATATGTGTATATATATATATATATATATATTGTTGATTCAAACCAGTCAAGTCAATTTCATTGAAAATATATAAACTTTATAAACTTTATATTATAAAGTATAAATATACTTTATATAATGTAATATTACATTAGCTGAAATACAATTATGTTATTTGTGTTGAAAATATTGAAGGTTTCGACACCAACTTGATCTTGTTTCGTTTGTTAGTAAACTAATATAAAGCATGTCTCATATTTTTTGAAAACACAAAAGCCAGTTTAATTTGAATCACTAATATATATATATATATATGATTTGTAATTGTATTCAAGATATGTGAAATAATAATTTATTATTAAGTAGATTTAGATTAGAATAGATGATATATTTTCATTACTGCTATAATTAAAAATAATATTTTCTGTGTATTTTGAAATATTCAAAAAAATCAAATCAGTACTTATTGATTATTACATAATTACATAACATTATTATAATCAATGACATGAAGTAGTATGCAGTTATAAATTAAATCAGTTTTATATTATTTATTATATTAATATATATATATATATATATTCATATATATATTAATATTATATGAATCATATATAACTCTATAATCATACTTATATATATATATATATATATATATATATATATATATATATAATATTAATACATATAATGATAGCTTTAATGTTAATATTACTAATGACAGGCTTTCTTTCGTTTGATCCATCTTAAGAAGCTGTCCCTCAGTGATAATGAGATTAGCAGGCTGCCAGGCAACATCGCTAATTTCACCTGTCTGGTCGAACTCGACATCAGCAAGAATGGTTAATACCATCACCACCACCACTAGCGCCATCTATACCACTGCCACTAGCTATACCTATACCACCACCACTAGCACCACTACCACCAATAGCACCATCTATACTACCACCACTAGCACCATCTATATCACCACTATCTATACCTATATCACCACTATCTATACCTATATCACCACTATCTATACCTATATCATAACCACAACCACCACTAGCACCATCAATATCCCCACATCTAGCACCATCTACACCACTACTACTAGTAAGTCCATCTATACCACCACCACCACCACTAGATCCATATATACCACCACTAGTAGTGAAATCTATACCATTAATATTAATGACTCCAACCATCACCATTAGTACCTATACTAGCACTAGTAGTGATATCTATACTAGACCTATCATTGAAACCTATACCACCATTACTACTACTACTACTACTACTACTATTACAAATAAACATATATTTAATTAGCCCAGTATTACTACTAATTACTAATTACTCTATATTAGCTTTTATAGATTATTCAATATATATATATATATATATATATATATATATATATATATGTGTATATTATTGCTTAGCTAATAGTCACTGAATACATATACCTAATACTACATCTAAATAACTAATTATACATTTATAAATAGATATAGGCCATTACTCTGTATGTAATATCAACTTTCTATATTAGCATACATTCAATGATTGATATATTAATTATTTGTATGCAATTAGACTTGTTGATTATAAATATTTAATAAATGAGAGATTAATTAATGTCATTTATAGAAATATATCATTGATTATTTGAAGTAACCTTGCTATCAATGATAAATTATCACTATATTCTTTTATGCTATACAAATTATATTATAGAGTATAATATATATATATATATTTAACAAAATATTCACAATTTTGTGATCAAATATATTACTAAGCGGAGGTATATTTTGAAATAAATTCATTTGTGAATTTTTGTTCACAGAATATTAGTATTTAGAGTATTATCTTATCTATTAAAATATGTTATAAATCCTACCATTGTTAATAGTATTATTATAAATTTTCAGAGGGTATTACATTTTAATTTTATAAAATAATTAAATGATCACACCTCACTTAGGACATCATTGTCACTATAATTGTAATAAATAATTATATGATTTTTATTTATCCTTTTATTTTAATTTAGAAACAAGTATCTACTTAAAATATTAATATAAATGACTACTATTGGAGCACAAGAACTGTCCATATTTAATCATTTGTTGACTAGTAATCGTTTAAATCGTATAATATTTAATCATATAAATCTAACAATTAGATAAACATAGATCTAAAAGATCTAAAGTCGTATTCACTAAATTGGGGCAAATCATACATTCAAAAACTATATTTAATTAAACAATATGAAACAGGAGTATTCTAACTTCATAAATTGTAATTATTATTACAGCATATTTTATATAATGAATTTTATTTATGTATTTATTTAATACACTTCATTACATGTTATTGATATTACAATATTTTATATATTTCACTTTATATGCAACAGAATCAATTTAATATACCAATATGTATTATATGTAATATAAACTTTTGATTTTTTTTGTGATTTTATTTTTGTTTATCTATATTATTTTAAATGTATACAATATTAGCGAATATATTGCTTAACAAATGTATAGCACTGCATGTACATTATACATTTGTTTAACACTCCCTATCGCATATAACACTACATAACATAACTGAGATAAATAAGACGGAGAATGTTGCTATAACTAAAATATACATCTTCTATAACTCATTCCGACTCAATAACATATTCCGTAATTATGTAATAAATTATGAAAGTAGCTTATGTATATATGATAATAAACATATATAAATTATTATCTTTTAAAAATGTAACTAATATTTTTTAATCGATACAGATACTTCACATATTTCAATAGTTATCATAAGGTGTTTCAATTATATATAGTTATGTATAGAGTATTGTATTCAGAATTCCATAATTTATATATATATATATGATATTCTATTGTTTATAGTCGGTAAATAAACTATGTAATCAATCCATGTATGATGAACTAGTATGCAGGTGTTTGCATGTTATGTATGCACACTATTGTTATTCAATATTTCATGTAGGTCGCCCCATGATTCATGTATCTACCCCATGATTACCTACCCCATGATTATCTACCCCATGATTCATGTATCTACCCCATGATTACCTACCATACCATCAGTATTGTTTGATCAGACGGCCTCTTTATGAATGTATATTTATTAATATGATGAGCTTTCATCATTATTCTATTTCCACCCCTCCACCCTTCTCTCTCTAACCATTCATCTTTCTATCTCACTATATCTATCTATCATTTATACTCTGTATACTCAGTACTTCTCTCCTTCTCTTTATATCTATCTTTTTATATCTCTATCCCTCTCTCTCTCTCTTTCACTATATTTATCTATAATCTATACTCTCTTTTTAGCTATACCAATCTCTCTATCTGTCTCTCTCTCTATGTTTATTGCAATATTTATAGTAGATCAGTATATAACAAATTCTTATCATCCATGTAATATCTATATAATAAAAGCTAGTATGTCATTTATTATATATCTGATTACATATTAACATGTATATTATATATATTATTGAACATGTATTAGTTTGAATTCTACTCAGATTGCATATATTAACTGACCTATGTAAGTTACTTTCAACTATGAAGTTTTACTATATTCTCTAAACACTAATACATGTTTGTATATGTATTGTCAATGACAATTTGTCATCTTATATCATTGACCTTATTATAAATACCATATCTTACACCAATCTCTTTAGTTGTATGTATGTATGTATGTATGTATGTATATTATCATATGCATGTATGTATATTATCATATGTATGTATGTATATTATCATATGCATGTATGTATATTATCATGCATGTATGTATATTATCATATGTATGTATATAAACTCCATTAGATATGCACTTTATTATGTATAGTATATTTATATAATAGCTAAAATAACAATTAATAATAATTTACATTAGTGTATATTCTAGTATGTGTTTGTGTGTGTGTGTGTGGTTGTGTGTGTGTGTGTGTGTGTGTGAGAGATAGTGTGTTTATGGAATACTCAATATATTATATTAATTATATAAATATTTATGTACTGAGTATATTTAATGCTAAAATATATATTTTTTCCCTTTTCCAGATATTTATAAATGAATATTTTATTTAAGACATGTTTTATTACATTAATTGACATGTTTATATTCTTCAGTCTTATAGCAGCATAGTAATTATTATAGCATATGTCTATTATATGCATGTTATAGAATATAACTTAAGCTGTATGCTAAATTTACATGAGTCTATATCAATATATCAATATATATATATATATATATATATATATATATATAATATATATATATATATATATATACATTACATGTATATATATATTACTACTTGATGTATACATTTATTATTATTACATATATAATGATATGCAATATTTTATAAATAATAATGACATTTAGTCATTACTTTCTGCATTCTACTTGTGTATGTGTGTGTTGCACGCCTGTATGACATACAGTGTGTGTGTATGTGTATGTGTGTAGTAGACTTGAATGTAACATGTAGCGCTGTACTGATGCCCTATGAATGCACATATTCTCAGTACTGCCACTACCTGCTATATGACCTGCCCACATTCCTCATGTGTAGGACATGTCAACAGTAAGCTAGTGTAAACACACCCACACACATGCATGCCTACCTAATTATGTTGATTACCCTAACTGTACTTGATGTACTTGATGTACTCTGCACCTACAGATAGTGTTGTATTATCATACATGCCAAGTACAACACCTCATATAGCTGTATGTCATGCTATGTTACTACTATAACTTAATTGCATCAGTGTGTGTGTGGCATACTATAAGACGTCAACCTTACTGACACCACCACTATAGTGTATAAAAGTACTAATGCTTAATGATGATCTCTCTCTCTCCCCCCTCTCTCTCTCTATCTCTCTCTCTCTCTCTCTCTCTCTCTCTCTCTCTCTGTATCTCTCTCTCTCTCTCTCTCTCTCTCTCTCTCTCTCTCTCTCTCTCTCTCTCTCTCTCTCTCCCCTCTCTCTCTCTATCTCTCTCTCTCTCTCTCTCTCTCTCTCTGTATCTCTCTCTATCTCTCTATCTCTCTCTCTCTCTCTCTCCCTCTATCTCCCTCTATCCCTATCTCACTTCCCCCTCTCTCTCTGACAATACAACTATTACACAATATGCATTAATGTTGTGTTATCCAATGCTGCTATTGTATACTACATTCTATTTCATATAGCATGTCCATGGTAAATATCATGTCCACTACTACTATAGATGCCTCCATGTATTTGTGTACATATCTCTTAAACATTATGCTAAACAAGCCAGCCAGCTAGCCAGCTTATCAGGCAATAGTGATTTAATGCAGCAGTGAGAATATTTACTATTATTGAGTGCACACACCATCATTGCTACTACACCTACAGATAGCCATGGCTTCCATAGGCACTGTGTATATCATCCATAGCATATTAACTAGTGCATGATCTATGCATACACACACACACACATATATATATATATATATATTAATATAATCAATTAAATAGATAGATAATACATTCTAGATAACGTATGGGGATTAGTCTAATACCTTAGTCTAATAGATAATACATTTATTATAATAATTATGATATATTAATCATATTTAAATAAGCCCTTAATAATATCATCCCATTGCGTATTTCATGTGATATTACACACACACACGTACACACACACACACTACAGATGTTCCAGAGATCCCTGAAACCATCAAGTTCTGCAAGAACCTGCAGATCGTCGATTTCAGCGCTAATCCAATACAAAGGTTAGAGTTTGTAGTGCATCTAATACAAAGGTCATATGTCGTATTGCTTCCATCTCATTAATGAGGAATTACATTACCTATCTGCATAGAGAGATGCCTAGAGTTTCATATTATCCGATACACACAAGTCATTGTATTGTTTACCCAGTGGACATATTTCATAATAACATATTGATTACATGATATTGATCAATATTAGTGTGTTCTACTACCACTGTTACTGCTGCTGCTACCACTACTGCTACCACTGCTGCTACTGCCTCTACCACACTAAAGAATACCTCTTGTACAACTGCTACCTCAATAGTGTATTATCTGATGGATCTTACATAGCCAGCAAGCCAGCCAGTGTATTAGTTCAGTACAATATATGTAATCAGACCACATTAGCATTATCTACCTACCTGACTATTTCAAATCAATAATACACCCACACACATATAATCACTCTAATGTGTGCACACATACACACACACATACACACACATACACACACATACACATACACACACACACTCACATACACACACATACACACACATACACATACACACACACACACACTCACACATACACATACACACACATGTAATATTATACATTTATTTATAATCAATATATCTGTTATGTAACATATATATTATTTATACAACTATACATTCTCTGTTCATACACCTATATCTAGGCATTCCCTACACATAATACATGTACAACTAGGCCATATAGTAATATACACTGTATATAACTCTATGCTACCTATATACATTATATATCCAGGCACCACTAATATTCAACCTACATACATATATCCAGGTATTAGAAACCATACATTTAGTGCACAACTAGAATATACACACACACTCAAACATATATACTCACAGTATTCCTGGAATATCTGTTCATTATTTTGTTTTTACACAAAATCAATACCTTTAATGAGGAAAGCAGAACTATTAGTAGTTGATATTGATTTACACACATCACCACACATCTCACACCTCACCACATACACCACCACACACCACCACACCACCACACATTATGCTAACATGGCTAATGTTATAACATAGTATGCAGAGTTTTTTATATCTAATACATTGTTAATTATAATAGACCCATGTTGATTACATACACACACACAAACACACTATCATTACATCATAATCACTGTGTATTACACACACATGCCAACACCAGGTATTAAGGTATATCTGAATTAGAGAGCTAACCTATAGCTCTTATCTCTATCTATCTCACACACAAGACATGGAGCCCCCTGCCTATTAATTATCACTGGCAGTGAATCAATAAGAACATGTGTAGGAGCGTGCCTGTAGTGCTGTGTACCTATGCTTTGTACAGTGATGCATTCTTTATTCTCGATCATCATATCATACATCTACACTATGATATATGTGTGTGCACTGGTGTGTGTACCTATACAACTACTACTACTACTACTACTACTACTACTACTACTACTACTACTACTACTACTACTACTACTACTACTACTACTACTACTACTACTACTACTACTACTACTACTACTACTACTACTACTACTACTACTACTACTACTACTACTACTACTACTACTACTACTACTACTACTACTACTACTACTACTACTACTACTACTACTACTACTACTGCTGCTGCTGCTGCTACTACTATTACTACTACTACTACTACTACTAATGCTGCTGCTGCTACTACTACTACTACTAATACTACTACTACTACTACTACTACTACTACTACTACTACTACTACTACTACTACTACTACTACTACTACTACTACTACTACTACTACTACTACTACTACTACTACTACTACTACTACTACTACTACTACTACTACTACTACTACTACTACTACTACTACTACTACTACTACTACTACTACTACTACTACTACTACTACTACTACTACTACTACTACTACTACTACTACTACTACTACCACAACTACACTACCACAACTACACTACTACTACTACTACTACTACTACTACTACTACTACTACTACTACTACTACTACTACTACTACTACTACTACTACTACTACTACTACTACTACTACTACTACTACTACTACTGCTGCTGCTTCTGCTGCTGCTACTACTACTACTACTACTACTACTACTACTACTACTACTACTACTACTACTACTACTACTACTACTACTACTACTACTACTACTACTACTACTACTACTACTACTACTACTACTACTACTACTACTACTACTACTACTACTACTACTACTACTACTACTACTACTACTACTGCTGCTGCTGCTGCTGCTTCTGCTGCTGCTACTACTACTACTACTACTACTACTACTACTACTACTACTACTACTACTACTACTACTACTACTACTACTACTACGACTGCCACTTGACGACTAATAATACATCTCTGTTACCACACAGTAGTACTAATTATGCATCTCTGACTGCTGCTTCATTGCATTAGCGCGCCATCCAACACCACCACTAGCATATATATCACACTTGACCCTACACATGACCATGTGCATATCACATGACCCTGCACATATCACATGACCCTGCGCATATCACATGACCCTGCACATATCACGTGATCCTGTGAATATCACATGACCTATGCTCATATCACTTAGGTTACCATGCGCATATCACATGATCTACGCACATATCACATGACCCTGCACATATCACCTAGGTTACCAGACACCATAACACAACTACGGTCACTGATTCATCTCGCCGTTAATGACATCTCTATGCAAAGACTACCAGCAGACATAGGAAGGTTTTAGCCCCTTTCACTCAATTACCCCTTTCCTAACCCTATTCTATCATCTTGTTACACCCCGCCCACCCTATTTAACAGTCTATCTAACCTGAAGTCATTTGAAGTGCGTGAGAACTTATTGAAGGTGTTACCCCAGTCTCTATCGTTCCTGATAAACCTGCAAGTTCTCGATCTAGGCTGTAACTGTTTGGATAAGTTACCGGAGAATATCGGAGAACTACCAGCGCTTGAGGAGTTCTGGCTGGATCGAAATGAACTTGTCGAACTACCAGTGGTAACTTGCTATAACACTCTATTACTAGCACCACTAACTCTAACTCTATAGCTAACCTTTCATCATTAGTCCTTCTAACTCTATTACTAGTGCCTATAACTCTATTACTAGTCTCCCTAACAATCATCATTCTATAAATAGATGCCTGACATCATGCTTATTGCACATTGTTACATAATTGTTACATAATAATTAGTCTAGTGTGTGTATCATACAGGTGACATAGATTTACCACTGTTTAGATTCTGTACTAAAGGTACAATCAATACCAAGCTGCATATTAACACCTCTGATTAGATAATGCTATTACACACATGCTATTACACATGCAGATAATGTCATTGTATTCACTCAATTATCTTTTATGTGTAATACTTGTGTAATTACTATTACATTGTATTACATCATATATATATATATATATATACACAGCAGATTCATACTCTGATAACAACATGAATACCAATAATTACATGCAAATATAAATATAGAGTTTTTATATATTTAACTTAGAAGTAATAATTGACGTGACACATTTACACACTATAGTGCATTGTTGATCACTAATACCACAGGAAATAGGCAAATTATCATCGTTGACGCAGATAGATTTATCAGAAAACAAACTGGAACGACTACCAGAAGAGATATCTGGTCTAGTTAACCTCACCGACCTGTTGCTCAGCCAGAATGCATTGGAATATCTACCCGACAGCATTTGCACATTGACGAATCTGTCTATACTGAAAGTGGATCAGAACAGACTCATATGTCTACCTGACAACATTGGAGGGTTGGTACCACGATCGCCATAGCAACTATAGTAACTAACGCTGTGAATCACCTTCTACTAGTTGTACATCGATGCAAGAACTCATCTTAACCGAGAATAATATCGATACCCTACCAGCTTCTATCGGAAACCTGTTGCAATTATCAAACTTTAACGTAGATAGGAATCAGTTAATAAGTTTACCCAAAGAGATTGGAAAATGTAAGAACCTAAATGTGCTGTCCATGAGAGACAATAAGATCATGTATCTGCCCATTGAAATAGGAGATCTGCATGATCTACATGTATTAGATGTCGCCGGAAATAGGTTCAATTACGTCCTTTATTATAACATGTAGATTATTTTGAATTATTTATTGTATTGATTATTTATATAGTATATTTTAGTTTATCTATTCATTTCTGTTTGATATCATACTATAATACAAATGTTGATTGACACGCGCAGATTAATCTACTTACCGGTAACCATAACGATGTGCGACCTGAAGGCTCTGTGGTTGTCGGAGAATCAAACGCAACCCATTCTCAAGTTTCAAACTGATTTCGACGAGAACTCGGGCCAACAAATTCTCACTTGTTTTCTGTTACCCCAGCAAGCCTATCACACGGAAAGCATGGGTAAGTGTAAGCGCGACCTGCCACTCATCCCTAACCTCGACCTCTCATCCCTAACCTCGACCTCTCCTCCCTAACCTCGACCTCTCATCCCTAACCTTGACCTCTCATTCCTAACCTCGACCTCTCCTCCCTAACCTTGACTTCTCATCCCTAACCTCGACCTCTCCTCCCTAACATTGACCTCTTCCCTGACCTTGACCTCTCATCCCTAACCTTGACTTCTCCTCCCCGTAGAGAACCTCTTGAGAGGAAGTACAGATCAAGACTCTCGACTCAGTTGGAACACAACAGAACTACAGCGTACACCAGTTACCGTGAAGTTCTCAGTGAATTCCGATGACGATGAAAATAACTCATTCGTACGCACTAACACCCCTCATCCGAAAGATCTTAAAGCCCGCCACCCTAAGCTATTCCCCACACCCGAAGCCCCCGTTGTTACCCCTACACCCATCCCCGCGCAGCCTCATCCTACTATCAATGTTCCCGTCGCAACGGAACCGATCACCTCTACGACGTACGCCACATCTTCCATCGCGCAAAGAGCTCAAGCCGCGCCCGTCTCTCCCCAGAACCCCACCTCTAAACCCCAGAACAACTACGCCTCCCCCATTTACGCGAACGTCAAGAAATCCGCCGACACCTCGACCAGGCCCAAGGTGTCAGTATCCATATCTAAAGTGTCGGATTCGTGTAGCAGCGGCGGGGATGAGAAGCACGTAGGTTTCAACGACTCAGACAATGACAGCGAAGTGGACATCAATGAAACTGAGACTAAGCTAAGGAGACGCGACACCCCTCACCATCTTAAGAACAAGCGCATCCAAGGTTCCACTTCCAGTAGTACGACCGCGGGCGATACTACCACCACCGCTACCACCACTGCTACCGCTAGTAGTACCGCATCCGATAAACAACGGGTCACCGATATCCTAGCTAAGGCTGCCGCCGCTAATGCAGCGACCTCTGCCGTGACCTTCAGTCAACGTCACCAGACCGATCAACACGATTACGAGAATACCGAAGACCTGTACCACGAATACACTATACTGATTACTCGAAGCGTAGGGCAAGGTTTAGGTATCAGTATAGCTGGAGGTAAAGGTTCTCCTGCTTATATCGGCGAGGATGAGGTTTGTAGCTAACTTTACCCCTTTCACCCTCTCTTCTACCTCTCTCTATATCACTTACTCTACTCCCATCTCTTTATCTTTACCCTTTCTTTCTCTTTTTCACCCTCTTTTTATCTCTCTTTCTCTTTTCATATATCTCTTTCTCCATCTTTCCCTCTATATCTCACTCTACTACCTACCTATATATCTCTTCTCTCTCTCCCTACCTACCTATATATCTCTCTGATCTATCTCCTCTCTCTCTCCTTATGTCTCTGTTTCTTACTCTCTCTACATCAACTCCTCTTTCGCTAGGCTATCTTCATATCGCGGGTATCCCCTGAAGGTCCAGCTGGTCAAGCCGGTATCAAACAAGCGGATAAGTTGGTGAAAGTTAACGAACACTATCTATTGGATGCCGACCATCATTTCGCTGTCAACGTGCTGAAATCCACAGGACTACATATAACAATGGTTGTGCATCGAACGGGGCTTCAAGATGAACAACCGGTTAATATCTCTTCTAATATTATTTACAATATGCATTTATTTGTAATTCTGTAACTCATGTTAATTAAAATGTTTTCTTTTTTAAAATATAACTATTTATTATTTGTTAATTTTAATTTATAAATATCATTAATGGGGCACTGTTTATTTTTAAATAAAATAATTTTTAAAATAGATATTTTTTCATTACAAATAATATTAATTAAATCAATTATCTCTTCATTTAACAATTTAATTTTTAATTAAATATATAAACATGTAAATATCATATTTTATAAGACATGTTATATTACAATAACTGATGTAATAAAATATCAGTTTATATTTATATATTTTTTATTTACAAAAAATACATAACTATGTATGTATATTCCTGTATCTGTAATTTTATATTTATGTTATTTTCTAAGCTATTAATTCTATTATTTGAATTCCACTAGTAAATTAAAAATTTACTTTGATCTTGATTTTCTCAGTATATTTTTTTCTCTTACATACATCCAGCTACAAACGCCCACGGTATTCAATATTGCAAATATAATAATACAATTTTCATAATATATAGATAATATCTATGTCTATATTCAAAGTTTTTTTTTAAATTACCATATACAATATTTTATTACAAAATCAATAATTTTCACATTAAACCTTATAAACAAATTAATAACTGAATGAAATATACACAAAAAACTCATGTTTTACAGATCAATATAATTACTATTCGTTTATATACAAAAATGTATAATTTATTACCCAATATGCAAGACAACCAATCACATTGTTAGAATCAAAGGGCACCACCCCCTTTACCAATACAATAGTACTAGTAAATAATTAGTATTACATAATAAATGATGATCACATTAAATGTTATTGTTCATACCTTTATCTCTCTCTCTCTATCTATAGAAAACGATAACCATTGACAAACTGAGCAACAGCGTTGACATAGTGAACACATACATCTCCACAACTATACACCGCAAACAAGGCGAAGGATTAGGTTTCAATATCGCTGGAGGCAATGATTCTACTATCAATGTTTGTACGATTAACCTCTGACCCCCCCCGCTCACTGTTGACCTCATATCACGCAATAGTCGATATTCATATCAAAGATCACAGAAGATGGTCCCGCCCACAAAAACAATGTACTTAGAGTAGGAGATAAACTAATATGCGTAAGTTCCCTATTATATATCTGTCTACGTATCGTTGCGTATACATTCTATTATTGTCTACGTGTACAGATTGACGACGTGAACATTACCAAGAAGAGTCACGAACAAGTTGTGGATTTATTGATGAAATCTACGCACTCTGTGAAGTTGGATGTACAGCGAGATCAACTTATCGACACCCCTACTACAGTTTGTACTACTACTACCCCTATTACCACTCTGTACGACCTTGATAACTATAACCTACGCTCCTTAGCATGAATCTACCGCAATGGCTGCAGCGATACGACCTTCACGGCCTATTTCCGTAACTATAGCCCCGCCCACCCCACCGGCGAGTCAACCCCCTATAACTCCGCCTACTTTTGCCCCTTCGCCTATACACATTAAAACCACCGCCCCCGTCACTTTACCCAAACCCTCGACCACAACAATGGACGCCGTTGTTATGAGACCATTCACCAATGGACAGACTAACTACAACGACTATCCCATTGAGGTTATCACCGTTGTTATGTCAATGCCATGTCCTCGTGGATAACACCCGTCCTTTGATTGATAGACTGTGATAATAGAGAAGAATGGAGGTTCTTTAGGTCTCAGTGTAGTGGGAGGCATCGATCACACGAGTCATCCATTCGGCATCACAGAGCCTGGTATATTCATCTCGAGAGTTTGTACCCCACCCCACCCCACTCTATCTTAGTTACCCCCACTTACCCCTACCCTTCTATAGATCATCGCTGGAGGACCCGCTTCTAGAACTAGATTAAAAATAGGTGACAGAATCCTAAAGGTAACGAACACGCCCATCTGTCATGTGATACTATACATTAGCTAACCGTTTGCAGGTTAATCACGTTGACATCACCAGATCTAAACATCAAGAGGTTGTCACTCAACTCGTCTCTACGAACAATCAGATATATCTCGAGGTCAGACAATAATCCACTTTCATTATCTGTCTATCATCTCGTATTTCTCTTCACCAATACAAATGTGCACAAGTGTATGTATTTGTGCGTGTGTATGCTATAATATAGAAAAAAATTAATAATGAAAAAGTGAATAATCATTAGATTAATAAATAGTCATTTATTTGTATAATAATTTTTATTTCATATTAATATATGCATTACATACGTATAAGTAATGTGTATTACATGTGTGCTTTACATTAGTGTGATTTAGCTTATAGCCGAGTTGTGATATTATTGATTTGTTCATTACATGCGTACATTTCATTGGAGATTATAACTATATTATAGGATTTCTAGTAGTGTTAGTAGTAGTTGTAGTAGTAGTAGTAGTAGTAGTAGTAGTAGTAGTAGTAGTAGTAGTAGTAGTAGTAGTAGTAGTAGTAGTAGTAGTAGTAGTAGTAGTAGTAGTAGTAGTAGTAGTAGTAGTAGTAGTGGTAGTGGTAGTGGTAGTGGTAGTGGTAGTGGTAGTAGTAGTAGTAGTAGTAGTAGTGGTAGTGGTAGTGGTAGTGGTAGTGGTAGTGGTAGTGGTAGTGGTAGTGATAGTGGTAGTGGTAGTAGTAGTGGTAGTGGTAGTAGTAGTGGTAGTAGTAGTGGTAGTAGTAGTAGTAGTAGTAGTAGTAGTAGTAGTAGTGGTAATGGTGGTGGTGGTAGTAGTAGTAGTAGTGGTAGTAGTAGCGTAATAGTAGTAACAGTAGTAGTAACGGTAGTAGTGGCGATAGTAGTGGCGATAGTAGTGGCGATAGTAGTGGCGGTAGTAGTGGCGGTAGTAGTAGTAGCGGTAGTGGTAGTTTTAGTAGTAGTAGTAGTAGTAGTAGTAGTAGTAGTAGTAGTAACAGTAGTAGTAGTGTAATAGTAGTAACGGTAGTAGTGGCGGTAGTAGTAGTAGTAGTAGTAGTAGTAGTAGTAGTAACGGTAGTAGTAGTAGTAGTAACAGTAGTAGTAGTGTAATAGTAGTAACGGTAGTAGTGGCGGTAGTAGTAGTAGCGGTAGTAGTAGTGGTAATGGTGGTGGTGGTAGTAGCGGTAGTAGTGGTAGTAGTAGTAGTAGTAGTAGTAGTAGTAGTAGTGGTAATGGTGGTGGTGGTAGTAGTAGTAGTAACGGTAGTAGTAGCGTAATAGTAGTAACAGTAGTAGTAACGGTAGTAGTGGCGATAGTAGTGGCGATAGTAGTGGCGATAGTAGTGGCGGTAGTAGTGGCGGTAGTAGTAGTAGCGGTAGTGGTAGTGGTAGTTTTAGTATCACCAGGGAATGGTATAAATCATATGATTGCCTGTGTAATCACCGCTAATGTCCTCATTCTCCTCATCTCTACCTATTAATCAATAACGCGACTGCTTATGATGATTAACCCCACTACCCCCATCACCACCCCGTTGACAGGTAAGACATGACCCGCCACCTACAGGCCTACGGGAGATCACTATAGAGCGACTGCCATCAGATAAACTAGGCATCGGTATTAAAGGTAGGCCACTCTCTCTCTCACTGTCTTTGTTAGTTACCGTGGAAACCGCGTCCTGTCACCACCAGGTGGAGCTCACAGCGCCGCCGGCAACCCATTGGACGAAACCGACGACGGCGTCTTTGTTTACAAGATACGAGTGGGAGGAGCCATAGAACGCGACGGAAGGCTCAAGGTCGGAGACAGGCTGCTAGAGGTCGACGGAAACGGTCTACTCGGCGCCACGCATCAGGATGCAGTGCGTCTGTTGAAACAAGCTCAATCTCCCATCATCTTACTGGTTTGACGGCACTAATAATGCTATGTTGAATACTACTGTACTATTGTTTTACACAGATATGCGACGGCTTTGATAAAAGTCTATTATTAGAAGAGAAAAAAACGCGCGTTGTCTCGAACCAATCAAATATTAAAAATCCATCGTTATGGTCTATAGATGACCTAGTTAGTAAAAAACGTAATTATACTATATTATAAAATACAGCTACTATTATATACATTAAATATTTTATCTGCATTATTATAATTAATTTATTAAGGAAAATTATTCATAAATCAAATTCTATTTTTACACATTTCTAGTATGCATTGATAATTATATTATGAATTACTCTAATCTCATTCAATGTTATTCATTCCTATAATTGCATGTTCACATGTTAACCTATAATGAACTCAGTTTATCTAGATATATATAGCATGTATCATCTATATGTATCATGTATCCTATATATCATGTCACTATATTTATAATTTTAAAAATGTATTAGTACGTATCTTATTATTGTATTTTATCTAAATTTTGGTATTAAATATTAATTACAGGAGAATATTTCAAAATCTAAAACTCCCATTGAAAATAATAGCATTGAGGTTAATTAAAACAGTATTATAAATAGTTATACTTCAATTAATATTTAATTTGAATAGCTAACTATTTACAATAACAAATGATTGAAATCAGTCTATCCTGTATATATTTACATTTTATTCGTTTATTAAAATATATTATACCTATCATTATTAAATATATTGAAAATTTATGAAAAACTGAATTAAATTGATTCTTATAAATTGAATCGACATTAAATTTAATAACTACCTTACTATAAATTTAGTTTTAAAATGGAATATACACTCGAGATTATAATATTACAAATAATTGTCGTTGACAATATTTTATTACGCAATATATATAAAGTTAATTATGCAATGGTATTTATCTTGTCCTCAAATGTGGTCAAAAGATAGAGCAATCGTATAATAAATACACACTTAACAATAGGTCGAATAGATTTGCGGGTTACCACTTTATACAATTAATTATTCAATCACTGTCATATATAAGTATGTTATAGAATAGAAATAATAACCTAATACAATACAGATATATCTAATTTCAGAATTTACATACCGAAATGTCAAATAACACTTATTCACACAAAACATCAAAACTGAACAATAATATGCATCAGGTAAACGTTATAGTGTACTGTAATACTGAAATTATCTAACTAAATTACCTATTTTCAGATATAAGCAAAGAAATAAATAAGATGGATATTTTTGTATATTATTGTACATATATATACATATAAATGTTTTATATATTTTAGTAAAACATTTATTCTTTTAACAGATTTTAGTTTTTTACATTGTAAATAAGTACGAAGAAGATTTTACTAGCTACCTTATGCGTTTTTTATTTATTTATATTTATACACGAGATATGATGTTATACTTATATATTCAACTACGAATACTATAGTAACCCACACGTGTATCTATCTATTATGTTACATATATTATATTCTATTTTATATTAACAACACCTACATTTATAATGTATTCGAAATAATGCAACAAATACTAACGATTAAACCTCTAAATTAAAGTATTATTTATTCTTTAAGCCTTTATCATATTTTATACTGTTATTTCGATATTAAAACTGTATTTATATTAAATTGTTAATCTTAATTTTATATATACATACTATTTAATAAGCTATATATAGCTATATTAGGAAATATTAGAAAGAATATTATTTTTTTAAATAAATATAGTATGTATATAAGAACAATAATAATATATATATATATTTATATATATATATATATAATAAGCAATAATATATATTATATTAAATTATATTATTACTTAACATGAATATACATAGAATATATGTAATAAGAATTTAATATCTAAAGTATTACTAATAATATTAAATATAACCAATATGAACTAATTTATTGATAACAAATTATTTATAATTTAACATTTTATTTTATCAAAGATATTCTATAGAAAGATAGAACACTCAAGTGAATTGAGTACTTTCATTTTGTTTACAAAAACCAACAGCGTCATCTATATAGGGTTGATTATCGGAACTATGTGTTGTTTATAATGTAAATTCGTACACGTAAAAAAATATAAAATAATGTGCTTTAAATTATTATTTATTTTATGAAAAATAACTATTCATATTTATATATAACAAATCAATAGGATATTTTGGTTTTAAATACTATACATTTCTATGTGGCGAGTAAAAGCTAAATTTGTTGCATGTAATTTAATTAAGTATTGAAAACATTGTTGTATAGAAACTGTGTCGAACCTAAATCTATTTAAGTGTAAAATTAAATTAAAATAATTAATATTTATTAAATAATTTCTAAATTCAATTTATGTATATCTAATATAAAATATCTTAAGTAATTTATTAATTAATTATAATTTAGAACTGCTTTGTAATGTGTTAAATAACTAATATATACCCACAACTTTTGTTATTTCGGCATTATAAGTTTAATTTTGTATCTAATCACATTACAAATATTCACTAATACAGAAATGTGCATAAATGAATTAGTGTATATAATATGATGCACAATGTGTATTGCACATACATACTATTTATTATATTCAATATATACAAAGTTACATAATATACAAATTATATTTAGGTGTGTAATACATATATAATTTTATCTTTTATTAGAATATTTTGTTTGTATATATTTATTTATTATATATGAAAAATATATCAAAATGTTGATGTTTAAGATACATGCTTATATCCTTGAATTTTGAGATATCTATGGTTTGTTCTGTAGTAGAATTCTGTGCTATAATAGTATGTCAATAAATATGAATTTAATATTAAATAATACATATCAAAATACTATATATTTATTTATTTGGCTATTAATTATTATAATTATTTGAAAGTTTCAATTTTAAAATATAAACAATAATTAATTGATAACATTATTTATAACTATAAAATATTAGTTATTTATATTGTTAATAACTATAAAGTAGATATATGTGATGAAGTTTAATATGCGTATACACCGACTTAAGAAATGTTCTACTTTACATCTGTGTGGTCTCTATTTAATACATTTATTATTTTAATGTGAAATCCCCTTGACAAATTATAGGTGAGCATGTTTAATGAATATATATATATATATATTATTTCAATTATTAGATAGACCTAATTATAATTTATTTTTAATTTGTACTCTAAAGCATTTCTGATTACAGATCAATATTTTTATTTTATTTATTTACTAAAAGATGGATTATAATATTAATGAAATAAATAAAAAAGCATGTTAATCATTTTATTTCACTTAAAAGTTTTAAGTTAAAACATATTGAACTGAAATTAAAGATTAATTTTATTTGTATTGATGATACTATTTAGCATAATTACTATTAGTTTTAGTATTACACATATATGTTCTATTATTTTCAAAGTAAAAGTGTAGTTGATAATGTAATATATTGAGTAATTTGTAAACGAGAAATAAAAAAAAATAAATACTTATGATAAAAGACAAGATAAGTCAACACTTTAGCTATTCAACCACTTGTTGGTTCTTTAGTTGCCTCTTCATTATATCCAGAATGAATACAATAACAAATAAGTTATCTTATTACATAATATACTCTATACTTAAAAACATATTACAAATATTAATTATTTATATGATTACCATGTAAAGCAGTACTAATATATAAGTCTTCTTTTACTAATCTCTTTATTTGTCTGTCATTCAGAAACTAATCATTTTTATTTTTAGAGTGCTTTATTTCATTCTAAAAATTCTTTAATTTATTTTATTTTATGATTTCGATATTATTGATTAACCTCTGCAGTAGAATTTCTTATTTGCTAATATTTATTTTCTATAAATCATTAGTCATTTAATATTACTTCATATCTACAATTATCATATATCTAATGATCATGGTCATTTTCGATAGATTTATAAATATGTTAATTGACATGATTATAGGTGAAGATGATGTTACAAGAAACATGAGAGCCTAATTATTCTATAAGCTCCGTATACTATATAACTTATTTTAAGAATTTTTCTAAATTTGGGTATCTATATATTGATAGTTATCTAAGTTATCTAACCTATATATATATATGAATCTAAGAAAAAAAACAACGAACAAAATAACAATAACAAATATCCGATATATATAATATATTATTAATTGTAAAGCACTTATTTTTATAACCTGATATTTATACATGGCTATTATTAGAAAATATATACAATATAGTATTTCTTATATATATATATATATATGTGTCACACATAATGTGTATATATTATGATAAGGTACATGTATAGTTGACCGGTTCGTACGTTTTTTTTTCGTAATTTTATAAACCTTCATATCTATTACAATTATGTATGCTATGATGAATAAGTGTTTAAAATCGTAGACCTATATCTTAAATAGTTGTATGTCGAGACCGTTTTATTTTAACATTGAATACATATAAAATTTAACATGGGAGCCTAATTATTTTCCTAATCATTTTTATAAAATTGAATGATTTTTTTTAAGCCAACTATGGATATATCCTAGAAACATATATTACAAGTAGTATTAACAATACAACATATTTTTCATAACAATCCAGATGCCCACATTTTATAAAATAATGTTAGTAAACAAAATATCTAAAAATCGTATAATTTAATATAAATAAATTATTACAATTTAATTTAAAAAATTAAAATATATAATTTATAGATAATAATAATACAATTCAAATTAACTATTAACAAATTAAAAATTGTTTTTAGAAAAAAATTAACATCATTTGTAAATTTTTTTGGATTTTTATTTGAAATATGAAATACAAAATATGTTTACATATTTTTTTGAATTATTTTGAAATAAATACTTTGTAAAATAGTGTATTTTCTCGAGTTAGGATACATTGATATTTGTAGATATAAAAATGAAATATAGATATTATATTAATAATAAATATAAATAATGGTATATATTATATTAATTCATTAAATATAATACAAATACATAATTAATTTTAAATATTTTTATTTTAAATGTAAACATCAAAGATAATAAGATGGTGGAATGACTATTATACATGTAATATTTTAAATTAAATTTAAAAATAATAATTTATATTTCAAACTTTAAATGCTTCGTGATCAAAGGTAGTAGGAACCTAACTATTTTTTTATAAAAATAGTTAATACATATTATACTAAATTATAGATAATTGATTAAAAACGATTAAAGAATTAAAAATTGATTCGAACTAACCGGTCTAGCGGAGTGCCCGAATACGGACACTCGATATCTCAGAAACCATAAATCGTACAAAAAAAATTGTTAATGAATAAAATATTCATAATTATATAAATAGTCTAAATAAGTATTTTTTATTTTGAATTATTCAAAATAATGCTAATATATCTATAAACTGATTTTTTTATTACGTTTTTAAATTTATCAAAAAAATGTTCAACCTTCTTAAGAATATGCAAATTTATCAAAACAACAATATTATTAAAAACTTAAGCATTCTAAATATTTACATAATTTCTATATTTGTTATCAAATATTAATTAAGTTATAAGTAGGTGTATATATCTAGATGTCATATACATCCCTAATAATGACACTAAGAGTGACCATGTAGCTGAATATGGGTACTCCAATATTCAGAGCATAACAAATAATGTATACAAATAAGTAACAACAAAATTTAATAATTTTTGACCATCCTAGGTATCGCGATAATTTATAAAAGTTTAACATGGGAATTTCAAAAATTACTAAAAAATTAGTTTATCCTACTAATATTTTTTTTTGTATTATGAAATTTTAATAGCATATAGAAAAAGTATGATAATTATGGAAAACAAAACAAATTAAATTGTTTTATTTTTCCTAGAAATGAAATTAAAGAAATTTCTAGGATTTTTTTAAAAACTCAAATATATTAACGAAATTATTTATTTACAATTTATTTCTATGTCTATATAATAATATCTGTACAATTAATTTATTATATTTAATTTATAAAACTATAATATGTATACTGATACAGTGATGGGCAGGATCGCGAACATTGATCGGCGATCCTGGATCGCCGATCCGATCCGTATCGGGATCGGGATCGGATACGCAAGTGTGGATCGGGATCGGCAAAGGATCGGATAACGAATGGAGGATCGGGATCGGGAAAAGGATAGGATCGGCGATCCCGATCCCGATCCTTAAAAAAAATATCGGTGCCCATCATTGCATATACGATACTCTAATATTATTATATAAATTTATAAGAATATTAATAAAATTTTAGTAGGTAGGAAGGTATTTGTATTATTAGCCTATTGTATTATTAGTATTACCTACATTAATTACCTATGATATTGTATTGATCATTATTTTGTAATGTTTTCCAAGGTATTGCAATACTACCCTAGTATTTAAATAATAATTGTTATTTTTTACCATAATATAATGCAATAAATTGATATAAGTAATTACTTAAGCCACCGACATCGACTCAACGTAAATTGTAGTTCGTAAAAATGAGTATAGGTACCTATTTGTATCTATTTCAATGCATTTATATAAATAAATTATATTTAATTCACTATATAGTGACTATATCATTTGATCTATATGATATATATATTCAATATATGAATTTAATTCAATTGAATTATTATTGAAATATATTACAATATATTAATAATAAATATTATTTACAATTATTAATAATTTATATTTACCTACATAGGTATTATAACTACATATATATTGTTTCGAATTATGAAATAAAATCGTATTAATTAAATATATAAATAATATTGTGATATGGATCGGGATCCGGATCGGGTAAGAAACTTAGGATCGGGATCGGGATCGGGAAAGGATCGGGTAACGAAGTGAGGATCGGGATCGGGAAATGGATCGCATAAGAGAATAAATAGATGATCGGGATCGGGATCGGCGATCCAGGAAAAAAGGATCGGTGCCCATCACTGACTGTATACCACTTAGGGTGTTAAGGGAATTGTATAACACAAATGTAACGAAAATTTATACGAAAATTTAAACAAAATGTAAGTGTATTTGCATATTTTCAGCCTCAGCACTTTAATATCAAACAGCACTGACACATTATATAGTGCAGCCATACTGCCCAACACTGATTCCCTATATAGATTTTTTAATCTTTACTATATTTACTCTAGGTTACTAAGTTCTATTTTACTCTATTTATACTGTATTTAATATAGAGTATATATAGTATACAATATATATTGTATATACAATAGACCGGTTCGTACTAATTTTTTTTTCGTAATTTTATAAACCTTCACATCTATGGCAATTATGTATGCTATGATGAATACGTGTTTAAAATTTTAGACCTATATCTTAAATAATTTTATGTCTCGAGACCTTTTTATTTTAACATTGAATACCTATACAATTTAACATGGGGGAGATATAGAAATAAGTTTTATTTAATTTTTATAAAATTGAATGATTTTTTTTAAGCCAACTATGGATATATCCTAGAAACATATATTACAAGTAGTATTAACAATACAAAATATTTTTCATAACAATCTAGATGCCCAAATTTTATAAAATAATTTTAGTAAAAAAAAATATCTAAAAATCGTATAATTTAATATAAATAAATTATAACAATTTAATTTAAAAAAATAAAATATATAATTTACAGATAATAATAATACAATTCAAATTAATTATTAAAAAATTAAAAATTATTTTTAGAAAAAAAATTAACATCATTTGTAAATTTTTTTGGATTTTTATTTGAAATATGAAATACAAAATATGTTTACATATTTTTTAATTTATTTAATTGAATTTATATAAAGGACATTTATATCTAACTTATTTCCACAATTCAATACAATCTGATTACTCAAATTTATGTAAAGTATAATTATATATATTAATTTTTAAAAATTAATTATTTTTTTTGAAATATTTTGAAATAAATACTTTGTAAAATGGTGTATTTTCTCGAGTTTTATGAGACATTAATATTGGTAATTTGTAAATGAAATATAGATATTATATTAATAATAAATATAAATAATGGTATATATTATATCAATTCATTAAATATAATACAAATACATAATTAATTTTAAATATTAATTTAAATCCTTGATCCATCGGATTTAAATATTTGTAAATATCAAAGATAATAAAATGGCGTCATTACTATTATACTTGGAATATTATACATTTTATTTTAAAACAATAATTTATGTTTCAAACTTTAAATGCTTCGTGACCAAAGGTAACTATTTTTTTATGAAAATTGTTAATACATATTATACTAAAATATAGATATGTATTATATTTTATATGAAGGATTAAAAATTGATTCGAACGAACCAGTCTAATATACAATGTACTTTATATATTAACAATAACAATAACAAAGAGGTATGGGGCAAGTGTGTCCCCGTAAAACACCAGCAAGAATACTGAATGTTTCTGTCTCTCCGTCCGGTGTTATGAATTTGGCAGACGTATCTTCATACTTACTTACTTACTTTCGTCGAGCTCTCGCTCGACCCAATTTTGACAGTTTCTTCCATTTACCACGATCAATCAACGATACTCTCAAGGTCAGTTTGATGTTTTATAGCCTCTACAAATGTAAGCTGCTGACGTCCTCTTCTTCTCTTTCCTCGTGTGGGCGTCCATAGAACTAGATTATGGGCCATCTCTTATTTGTGACGTACACAGTGTTCAACAAGATTCAGCATTATTTCAGAGATTATATCTGTTACTTTAGGTAAACCATTATTTTTTAGACTATTTATATAATTATGAAACCTATTTATGTTAAACCTAATTTATATTAAACCTAATTATGAATATTTTATTCATTAAACATTTTTTTGTAGGATTTATGGTTTCTGAGATACTGAGAGTGTCAGTATTCGGGCACTGTCCGTATTCGGTTACTTTCCCCTACATGTAATAACTTCGGGTATAGTATCGGGACTATTACTGAACAGCGTATATATATATATATATATATATATATATATATATATATATATATACTCTAGTATACTCTATAGGAATCGCCTCTCTGAGACGTGTGGTTTGACCGGTTCTGCAGACATGTCTATATAACTGATAAGAAAGGAATAGGTCTATGGAACTGATAGGAAAGGAATAGGACTATGGAAGTGATACGCGTATTCTAGTATGAACCGTCGGAACGAAGTAAGCTCTTTTGATCTTCTATAGACTAGCATATAACGGCGCACTATCGCTCATCTAATAGTAATGGGAATTATGTAATATTAATTAAAGTTTAAATTAGTGAATACTCATTAAATTGATATACTTATTAATATATATGCGCAGTTTTTATACATAATATAGATGATATAATAATTGTATTCTGACTTACTTGACTTAAATGCGTAGGATTATCGTCCCTTTGCTTTCCACATGAATACATAGTTTCCGAAGGCATCTCGTCGTTTGGCTCGTCTCTCTATATTTAAGGGCACCAGCTACTTATAAACAGTATACATGTAAAAGATAGGGAAAATAGCATTTTTAAAAATGTATAAACTCTTATAATATTAAAGTTTTTGTAATAATTTTTTAACAATCTTATTATAAACATATAGCTTTATCATATGCTTGAATATATTTTAATAATTATTAACATAAATAATATAAAAATGATTAATTATAAAACAAAATAATTAATTAAGATATTTATCACAAATTATCACTAAATTTACAATTTATATAAATTTACATATATTATATATATAGAATAATTAATCATACTGTTCATTTATATATTATATATAATATTGTGAAAATTTGAAGAAAAAATATTCAATATTGAATAAGAAGAGACATTAATTGGAGATATACAAAATGCAAAATAATTATTCTGAGTAAATCAAGTTTCAAATATAATATATGAATATAAACAATATGATTATATAGGTACAAATAATATAATATAAACAAAATGAATAATGTAATGAACATAATTTAAACACCATTTTAAAGATAATATTTTGTATAAGTTACATATAATATAAAAAAAAAAAGTTTAAATAATTTTTTTTACATAATTTGAAGGGTAGCCCGTCCCCTTAAGAGTGGCTCACCGCACTGTTCCCTTATGCCATCAGACCATCTTTTTGGCGGGCGTCCTCTTGGTCTCTTTTTTTTGAAATCTAGCTTGTAGCTGGAATTTAGTGTTGACGTATTCCTGACAACATGACCAAACCAACGAAGTCTTCTTTTAAGAACGATGTCTTCTATCGTCTCGCTTATGTTTAGTTTCTTTCGTATCATGGTGTTTCTGAGTCTGTCAGACCTAGTAATACGGAGTATAGCTCTAAGGCATTTCATTTCAAACACTAGTAGCGCATCTATTTCTTTTCGTCTTGTAGTCCATGATTCTGAACCGTATGTGGCAATCGGCAGAATGAGTGCCCCGTAAAGTCTAGTCTTAAGATGTATTGGCACGTCTTTTGATGACCATATCGTTCTCAGTCGACCGAAAGCTTGTGATGCCATTGATATTCGGTGTTGAACATCTGAGGAGCAGTCTGGAACAAGACTACCCAGAAATTTGAACTTGGAAACTTTGGGAACCACGTTGTTGTCGATTTCAATTTCAGCATTGCTATCTGGTGTCATTATTGCGCATTTAAGAGGATTTATCTTCAAACCCCATTTTTGACAAGCTTGTTCAAGTTCCAATGTAGATAGTTGCAGTTTTTCGAATACAGCAGATATGAGTGTCGTATCGTCTGCGTATCTGATATCAACAGACATATTTTCATTTAATTGAAAGTCACGGTTCAAACTTTTAACACCCTTCATTACATATTCCAGGAATATGTTGAATAAACTTGGTGACATAATACAGCCTTGTCTCACGCCAATATTAACTGGGAACTAGTCAGATAGTTCTCCTCCAGCTATTATGGAGCATTCCGTTTTATCATATAGATTTTTTATTATTTCGACAAGTTTATTTGGGATACCTATCTTAAGCAGCATCTTCCAAAGTGCATCTCTCCAAATAGTGTAAAATGCTGCTTTAAAGTCAATACAATGGAAATGGAGCGGTATTTGGTGCTCTTTTGCTTTCTCGATCAACTGCCTTATAATAAATATTGCATCCGTGGTTCCTCTACCAGGCCTAAAACCGAATTGAGAGTCACTCATTGATGATTCAATTATGTGCGAGCATCTGTTCATCAGTATTTTGCAGAATATTTTACCTGGTATTGGTAATAGTGCAATGGCTCTATAGTTTGCGGCATTCAGTTTGTCACCTTTTTTGTGGATTGGTGTTATTATCATCTTAGACCAGTCATTTGGTGGATTCTCTGTCACAATTATTTTATTAAACAGGTTTGTTAATGTTTTAGTCATAATTTCACCTCCAGCTTTTATCAATTCAGAAGTTATTCCATCAACCCCAGGTGACTTTCTGTTGGATAGCTGTTTTATTGAGTACTTAACTTCTTGTTCAGTTATTGGCGGTATGTTTTCATTATTAACATCTACTGAGTCAAATTCTTGCAGAGCATTTTCGTCGTGTTTGAATTGTGTGTTTAGGTGTTTCTCAAAGTGAGTTTTCCAGATATGCAATACATCTTGCTTTTTCGTCTTTAGATTACCTTGGGAGTCTTTCATAGTACATATAGATCTGTATCTCTTTCCTTCTAGTTCACGAACTTGTTTGAATAGTTTATGTGTATTATTCTTTTTAAAATTTTCTTCCATTTCAGATATTTTGTCACTTAAATTATTATTCTTTTGTTTTTTTACTTCTGCTTTTACTCTTTTATTTAATTCTCTATAGTTATTTGTATACTCTTCATTAAACTGGTTTTGTAACATCATTATTTTAGCGCTTCTTCGTTTTGCACATAAGTCTTTTACCTCGCTTGAGAGACCGGGGATTTCGTTATGTCGTTCATGTCCGATTTCTTTTTCAGCTGTTGTATGTACGATTTTTTTGAATTTAATGTAAAATTCATCTGGAGTCATCTCATCGTCTAATAGGTTAGCAAATCCTTCTCCTATTATCGAAGCAAACTTTTTGGATGTTTCCTTGCTTTGCAGTTTATCGGTGTCATAACGTTTTAGTGTTTTTTTTGCTATATGTTTCATTTTTTTTTTTGGTTTTTTCATAACTAAGTTTGCTATGACAAGTGAGTGATCTGACCCTATTTCGGCAGAGTTATAGGTTCTGCAGTTTTTAAGAGTAGATTTTAGTTTCTTAGACATTATAATAAAATCAATTTGCATCTCTGTCTGTTTTGGTGAAGTCCATGTGTATCTTCGCCTTTCTTTGTGCTTAAATATTGTGTTTGCTATAAATAGATTGTTTATTGCACAGAATTGAAGTAGTTTAACACCTCGTTCATTGTGTTTTCCTGCACCATATCTCCCAACTACTTCTGGCCAGGTGTCTTGCATTTGGCTTCCTACTGATGCGTTAAAATCACCTAGTAGTACAATATGTTCACTTGGTGGAAGGGTGTTAATCTCATCTTGTAACGTTCCAAAAAATTCTTCTACATGTGTATCTTCGTAGCTAGAGTCTGGAGCGTACACAACAAAGTATGTTATTCTATCTGATCTAATCTCTAAATCAAGTAATTGTATTCAATAACACTTAAATTCAACATAAGTGTGAAAATCGGAAATTGGTTACAAGAATGCAATACAGATTTATATAAAATTTATAATTATAATGCAGACCATATAACACGCCTACTAACTTTATAAATAAAAAATATAATAACAATGCAAGTGGTTTCTATATTTATACAAAACCATTTAAACTATAGGGGAAATATGCGTAATACGGTCATTTTAGATAATGGTCAATAACTTTATAAATAGTAGTCTTAATTCGATAATTTGTTCAATATAGATACATTTAAGTATATTCAATAGGACTGCCGAATCATTTTTTTCATTGTAACTCATCTAATTGACATTATTAAGGTGGACATAGGCACATTAATCCACTATATGGCGTTACTTTATATCAATTTTAGTCCGATGATATAACAGAAAATATAATCTTAAATAACAAACGAAATTGAGATAAACTAATTATTTGTATTATAAGTGTATACATTACTATGATTATTATTATCACCAGTAAATGAATTTGTGTCATAACAATATGGCGTCAACATACATATATATAATATTAATAATAAAGGTAACTAATTTATTATATCTGATTTCTATATATATATATATATATATATAGGGGCGTCGGAACAGGGGGGCGGGGGGTATCGGACCCCCCCCATTCAAAAATATGGGGGGGGCTAAGTATGTTTTGCCCCCCCCCCCATGAAATGTGTATTAATAAATTTTATATATATTAAATCTAGTATATTATCTTTGTTAATAACAAATTTTTCTAAAGAATGTTACCAAACATATGGGGGGGGCTGAGTATTGTTTGCCCCACCCCCCATCCATGAAATATGATAATATTAATGAGAACATTTCTGAGAGATACTTGTTATATGGCGATATTAAGAATGAAATTATTCAACTATATAAATCTGAATTATTAAATATTTGATTATAAGATATTAATGGAAGTTTCTCAATTCAATGTGATAGAATTCAAGATATATCCGGAAGTAAGCAGGACATTTTGGTGGTTCGATATTTGACATAAAAACTAGAAATTAAAGAAATATGCATATTCATATGCAATATGACTGAGGATACAACTTAAATATAGCAAATTTAATGTTATCTGAACTTTAAAATCTTAACTTGCCTATTTCTAAATTAAGAGGACATTCATATGACGGTGCAGCTAATATGTCTGGTTAATATAATAGTGTAAATACTATAATAATGAATAGACAGCCATTAACTTTTTATACACAATGTGGAGCTCATCGCACAAACTTAATAGCATAATCATTAGATAATAATATAAATATAAGAAAAGCCTTGAGAGTGGTTCATGATTTGGGATTATTATATGAACAAACGATCAAATTCCGGATTGTATATAATACTAATAATAACAAAGCAAATACATTGACACCATTATGCCCAACAAGATAGACTGCGAAAATCATGTATTAAAACAACAGTAGATCTATATAGTGATATAATCGATGCACTGAAATAATATAAAGAATTAGATTATATTACCAATGACCACAAATATATTGCAAATTTATTATTAAAAAATATGAATAATTCAAATATTTGTTCTATGAATATTTAAAGTTTGATATTTGAAAGCTGGGATATGAAGGTGAAAGCTTTCATTATACCAACAAATATATTTGTATACTGTATATTGTATAAATAGTATACTATTGAAGGTAACATTTATAAAAAATATACTTGAAAGCATATATGATTATAATTATATATAATCATAATAAAAATCAATAATAAATAAACATAAAGGATCAGATAATAGTAAAGATGATTCTAATTAAATTGAATAATGATAGAAATAATTTGCACACATTTATTGAAGATATAGAAACAAAAGTATTTTATATTTTATATATACAAGTTTTTATATTGATTCAAGGTTAATAACATACTTTTATAAACATATTATATAAAACATTTTATAAAATACAAAATAGCTTATAATAAATGTTTATAATAAAATATTATAATAATTTATTTTTATTTTAAATATATCTAATTTAATTTTCTAAGTATATCTGATTCAGAGAATAATAATAAGACATATAAAATAAATTATTATAAATAGATATGTATGAGATGAATAGTAATGAAAGTTCAAAAGACTATGTAAGGTACCTCATTTAGATAAAATAATATAACATTATTAATATTATGTTAATATAATAATGTGATTAGATATGATCAGTTAATATGTTAATAGGTTATATTAGGCTGTTTATAGGCTATACTTTATCATTCATATTTACAGAATAAAATATACTGAGTTGTTTGATTCCATAATTATGAAAATTAAAACCACATTTTATACTAATAAAACATTATTTATATATTCTTATAAATTAAAGTAATAATTATTACAAATAATATAATTCATGAAAAAAAGGTTTATTTTTTTAGATTAATCTTATTAATCTTATTAATTTTCTACACTAAACAGATGTTATTAAAAAATGTATGAAGAATTAACGATTGAAAGATCGAATTTCCATATGTTCAAATCAATCAATAAGTTCAATACCACCTGATGAGGATAAACATATACATGATGGAACAATTCTAAAATTCAAAAAATATTTTCCGCATAATAGATTTGATCACATTTTATTAGTTTTCCCTCAAGTTCTGTGTCATGTTAGCGTGGATTTAGTAAGCTACGAATAATAAATACGTTGTTACGATCTACTAGGCTAGATAGTAGATTCAATGCATTAGTATTTGCAAATATCAATCAAAAAATAATTCACACAATTGAGATGGGTATATTTATAAATAAAAATCTATATTTATATAATAATAAATTATGTATTGTTTATTATTTATTTTCTAATATATTCCTACTCATTGTTATAAAAATTAAATATTATTAATTGCATATTAAAGGGTTAACATAGACTAAAGAGGTATACTATATTAATAAGATATAGTTAGTAATTATATTAGTAATAAATAATAGGATATATAATATAAAATATAAATAAATAGCCCCCCCATAACAAATATCGTTCCGACGCCCCTATATATATATATATATATATATATATATATATATATATATATATATATAACCATTTGTATATATATATAATGAAATAGAATAAACCGTAACGAAATTAATAAATAAAATAATAATCAAAAACAATATTAGTATTACAGATTTCCACCTGAGATCAATTGTTGTATATATTTCTTAAATGTTGTATGCGATTGTATAGATTTAATATAGGGTGGGAATGAGTTCCATAGCTTTGGACCAACAAAACTCAGGCCCCGAATAATAATTTTAGATGGAAGGAGAATAGGATTATATAGAAGATGGGATGCATGGTTTCTAAGAGATGGAAGGGAAGATTTTGTTACTATGGTATGTGATAATCAAATCTTTTGATAAAATGGAACCAGGGAGGTAAGTATTAGTATAATGAAGTAGAGGAATGATCTCGAATACGTAGGTTATATGTTATATGGATTGATTAATGAATAACTTGATTTAGTGCACACAATCCATGGAGAGATAGAAGATACTGGAAGATCGATGAGGAGTGAGGCACATTAATTTATATGTGAGGGGCAAGTGAATTAACTAGAGTTTTAGTAAGAGACACAGTAATTGATTTTTATTTTTCTAATTATAAAAATTTGATAATTTGCAGATTTGGTGATGTCAGTAATATGAGGAATGAAGGAAAGACTAGAATCAAAAAGTATAACTAATTTTGATGCAGTAGTAGAAGGAGATATTACAATGTTTTCAATAATAAAAGGAGGGAAGTAAGCAGGAGATGGAGAAATATTAAACGATGTAGTTTTGGAGGCATTAAGGAGAAGATTATCAAAAATAAGATATTCTTTAATGTCATTAGAACAATTAGATAATTGATTATTGAGACCTGAGGTTGATTCAATCAACTTTTTCATATAATGGCGCACGCAATGTTATCAATATATATCAACCTACACATATTTATTTCAGATCATATATTTAATATGATTGGCTTAAATCATTGTGAACTGTCCATAT